>ULGU01000005.1:1608312-1895654 GCA_900519015.1 Yarrowia osloensis
GGGGGGGGGGGAGGAAGTGAGTCGATGTGTGAGCTGAGTGATAAGTAGATCCGATTCTGAAAAGTGCAATAGATTTTTGAAGACAACTCAAATTGATTGCTCCTACTTCCTCTGCAATTGAACCACTTCTGACTTAGAAGGATACTTCTCTGTTGTCTCGTCTGAAACTCAATCAAGCTTAGCAAACATCACGGAAGACCTTGAATGAAGAGTGTAGAGATTGTCCCTGTATTTGTATTCGAAAGAACCCATTTGAAAACATTCATCTGAGACGTCAATGATCAAAATCTGCTCCCTGAATACTTATCGACGTTGTATCAGTGATTGTGTAATACTTCCCTAGGTCGTCTGCGCTAAGCCACAGTGTCATTCTGTCTCTCCAGAGCACAAGTGCTAGCAACTCCATAGACACAAGGCCAAGACACTCGATCTACATTAATCTCTGTACAGGCCCTGTATTGGTTTTCGCATGAGGAATCGCCCGTTCAAATCATCTCCGTTCAACGCTCACACCCACTGTCACACCTCATGAAACAACCTCCAAAATTCATGCGGCTACACAGCCTTTTCTTATGCCCCCTAAATCGGCTTCCGATGGAACTTTCATGTGATGATCTGAGAATAATGGGTGGACTTGATACACAATTCTGCCCTCCTGCCTGTGCGATCTGGAACGATTCACGTGACCCACGTCAACAAGCCCACTCTCCACCATCACGTGACTTCACTCCACCCCAATCTGATCCTCCCGTCCTCTGTCTTATCAATCTACAAGCACATCTCACGTGCCAACGCCAAGCTGAACCTTGCGTGCGAGTCACCCCAAACCTAAACGCTTAACCGAGTGTAAGGCTGAAAAAGACTGTACCGAGTGGTGAGATCGTCTCCTATCCTCATTTTTCGCCATGTCCATCCCCGCTCATCTCCAGTTTCTACAGCCCTCGGAGCTCGAGGCGCTCAAAAAGCTCGTGGACGAGCTGCCCAAGATTCTCGCCAAGACCGAGTACAATGAAATGTACGGCCACCAGCTGAGCGAGTCGGCTTCAGGACCCGGCCAGCCCTTCAGCGAGGTCAAGAGAGACATCATTCTGCTCAAGTTCCTCAAGGCACGTGACTACGATCTCGCGCAGACCAGCGAAATGCTCACCGACGCGCTCAAGTGGCGTAAGGAGTTCAAGCCGTTGGAGTGTGCCTCGGCCCAGCACGACTCCAAGTTTGACAAGCTGGGCGTCATCACCGACAAGGGCGCTGGAGGAGAGCCCCAGGTGACCAACTGGAACCTGTACGGCGCCGTGTCCAACCGAAAAGAGATTTTTGGCGATCTCAAGGGCTTTCTGCGATGGCGAGTCGGAATCATGGAGCGATCTCTGGCTCTGCTGGACTTTTCCAAGCCCGGAGCCACCTCAATGCTGCTGCAGGTCCATGACTACAAGAACGTGAGCTTTCTGCGTCTGGACGCCGAGACCAAGGCTGCGTCCAAGGAAACCATCCGGGTGTTCCAGAGCTACTACCCCGAGACTCTGGAGCGAAAGTTCTTTGTCAACGTGCCCACGCTGATGCAGTTTGTCTTCAGTTTCGTCAACAAGTTCCTGTCGCGAGAAACCGTGGCCAAGTTTGTTGTCTACAGCAACGGCAAGGACCTACACAAGAGTCTGGGCTCCTGGGTCCCCACTGAGTACGGAGGCAAGGGTGGTCCTCTCTTGGAGATGGCTGTTAACGAGTCTGCGGAGAAGAAGGTGATTGAGGAGGCTGCTGCCGAGAAGGACACTGAGAAGGCTTCCGATAAGCCTGCTGATACCGCAGCTACTACTACTCTTGGTGATGCTGCTCCTACCGAGACTGCTACTGAGACAGCTGCTGCTCCCGAGCCTGCTGCTGTTGCCGAGACAGCTGAGCCTGCTACTACAGCTGAGCCCGCTGCTGCTCCTGAGCCCATCACCGTTCCTACAACCCTGGATCCCGCTGCCCAGGGCTCCAAGGTCGCTGTCCAGTAAGAATGGCGTTTTTGACGATATTAATGATCACAGTAAATAGTTTTAATGAGTTACGAGAAGGTGTAGATACCGAGGGGTCAGCATGTAAGAGAAAGAGCCAATGTGGGACCACGCAGACTTCACAGTCCGGTCATAGCACAAAAGTGTACAGAGTCGATTCTGAGTTTATGAGCAAAAATATGAGCACACAATATATACTGTTGAAACCAGCCGAGAATTCTCAATCGAATGGTGTTATTTTTATCTTCCATCACCACTCAATATTTTGACATAAGACGCAATATGCTCAACCGACCATGCTCACACCTCCACACCACTAACTTTGGTCATGCAGGGCGACGCGTCTTCAGAAAAATATAGGCGAAATCAATTATGGGAAGATCCAGCACCATCCAGCACATCACAACATGATAGAGGAGCTCGAGGAAACGATATCTCAGCTCAGAGGCAAGCTGTTGGACCAGCAGGAGCTCATTCTTGGCAAGGACAGGAAGATTCTGGCGCTGGAGGACGACGTCAAGCGGCTCAAGAGGGAGCTGGAGAAGACCAAGGAGAGTCAGAAGAGTGAAAGTCGGAGCGGGAGCTACGACAGCAGCAGCAGTAACGACAGTGGCAGGTTGGCATCAACGACGAAAGAACAGTCCCACGCGAAACCTGCCAGCAGTGCCACTACACATGTTAACAAGAGTGAGACGAAACCCATGGCTCCAGCGACGAAAACCATGGCTCCATCGACGAAACCCATGGCTCCAGCGACGAAAACCATGGCTCCATCGACGAAACCCATGGCTCCAGCGACGGATAAACCCATGGCACCGCCGACTTCAACTCGTCCAACCACGACATCATCGACAACTCCTTCGAACACAACTACTTCGAACACAACTCCTTCGAACACGACACCGTCAGCAACTCCTTTGACCAAAGCCACCCCCGAATGGAAGGCTTACGAACGAAAAGACCCGCTGACGGACTTTGACGACATTCCTGAAATGGACGACGATGATTACATGGATTCGTTGCTCAATGGCGGGCGGCCAAGCACTCCTCCTCCCGCGGCCGTGGTTCGAGCTGCAACTCCCCCGCGAGCGCAGTCAGCTCCCCAGGTCTTGGGCACCCCAGAAAAGACGCGTCAGAAGAACGTCGATCTCATGAATAGCGTGCGCCAGGAAGAGCTTCGAAAGAAGCAGGATGCTGACGACCAGAGAGAGTTCGAGCGTCGCAATCTCGTCATCAAACCCGTTGAAACTAAGCTCAAGAAGGAACAGGATCATGGAGCTTTCGGCAGAAGCGTGATTGCGAACTCCAAGAAGCCAAAGTCTGAGCGTGAATCCAAGGAGGATGAGAGACTCAAGAGACTGGATGCCAAGGCCACAGAGGTGGCCGGAAAGAGAGTCGAGAAGCAGCAAAGTAAAGAATTACTCGGCAGGTTTATCGATGAAGGAAAACGGCAACAGGAAAGTGCGGTCATCACCAGTGACGACGACACAGCTCCAATGGAGGACGATCCATTCGCTGAGGAGGAGGATCTCTACGGCACGAACGACTTCAAGATGACTCATCAAGGTAGAGCTGAAGATCCCGTGGCTCTGAGACGCGAAGCTGACTTGAGGAAGATGGATCTCGAAGAGACGTCATTGTTCTTCCTCAGAGAGCGGTTCCTGTCACAAGCGGAAGTCGAGACGATGACAGAAAACATGAAACTCTTTACCGTCACTGAATGTCTCACGGCAGCAAGAGGAGGCACTGATATCGACGAGCCCAGTTTTGCGGTCTGTGGAGTGATCACCACTACCAATGTGAAGATGTACAACTTTGGAGGTACGACTAAAAAAACGATTCAGATGCGAATTGGTGATCTGGCGTCACTGAAGGAAGAGTGGACCGTGTCTCTCTCGTGCCAAGGAGACGCCTTGGATCTGTGTTTGCCCTGGCGAGCTGGATCTGTTGTGGTTATCGTGAATCCTGTGCTTCGACAGTTCCATGTCACCGACAAGTTGACTCGCACGAAGCAGGAGGAGACGGGTTTTTCCATCAGCTCTGGCAGCAACAATCTGGCGTTTGAAATTGGCATGACCGCAGACATTGGACGTTGCGAGTCCAACACCCGGTCTGGGGAGCGGTGTAAGCGCATCATTTACAAGCGCAAGATCAAAATGTGCAATCAGCACGAGACGTTCCGAAAACGGGATAACAAACAGAAGGAGCAGATGGCCAAAAATGGCGGTTCTCGATTCAAAACCATCGACGGATCAGCTCCACCGCCTACCTCGACTCGATCCGAGTTCAACTCCGTACCCTCTCTGGTGCAGGGCACCAAGATCACGTCTTTCAAGCCTCAACATGGCCAAAGGCTACAAAGCAAGTCTTTCAAGCGACCCGCTGAAGAGGAGCAACTCAGACGGAGACGCGAGAACGAAAGGGCGACGGAAGAGCTTCTCAAGAATAACCCCCGGGTAGCTGAAACGGTGTTTGGCAAGCAGGACGAGAAACGAGTACCGCTGCCCAAACACATGAGTCAACATCGCCATCCTGACGACATCAAGGTGTCCCGATACCAGGACAACAAACGCTTGAGCGAATACGTTCTCGAGAAGCCTGACGGCAAGAGAACCAAGTCTGCGTCCAAAGACTCTTCTCCTGCCCCTGTTGACTCTCGAGCGGCGGTGGCTGAGGCTACCAGAAAACAAGTTCAGATAGCCCGCAACCGAGGGTTGGAGGGTGATTCAGACTCTGACGGTCTCGACATTGTGTGATCCTACAGCTATAGAATATTTATTATGCATTTCACTTTCTAATGTACGGATAAGCCGTGCTTGTATGTCTCGCAGTCCCCTCAACACTGCATCATAGTTTTCTAGCAGTGTCTCTCGCCTCAAGCGTCTTTTGTCTTCAATCTAAACAACAATTTCCACCTCCATACCAAGATCGATATCTACTTGTCCATCGCTTTTCAAGATGAAACCGTCCACACAAATGACCGAGTCCTTTGGAATGTCCAGCCTTGCACTCTTGGTCGAGATATAGTCGACATTGGACTCCTTGACATGCGTGCCTCCATTGTAGGCCATGACCATGTACTCCATGAGATTGTCTGGGGCATCTATTCGGACGAGGTTCAGACGCTTACAGTCTCCGTCTGGACTAATGGTGAACCCAGGCTCGAGCATCTTCATCGTGGTGAACAGCACGTATGCGGTTTCTTCGTTGGGTAGAGGCACCTCGCTCTTGTCCAAGTAGATTTTGCTCTTGTATTTCTGCGGTTGTTCCAACAGCTGTTTAGCCACCACCTGAAACCGTTCATTGCCCAGTTTTCTGTACTCCGGAGTGTCGCTTTGAGCAATCAGGTTGGCGTGGAACCCGTAGGAAACGACCACCAGCGAATACAGACTCTTGTCTCCGGTCTTTACAGCGTAAATAGGAAACTTTTCTGATTTGCCCAGGAAGAACCGTTCGACAGCCGACTCGACACTTCCAAGAAGAAGGGAGTTGGCTAGCGCATTGCCCGTGCCTGCAGGAATGACGCCAATGGTTCCCTTGAAGTTTTGGGGGTCTTTGAGTCCGTTCAGAAACTCGTGGATCGAGGTATCGCCTGAAATGAAGAGATAGGAGCCATCTGGAGAGTCCAATGAGCCTGCAAAGTCGGCAATTGTCGTCGGACTCGTCGTCTCGATGTAATTGTGTTTGATTTCGGCTGCTTCCAGCAGTGGCTTGAGAACCTGGGAGTAGGTATCTGAGCGGGCCTTTCCAGCCTTGACACTGTCGATTACGGTGAGATTGTCGAAATGAGCCAGGTGTTTAACCGGAACAAACTCGGAGGTGGCTTCGCACTCGACGGCTGAGCCATTGGCGATTTTCCAGCCCTTTCCGCCAATCACAAGTCCCATTTTTTCGGCTGTGGAGTCCGGTGGAGGTTGTGGAGGTTAAGGAGATAGATTATGCAGGATGGTATGCATGGTGCCAAGTCACGTGGCCTGTGGGGGATACGAGGTCATAATCTGTGGCGAGTGGGAAGTGTCGGCAAATGTGGTTTTGGTAGCTGGCCTGCGCGATTGCATCTATTGTATGGGCACCTTTACAGCAACGGCCTTGTTCTTATGGCCAGATCCGACCTTTATGTTTGCATTGTTTATTGTTGGTGCCCACAAGAGTCTATCGGAAGCTTAATATATTTATTTGATGCGTGTGCATCTGACCTCGGTTCCTTGCTAGAACACATTCCAAAGCAGGTTGAGACAGTCAAACGCACGCAAACTGTCCACAAATGTCTTCCAACCGACGGCCTCGACGAATTAAGAAAACGCCCTTTCTCACCAAGGTCAAGAGCTTCCCCTTTGATCTCTTTCTCAGCATCAATGAGTCTCTGGCAATGCTGGAGCTCGACAACCTGCCCCAGATCTACCACGTTTACCTGGGGCTAGCAGCAGACGTGGTCATGGTTCTCATTCGACTCTACTTTGTGCGATTCGAAACAAAAAAGAAGCGGGACGCAGCACTTTTCCACAGCATTGGCAACAACAAGGTCCGGGGAGGCGGATCGGGCTATTACTCTCTGAGTGCACAGGCTGCGGCCAAGCGGCGATCCAGCAGCGCAATCTACTCGGTTTTAGTCATGACAGCTCTGGCTCTGTTTGCCGTCTCGGTCATCAACATGCTCGTTTGCTTTCTGCAGACCAAAAAGTACACGCTGTTTGGCCGAGACGTGTCCAACGTGCCCAACACTCCCTCGGCGACCCTCGAGCCTCTGGAAACTCCTGCCGACGAACCGAAACAGTCCGGAGAAGCCCAGTTCAAAACAATGATCAAAAAGCGGCTGTCGGGATTCATGAGCCCGGCTCCAGCTGCTCCAGCACCTGTTCCCCCGACTGCGCAAAATCGAGTCTGGGTGCTCAACGTGTGGGAGCCCTCGCTGTTCCATCTCAACATTTTTGCGCTCTTCTCGCCGATCCACGTGATTGCGCTGTGGTTCGGGCCTCTCAGCTTCGTCCAGGTCTTCATCACCCTGCCGGCCTTCTCGCTCGCTCTGTACGCTATGAGCCACATGTTCCTAGTGTTCGCCAAGGACAGAAACATCATCTCGGGCGAGGTGCTGGGTGAATTCGACAAGAAGGTCGTTCACCCGCTGCTGGGAGTCATCAAGCAGGACGCGGCCGTGGGAGCCGACGGATCTTGTGAGTTCTACGACGCCGCTCTGGACAACAAGTCTGTCTACAGAGAGGCCGGTATGGTCCCCAGCAGGCCGCCCACTCCTGTCAAACTCGACACTCCAACTCGTCGGCGAACTTTCGTGCCGACTTCTGGACATCTCCCGGGAGCAGCAGAGGCCCAGCCGGGCGACGGACTTCGCCATTTCTCCCACAGACTCATGGACGACCGACGAGGCTCTTCGGGATACACTCCGTCTAGCTTTGGCAACACTGGACCCAGTGCTCCGAACCACACCACACTGTCTGGATCTCCCGTCGGACGACCTTGGAGGAGAAAGCAGTAGAGGCGAAGGAGACGAAGGAGACGAAACCTGCTCAGAACTCGTCTGCTCAATCACTTGGAGAATGGCCCAATCAGTACATATTTAATGCATATTTTCATATCAATGAGTGTTCCAAGGAGGTTCCTTTAGTACCGGTACAGTAGTTGCGCCAGTAGGAAATTGAGTGTCTTTTTTTTTCGACATATTCAATTAATTACATGACTGCAGAAGGGACCTATAAAGCGCCAAAAACCAGCTTCAATTTATTGCTCCGCGGTGAGAAGCCTGGCCGTGTCCTCAGTGGACACTTGTGCTCTGGTAGACTTGTTTTCATATCTTACATGTTCTATTCATTATAGATGCTATCTGATTATATACCTAATACTACTGTTTCTCCATACTGTTTCTCCTCGGTATCTCTATCCTAAAGTACAACGGTGCGACTGTTGAGGTTGTGCTGGAGTGCTCATGGTTGCTCGTGTTGCTCATGTTGCTCGACGGATCATTGTCGCGATATCCTACATTCAAGCTGTTCTCACAGTTGTGCAGTAGTTAGCCAACTTGGTTAATTGCACCACCCGCACGTCCCTTACACCTCATAACCAAAGATCAGCTCCTCGGCCCGCTTGGCTGTCCACGACAACCAGCCAGTCTTCTCCGCAAAACCCGTCTTCTTGACCTTGGGGTTGGTGATGGTCTTGGTGGAGGGCTGCTTGAAAACCGTGTTGGTTCCGTCGCGGATCTCCAGCCGCTTGGCGCCGTTGAGAGCAGGCAACGACGTGGTTCGAGGCAGAGTCCGCTCAGACGCAGATGCAGATGCAGAGGGGTTGGGGTAGAGGCTCTTGTTCTGCTGCTGGGGGGCCCTGGGCTTGAGAGGCGAGTCCTGGTAGTCCGAGTCCATCATGCTGGCGTCGTGCGAGTCCAGCATGGACGCTGAAATGGCGTCAAAGTCGCGCATCTGTGACGGCGTGTAGGGCTTGCAGCCAATCACGTACTGGCCGGCAAACTGGGTGCCGTCCTCGGCCAGAGCCCGGATCACAGACGCCTTATTGTCGTAGGTGATTTTGATCCAGTTTCGGCCCGCAAACACCGGCGGTCTGTTTCCGGGAGGAGGTCGTTTGACCGGGGTGGTCGAGAGGCCGAACGAGGCGTCGCTGGGCTCGACGTTTTCCAGGATTTCGCCAAAGTTGCTGAAGTGCGACACGATGGACGGCGTCAGATGCTGGGGGAACCCGTAAACCACCACCGACATGTTGCCGTCGTTGCCCAGAGCCATTTTGCGGGGCGTGTTAGCGTGGTTGAACGAGGCTGTGGCTCTCAGCGTCTTGCGGGCGGCCGACGGGTTGTTGGAGAAGGTCTCGGAGCGTCGCATCCCCGATCCGGCCGAGTTGCCCCGTCTGGCAGCACTAAAGGGCGAGCCTCGAGAGTCGTAGATGGACTGGGTGGGCGGCAGCTCTTCCTCGGTGATTGTGTGGGTCTGTTTCTTGGTGCCCGACGGCTTGGGGGTGCCGAACGACGAGCCTCCCACGCCGGAAGGAGGTGACTCTCCGCCCTTGGCCAACGACGACTTCATGGTGGGCGACGTGGATGCTCTTCGGGTGAAACTGGCCGTCCGCTCGGGAGTGCGGTCTCCGGCGTAGAAGGACGATTTCTGCTTGATGGCCGAGAGATGGGACGGCACGAACCGACGGTCGTTGGAGGTCCAAGAGGGAGCTCCTCGAGACGATCGGAAGCCCGGAGTCAGGGGAGCGCTGTGTTCGTAGCCGTTGTTGGTTCCGTTTGAGGCTCCCCGCAGATCGTAGGCCGACTGCGAGTGCGACAGACCGTACGAGGGCCCTCCCATGCCGCCAGAGTTGGTGTTGTTGTTGCTGCTGTGGGCCGGAGCCGGAGACGACAGTACGTCGCTGTTGAAGAAGGACGACTGCGACTGGTTGAGCGAGGCGTTGCCCAGCGAGCCGAACGACGTGTTGCCGTTGACGGTCGAGGTGCCAAAGGTGGACTGGGAGCCAAACGAGGGCTGCTGGGTCTGGGTCTGGGTCTGGGTGGTTGAGGAGGTGCCAAAGGGGGTGTTTGTGGACGCGCCGAGCCCGAATCCGCCCTGCGACGACGACTGCGAGTCAAACCCGTTGAATTGACGTTTGGCGGCTTGTCCAAACATGCTGTGGTGCGGTTTCCGTGTTCAGATGCTTTTTTTTGCGACCTGCTTGTTTGCAAATAATGTTGTTGTGAACAATGTGCTTGTCTCAGGCACTCACAGGGTTGGGACAACGTTAGGTTGGAGAGGTGCAAGGTGCAAGGTGTTTAGCGCAACGTAGCAACATGGAGGGGGGCTGTTGTGGCGGGAAAAAGGACGCAGAAATGACAAATCCCAAATCCTACACTGCCTACTAATGTCACCGTCTCCTCTGATTTTGCCAATTGCCCTTCATGCGTTCTGTGGCTCCATCCTCTGGCCCTCTCTCTATAGCCTGTTATGGAATGCACCAAACAAGACCCAATCCAAATGTTGAATCTAGAATGTGGACACCAGAGAGAACCGAGTGCCAATCATCAGACTCATCCAAGTGAAAATCAGTACTGATTCCAGACCCACACGTCTATATACACAGCCCCAAGACATCCCACCAACTCCCTCCCTCTGCTTACTAAGCAACATCCTCCCAAACCTTAGCCGCCAATATACCTATCGCCACCACACACCACCATCCTGGTAACCAGACACATCTTTCACCAACACAATGACTCTCGAAGAAACGCTGGCAAGCGCCAAGACCGCCGCAGACAAGGGCAACCTCGTGGAGGCCGAGAAATTGTACCGGGAGATTCTTGATCAGAAGGCTGGAACCAACGAGAAATCGATCCAGATCCAAGAGTCGGCTCTCATCAATCTGGGCACTCTCTACGCCTCCAACAACAAGCCTCAGGACCTGGCGGACCTGATCCACACGAGCCTGACGGTAATGAGCGGCTTTGCCAAGTCCAAAACCGCCAAAATCATCCGAAACCTCATTGATCTTTTCGCCAAGGTGCCGTCCGACTGTATCGATCTGCAGATTGCCACCACACAAAAATGCATCGACTGGGCCGTGTCGGAGAAGCGGAACTTTCTGCGCCAGAGCCTGCAGACGCGGCTGGTGTCGCTGTTCCTGGAGAAGAAGACGTACTACGACGCTCTCAACCTCATCAACACCCTGCTCAAGGAGCTCAAGAAGCTCGACGACAAAATGGTGCTGGTGGAGGTGCAATTGCTGGAGGCCAAGGCGTACCATGCGCTCAGAAACATCCCCAAGAGCCGAGCGTCTCTGACTTCGGCACGAACCTCCGCTAATGCCGTTTACTGTCCTCCTCTCACCCAGGCTGCTCTCGACACCATGTCGGGAATCCTCCAGGCGGACGACAAGGACTACAAGACGGCGTTCAGTTATTTCTACGAGGGATTCGAGGGCTACGTGGGCCAGGAAAACCCCAAGGCCGGCACCGTGCTCAAGTACATGCTGCTGTGCAAAATCATGCTCAACCTGGCCGACGACGTGGAGACCATTCTCAACAACAAGTCTGCCCAGGCGTACCAGGGCCGGGACGTGGACGTGATGAAGGCCGTGGCCGTGGCGTACGCCAACCGGTCGCTCAAGGAGTTTGAGCACGTGCTGGAGCTATACAAGGAGGAGGTTCAGGCCGACCCCGTCATCAGAGTGCACTTCAACGATCTGTACGACTCGCTGCTGGAGCAGAACCTGCTCAAGGTGATTGAGCCCTTCAGCTGCGTCGAAATCAACCACATTGCCGAGATTATTGGCCTGGATACCCGCCAGGTCGAGGGCAAGCTGTCCCAGATGATTTTGGACAAGGGCATCAAGGGAGTGCTGGACCAGGGCAACGGCTGGCTATTCATCTACGACGAACCCCAGACAGACAAGACGTACGACTCGGCTCTGGAGACCGTCAAGCATATGTCCACCGTGGTCGATCTGCTGTACGAGAAGGCCTCTTCTCTCAACTAGGCGCTTTAGCTTAATGAATGATGATGTAGACAAATGTGGCGGGGTACAGTACGAGCAGCGAAGCTGTGAGTACGATACTGTCGCTCGTAATTAGTGACCACCTCACAACTCTATAATAACACGTTTCAGCTCACAACATGGCCCAGTAGCCACATGTTGTACACCACTTGACCCCGAAAAATGTATCGTACTCTGATATTGTAGGTGAGAGGTTTATGGGCTAGGAAAGCCAGTGCCAGGGCTACAGTACAGTGTGGGAAGTGAGCAACGATAGTTGTTTCATAATGAGCTCTTACGCTAATCTCCATCGCACACCCTCAGTGACTTCTCTTACCAGCTACACAGATACAGCTCTCGGCATCGTATGTGTCTGGTACATACTACGACACATTCTCAATACTGGTTAGTATTACCACACTCTCAATACTAATTAGTACTACCCATTGTCAATACCAGTTAATCATTACTATGCAAACATCTTCTTCCCTCAGCTGCCTAATCCGACTTGGTCATCAAGGCAGACGCCTGGAAAATGCACTGGAGGAACTCTTCCAGTCGTCCCGAGTCCTCAAAGTCCCGGTAGATCTGCTGCTCCTCGTCGGCCACAAGCACCGACAGATCGATGGCGTCGGTGACGTAGCCAGGCTCAACGTGTCGCGATCGCACGTACACAGACAGCAGCTGCAGAATCACGTACGGAATGTAAATCTGTCTGAGATGCGACAGGTGGGTGTAGTCCTTTGGTTCGAAGTCGGCATTGCCCGAGTACTGTTGCAGCAGCTCGGCAAGCCACTCGTGGATCAGCCTGTCTGCCTTCTGGGCAATGTCGGCCACCCTGTGAACAATCTGGGTGTTGATGTCATGGCTTCGAGGGGAGTCCATGAGCTCTTCCCAGCTGTGAACAGCGTCCAGGAACACGATGAGATCGTAGAGCTGGTCGAGTTCTCGGGCAGTGAGTTCGTCGAGAGCGTTTCCGTCGGCTCCCAGTGTGTCTGCCTGGTATTGTTGCATCAACATGGGCACATCGAGACGCATGCCTGCTTCCCGGGCTGCTCCGACCTTGCCGCACAGCAGGAACCGTCTGAGCAGTTTGACTGAGGCGTCGATGGTCTCGGTCCACATGTTAACGTCCTCAAACCACTCCACGGCCCGGTAAAGCCGCACGTCTGTGTCGTCGACCTGATCATCGAACTTGACGGCGAAGATCTCGGGAATCACGTAGTCGTTCATGCTTTCGTTGAAGACACGCGCAACGGCGGCCTTGACACACGCCTTGATGTCGACTCCGTACTTGTTCGCCAGGTGGATCTGCTGCTCTCGCTCCTCAGGGTCCGAGATGTTGGCCAGGTAGAACGAGTACTGATCGGTCACGTCCTCCGAGTCCAGGAAGGACATGTACAGCGGAACGAGATCCATGTGGCCCTCGCCGGCCAGTCGCTCCACGTAGGCCGAGATGATGTTGTAGTGGCTAATGTCCAGCTGCTTCTGGCCTCCGTAGCCGTGTCGAAGAGCCAGCAGAAGATGCACCAGAACCCGCAGAATGATGGAGGATTCGGAAACCGGGTTGGGCTGGCCCGTATGAGCGGCCATTTGTAATGCTTCCGAGGAAGTGGACGCAATGGTCTCGATTGTGTTGTTGATGACGGCTCCCACAAAAGTTCGGATGGGGTTCATAGCCTGTCGCTTGACGTCAATGTTGGCCGACGAGGCCAGCAGCTCCAGAGCATCCTGCATCGAGGACACGTGGCCGGGACACACGAGCGGAATCAGCGCCTTGGTCTTGGACGACACTCGGTGGGCGTCATTCAAGGCCTGCTCAAACTGATCGCTGCACATGTTGTTGGTGTACGCCAGCAGCTGCGTTTCCCAGCTGTCGCTCACCTCCAGCACCGTGCCCACGTCGCCGCCCAGAAAGCCGTAGACGGCCTTTTCGTAGTCTCCCAGAGGCGACGCTGCCACGCTGAGACACATTCGTCGCCATAATGCCGTTCGTGTGGTTCCCACGGCCCGGGCGTCGTCCAGTGGGTCCACATGAGTATCGTCCATCGCTGCGAGTCCGCCAATGGCCATTTTCAGCGAAAGATTGCCGGTTTTTTCGGCCAGTTGGCTGGCTTCGTTGATCTGACGTCTTCGAATGAGACTGAAAATGGCGTGGAAAAACTTGGAGTCGTAGCCAGCGTCTTCTGCGGCAATGGGTTTCTTCTGTCGCAACGGAGCGTCGGCGTCCATGTCTGAAACCAGCGTGCTGGTGGTGTTGCCGGCCTGTCCTCCTCCCAGACGCTTCTTGGAAGCAATGTCGCTCTTGGTGTGCATCCACTTGGAGCCCCAGATTTCAATCTGCTCGTGCTCCGACGGCGTCAGATTGTCCTGCAGCCACCGGTTCACCAGAAACGTCTCCATCACCTTTGGATGGGTCTGTTTGTACTGCTGCAGAACACTGGCGTCCGACGAGAACGGAAACACCTCGATCGCGTCATCGCCTCCCTCCACGTCCATCTTGTCGCCGTCACGAAGCTCGGCAAACCGCTCTCGGGCCTCCGACAGAGTCGCCGTCAGCTGCCAGAACCGAGCCTCCAATTCCCAGTTGCTAAAGTTCTCCGAATCCAGAGCCTCCTCGGTCTCCTGGGCGGTTTGAGCGGCCAGATCGCGTGAAATCTCCATGAAGCGGTCAATCAGCTCCAGAGGGTTGTCCATCTGCGCCTCCAGGGCCGACGCAAACAGCTGGTACTCGTCTTCCATGTCGTTTTGTAGGTTGTGGATGGAAAAACAAACAAGTGCTGCAGCCCATCACCACACGCACTTTTTATTTTAGGTTGCATGTTGGGAGGTTAGGAGGTGGGATGGGTTTGATGGTGGTTGGAGGTGGTTGAGCTCTGCGGACGTCGGAGGGTTTATAAATTACAACTCTGAGGACGCAAATAGGTCTATAGTCAATGTGTACATGTTCACCAGCTTCAACTGTTCGAAAGAGACCATTATTGGTTGTTCTGGGTGGCTGTACTTTGGTCCACTCTCGTTAACACCAAGGCTCGAACTCTACTTGACTTTCTACTTGAACGTTGTGGAAGTGATTTAAGCTCAAGAGTGGTGTTTTATTCTCAAGTTGACCGTAAACAGAGTGATCTAGAACACATCTCTCCAAGTTGGCTGGTATCAATCAAACTGGCAATCAAAGGCAACAGATCTGTCGTCAACAGCATCAGTAAGCATCTCAAGTTTTTCGTTTTCAAATTGACCTCCAAACAGTCCATTTGTCCACACCTCCCACCAGCTGACCCACCACATGGGGCGTGTGTGCCCACGCCATATCCAACCACCTTAATCCATCACCTGAAAACAAGATATAAGATACTCTCTGTTTCCCATCCCAACGATACCCGATGCACAAAACCATCATACAACAAAAGATACCACGAAATAAGCCGGCGATGAGTTCCTCGGTGCCCCACAGCCCCCAGCTGCCATCCGCTGTAGCTTGGAACATTTCTGGCTCCGAAACTCCCGCCGTTGCAAACAGACACAAAACAAGTGGGCAGATTTTTCTCCAGAACTGGCTCCAGACACAGGCAGAAGTCGATACCCCGCAGCGGTGCAACGAACACGTGCCCTGGAACAACGAGCTCACGCCCGGAAATCCTCCACGGCCCATCCGTCGTCTGAGCTTTCCCAGTCTGACACCTCCAGGCGTGTCTTTCTCCGTGAGCTCGTCTGTGCCCTCGACGTCGAGCAACTCGATCGAGGTTGCCCGTCGCAACCTGTCCAGCCAGATCCCAGGCGATTTTGAGGGCGATTTGTCCGGCGAGATGAACGAAGATGGGGCCATCCCGGACTTCACCGACTTCTCTTGCATCGCCCAGGCCCTTAAAGACAATACCTTTTCGGGTCTCAGCAGCTTCGACAGCAGAGACAGGTACTTTGACGAGTCCGAGCCGCTCAACTTTGGAAACCTGCCGTTTCTCTCCGCCACCCACGCCCAACTGGACCAGGATTTGAAGAACAGAGTGAACGGTGGGGGCTCAGTCGGCCGAATCGCGTCAATTGATAACGAGAACTCCATCCTGGACGACTTCAACGACGCATACAGCAACCCAGACTCGTTTTATGCGAGCCCTGTTGACGACAGCGGCAGTTTTGGAGCTTGCAGCTGTGACACCGACGGGCCCACTCCCGTCACTACATTCCCCAGAGATACCCACCTGGAGCCCAGCTCGGGGGCCCACAACATGACGGATAGGGCACTCGAGATGCTGACTATCATAGCCAGTTTGGATACCATCACCGTCAACAAGCTGCACCGCCTGTTCAGCATTGCTGGTCAAGGGGACATGACCGTGGCTGTTGAGAGGCTCCAGAAGCATGTGCGGCCTCGAAACGACTTGCCATCTCTGTTCGCCGGAAGCACGCTGCAGAGTGTGTATTCCCAGCCCGTGGAGACAGTGATGGTGACCGAGGTGACACCGTTGCTGAGTGCTGCAGTTCCTTCGGGTGCCCCAAAGAACGGATCCAAAGACTCCACATGGAAACGGGTCAAGCGTCGGGTTTCGCACTCTTTTAAAATCTAGTTTGCTTTGCTGCGGTCTTCTTTGGTAGTTGCTACAGTTGACATGAAAGGATGAATAATTAAATAGTAGTACTAATAGAAGGGGATATGTAAAATAGATAGTTGTTGATTGTCACCAAGGTTACTCATGGAGGTCGTACTTGCCCGAGATCCATCTGTTGAGGAGCTGCAGGGACACTTCGGGCTGGTCATGGGGCACCATGTGGCCTGCGTCGTAGACTCTGAGGAAGGTGAACTTGTCGTAGTTCTTGACTTCGCCCACAGGCTTGCCTCCAACCTTCCAGTAGGTGTAAGGGGCCTTGTTGAAGTTCTCCTTTCCGCTCCACTGAAGAGCGTTGGTCCAGTAGTAGTTACCCAGCCAGTTGCAAATGTAGTCGTGATCTCCTGCGTACACCAAAACAGGCAGCTTGTAGTCGTCCAGCAACTTATGGTAATCGTCGACGTAGGGATAGATTTCGTCTCCCTTTCGTTGGAACAATTGGTTGACAAAGCCATTGCAGGTCTGGAACTGAATCTTAGTGTCAACTCCCAGGGTCTGTTTAACGTGATCCTGCTGCAGCCAGGACTCGGGGTAGTTCATGGCCTTATAGCACAGGCCCTTGGCTTCGGGGTCGCACTTCTTTGTCAAGTCGTAGACGTTGATGAACTTCTGGCCCACGGGGTTGATAAATAGGTAGTTGAAGTCGCCCTGGGCGTCAGAGCAGTCGCCAGCGGACTTGGAGTCGTAACATGTCTGGATCTCGTCGATCATCTGGTGGTAGTTTGTGTCCATCTGCTCACACTCGGTGGAGTTGAGGACTGGCGGCACTCCTCCCTTACCACAGGCCATGGGCTGGAATCCGGCTGCCTGGTGCAGAGGATCCCAGATTCCGTTTCCAACGAGGATGGAGTCCAGTCGGAAAGGCTTGTCTGCGTGCGAGAGAATCTCGAGGGCCGAAATGGGCGCGTAGTGGCCTCCATATGATTCGGAGGCAATGTGGAACTTTTGGCCCTTGTTGTACTCGGGGAAGTTTTGGAAAAAGAGGGTCAGGAAAGAGTAGAGGTCCTCGGCAGCCTTCTTGGAGGTATCAACAGGTCCCTTGTCCGAGTAAGAGAAGCCTGTTCCCACGGGCTGGTCAATGTAGATGACGTTGGCATTGTTGTTCCACGAGTGCGGGTTTCGGACCACCTTGAGATTCTCGTCGATGGAGGAGGGGCCATTTTCGTAAAAGAGGCCTCCGAGAGAAGAACAGCCAGGTCCTCCAGATAGCCAGAGCACGACAGGGTCGTTTTTGGGGTCGCCTCGCGACTCGAAGAACCAGTAGAAGAAGTGCTTTGAGTCGTCATCAGCGTCCAGGTATCCCGTGTATTGTTTGACCGTGTCCACTCCGAGTGCTGACGGGTCCTGGGCCTTGCTTCGGATACTGAATCCGGGCGCAGACGTCGAGTTGGAGAAGATGGTGTAATTGGAGTCGGCGGTCACGGCTGTGACGAGAGCAGTCACCAGCGACAGAGCAGAGAGCTTCATTGTGAGTGTGAACGAGCGTATAAGTGAGTGTGGCGGTGTAACGAGTGTACAAGTGAGTGAATGAAGGGTAGAGCTGGTTCGGGGACGCCGTAGCAAGTAGAAACAGGACGCTCTGGGCTCGCACCTCTGATGCAACGGGCCCTGGCCCACGTCTTGTTTCACTCAAGCTTCACTCAAGCTTTACTCAAGCTTTCCAAGCTTCAAACATGTCGTACCTGTAACCATGTTGTCTCAGAGAGGTGAAGTGACAGGGAAGCAAGCTGAGGGGCTTTATTCAGTCTGAAGGTGGTTTACTCGTCCAATCAATTCTTCCGGAGCGTGTTGGCAAAAGCTGCTTACACTCAGACTCATCCCGCGAACATTGCTCGTCGACAATCACTTTGTTTGTGGCTCTGTTTCAACTTTACTTAGAGTTGCCTGTTGCAGAAACGTGAAATAGCCCCTGACTTTATGTCTAGCGACAGTTTTAGAAGCACAGCCTTACGCGGGGTATGGAGCTAGTTGCTGAGCAGGGCAGGTGTGTTATTAGTGAGGTAGACAGTTGGTGAAGCTACCAGCCTGGAATCTGATCACGTGGCCATACTAAACACGTCACATTCTTCGAAGATTTTCTTTTTATGACCGACTCCACTGCTCCAGGATCGACGGACGATCTACACACATTCCACGGCCAAGCACACAAGCAGCTGTGGCTGCAGGAACCCACCCAGGCAGTGAGACAGGGCGGATAAACAGAAATGGATGAACATGTAGCTGTCGATTATAAGAACAGTCGATCAAACGAAACGGGGCAATTGGGAGATACTAGACTATTTGACGGGTCAGTGGAACGTTTAGATATCATGAAGTCGGTTTTTTCACGAGCCGGTTTCAGCGAGATGCTGTTGGTGGGCGACAACCCACGGTTACCATTCGAGGGACAAATTCATCAGTGTGAATGAATTTGGTCAACCTGATGCCGTGCTCAGGAGAGGCGAAACACCCTCTGGTAGAGAGCAGTGGCTGGTTATCGGAACGCCCTCCCAGTAAGTGATATGTAAGTCGTTAATGTATTTGTTATAGTTTTCCTTTTATTCAACAGTTTCAGCGAGATGCATCATGTCTGCCCTCTGTCAGTTATCGAAATCAAATCAATTCAACCGGTTTTTAATTTCACCAACTGCGTCTTTCATAATTTTTACTTCGGTGATGGCTCGGTGATAGACCTGCCTCTAAGAATAATACCACATCCCCTATCTCGCTCCATGGCAGGAAGGGCTTCCTAGACACAACTTGTAGTGCACACCCCATGGACAGCTCTTAGCAAATCTGGAGTCGTTCACTCAACATGCAAGTAGCAGCGTGAGAAGAGTGTACACAAGCATGTGGCAACTGTCTGCTGTCCACATCTCTAGCCGTAAACATTCTTGTCGAATTGGAGGTTGCATCACCACACAGCCATGTTGCACTTTGCGACTGAAGATAGACCGGGGACAAGGTCAGCACAAGTGTACTGTAGGAGACAGAGGATGGGGAGGACTCCATAATGCTCACTTGTAAACTCGAGATCATCCTCTACACCATCACACCGAACAGCTCATTGCACAAATGCAACTACCTCCAATCAGACAGAGCTTGTCACTCCCACGGTGGCTCCAGACCTGAGACCTTGGAGATTTGAAATTGATGTCATCGCTGACAGATGTTTTCCATAGGAGTCTAATTGAGCAAGAGTTGGGCTGCTATCGACCTACTATGGTCTTGACTGACGATTGCCGTTACTGTCTAGACAGTCGCAGCGGCTCCCAAGAGACCTCACTGCCATCAGGTTGGATCTGCAATTGAAGAACTGACGGCTCTTGCAGTCACTGTAAAACAAACACTGACAGTCCTCCGAGAGTAACAGATGTGATCTTGTCTTCTCCAGCCTAAGGATGGAACATGATGGTCAGCGATCTACTCATGCTTCTGCCTGAAGACTGGAACACGGTGATCTACGTACTTGGACGGTGTGTACTTCATTCGTCATCCAGAAGACTACGAACAGCAGACATGTCCATAACTGGTTATAGGAGCTGATACAGTCTCTCCCCTATAGAAGTCAGACAGAAGATGAGACGCTTGGAAATCGCCTCCAATACACCCACATGTTGTCTGCTCGTTTCTAACAGTCATCCAATACACCCACATGTGGTACACTCGCATGATGTTCCACCAGGAGATCCCTTCCTTCGCGACCTCCACACGATGCTGTCCGCTCCTGACCTACGACCAGTCGCTTCCGTACGATATAATGTAGCCCTCCCAGTCATGACGGTAGAATCGCTTTCGCCACGTCACTAGAGCCAACCAGACAAAAGTCCGGCTTGCTTTTGGGGCCAATCCCCGACCAGGCAAAACGCGCGGTCGAGGAAAAGATTTCTTCTGTGCTCAGAGACACATTGACAGAACGGTTAGGTGCTTTCGCTAGATCAGTCAACTTAAGGAGAGCACGTGATGCGAGTATGTGCAGTGGTGTTGTGTCCCAGACAAGTGCGCCCATATGGGGTACCACACTTTTCCATGACACAAAAACACGGCACAATATCGACACAAAAACGACACAAAAACGACACAAAAATACGACACATTTGATGTATCGCACTGGGTGGCAAGTGATGTGTAGAATACAAGGTTGAGTGATGGGACAAGTTTTACCTGTCCTTCAGGGTTAGGGCTACAAACTGGGACATTCCACATCCGACCACCCATTGGCCAGCTGCGCCACTCGCCACCCACCAGCCACGCCACCCGTCTAGGGTTAGGGTTTGCTGCCTAACCGGATAAAATATTCTCGTGGGCGTAATATCGTCATCGGACTTGCACATTTCGGCCAGCGCCGGGTCAACCCGGATAAGGTTGAATGGGTGGACTATAGACAGTATTGCTGGTCACGTGCGGGAGAAGTGCAGTTGTGTAATTGTCACGTGATGTCACATGACCTCACATGACTTCACACGACTGTCACCTGATCTGTGACCCTCTTCCCCCCGTCTACTTCTCGCTCAGTTGCTATGCACCGTTTGGCTAATAAAGATGCGCGTTTATCGCAACGGCAATTAAGCTTTTGTGTCAAACCTTATTCTGGCCAATCACGGCCGAGGCATTACCTTTGGAGGCACTAGTGGTTGCTGCAGCAGTTGTGCAACATATAAGGAGCCGTGGGTCCCCCCTTTGGGCCCTCTTCTATCTCTTCACATTCACCACACACCAGATCAATTACAATGGGTTACAAGGAAGGTTCCGCTAAGAAGGGTGCTACTCTGTTCAAGACTCGATGTGCCCAGTGCCACACCACCGAGGCCGGTGGCCCCCACAAGGTCGGCCCCAACCTCCATGGTGTCATTGACCGACACTCCGGAGAGGCCGAGGGTTACTCCTACTCCGATGCCAACAAGCGAAAGGGCGTCGAGTGGAACACTGAGAACCTGTTTGAGTACCTCGAGAACCCCAAGAAGTACATTCCCGGTACCAAGATGGCCTTTGGCGGACTCAAGAAGCCCAAGGACCGAAACGACCTCATCACCTGGATGGTCGAGAACTGCAAGTAGACGCTTGGATAAGTGCTGCTGCTAGGCGATGGTTGAGAGACTGTTGTCTTGTATATATCAATTGATTATTTAAAGAAAGGAGAGGAGGAGAGGAGGAGAGTCGGAGGAGCCGGAATCCGAAGGATTCAGGCGAGATCGTAGGAGAGGTTCTGATGAGATTTTGGCGATTGTAGATCATGTGTAGCTGTTGTAGCTGTGGATTCTGATCTGTCTGATCTCGCCATTTCTGACGATTGTAGAATCTTCCAGGCACTCTCTCTGAAGGCTACAATGTGCCGTCTTGCTGTGGACTCTGATCTGACGATTCACGATTCTACGAGCATCAATGTTCTGTCTGGTCAGACCTCCTACTGTACACTTCTCAGACCACTCACATCTACAGACCAGCAATCTTCCAATGAATGGCTCGTGGTTGGTTGGTGCTGTGGCATCCACTGACAGATCTTAGATCGACTTTCCAGCAGTGATGTGTTGCACTGATCACTCGTGTACGAGTACAGTATGTAATGCTGTGCTGTGTGATCCAATGTCATGATCTCGACTTTGAGGATTCCAACTCCAGGTCATTTTATCTACTTTACGATGCTGTAGGCTGCGAAAGTCCTATTGCGACTCATCTCATGGTGGTTTTGTGGACAATAAGGACACTACCTGGTGTAAGGAGCTAAAGGGTTCTGTGTGAGCTAAGGTCGCAGTCGTGTTTGTCTGTAAGAAAGACTTCGTGAATTCCATTCAAAGTAACTTACCTGTGTGAGCTAAGGTCGCAGTCGTGTTTGTCTGTAAGAAAGACTTACCGATTCTGGCAGGAATCGTTGGTCTTCTTATACCAAACTCGGCGCCGACCTCGGCGTCCCACTTTACATAATTACATTCCATAATCACAATCCATTCTCCTGGCATCGTGACTCATCCTATTGACCAGTCCCAATCGAGTCTCCAACTCCTGGGTTCCCCTGAACTGTTTCCACACTTCACTAGATCCTGGTCCCCGGTGTTTTGTTGTGCAGTGCATGCTCCGCTTTGCACTGCCTCTTTCGGAACTTGGCGTCGCGGCTTTTGTGAACTCTAAGCTGCAGGTATGCATCCGTGTTCATTCGCCGTCTCGTGTGGGCTAAAGACTGCATGATAATACGTCCGTATCAATCACCGTCATTCACCGTGTCGTCTCGTGTGGATTAAAGACTGCATGGAATGTCTCCGAATTCCTCTCCATCTTTCTCCGACATTCTCCGACATGTGTGTGCCAAAGGCTGCATGAGATGCATCCGCATCTCTTGCCATCTTGCGTAGCCTGAATAGCTGCATGATATGCATCCGCATACATGTTCCCACTTTACACGTCATTCTCACCTTCCATAATCTCTTTTGTCCCGACTGCTCACTCCTGCATCACTGCATCCTCCGCCTCCTTGGCGTATGGCACCTCGAAGTCCTTACTTCTTTTTGAGGGTGGAAAGGATCGGTCGTACAACTCTTTGAAGATGTTGTCCGGGATGTTCCGTCGGTCCACATTAGTGACCAGCACGGGGTTGCAATCTTTCCAAGATACAAACACATCCTCTGTTTTGGTTCCGTCCTTTTTCCGGGCCTGTGCTCCCCTCCGGGATGAAATTTGAGTGATGTGACTCGCTCTGCCATCTCTGATCCACTTGATGGCTTCCTTCTTGTCCGGCGGTGTACTTCCGTACTTGCGCTTGCCGTCGCCCGTTTTGATGTCCTTTCGGTTGACGGTCTTCTCTTTTCCATTTCCAATGTTGACTTTGACGTAGTTGGGCCTCACCTTGGTCACGTCGTACGGTCCGACAAAAAGGGGCTCGAGGGTCTTCGGCTGGATGTGGTTGTGTAGAACCTCCCACTTGAGAAACACTGCGTCGTCCTTGACGATGTTCTCAGCCGGTCGTCGTCGTTTGAGAAGTTGTTGAAGGTGTGGAGCTTGCGTGAGTCGGTCGTGAACAGTCTGGAGACGCTGTTTCTTGGCTTCCCGCCGTTCGTCGATTGTCATGTACCTCTCATCATCCGATGTGGTTGGCCAGTGGTCCGTCGTTGGGTCAAAACCCAGAGCTGCCTGGTAAGGCGTCATCCCCATGGATGAGTGGACCGTTGAGTTGTGAGCAACCTCGATAGAGGGGATCAGCTCATCCCATGACAATGGTGTCTTTCCCGTGAGAAGTCTCTCCTGCGTGTATGCCTTGAGTCGTTCCTTCACCGATTTGATGTGTCGTTCCGCTGTCCCATCGGCCTCGGGATGGCCCACGTTTGCCATTCGAAAAGCCACTCCCGGCCATTTCTGAAACCAGCTTGCCTGGAACAGGGGGTCCTGATCCGACACAATCACTTTTGGGCACGTCCCTCCCAAGGTTCCCCGAACCAGTTTGTGTTTCAGTGTCTCCGCCACTGTGCTGGTGCTGACTTTGTCCGAAAACGCGTAGATCTTCATCATCTTGGAGAAAAGGTCCACTACCACTAGTGCCTTCTTGTTCGCGTTCTTCGATTGTCCAACCGAGAAAAAGTCCATAGCCATATGTGTCCACGGCTCTTTTGGCACTTCCGGTGCTCTTGGTGGTCCTTGGTCGAGCTGGGTGTTGAACTTGGCCATCTTGCAGGCGTCACACTTCTTCGTGAACCGTTCGATGTCTGCCCACATGCCCTTCCACGCCCATCGCTGGCGCAGAGTCGCGTACATGCTCTTTGTCGCGTAGTGACCTCTCTCGTGTAGTTCTTCCAGAATCGAGTTTCGCATCACTGTGGGGACATAGACCACCCAGCTGTCCTTGTCCGAAGCCACCAGCTGGTACAGGACCGACCCATCTCGTGCCACCTGGAATCGGTTGTTAGCCAACTCCCTCCATTTCTTCGAAATGTTTTCACCGTCCATAAGGTACCGGTAGATGGCTGAGTCTCTGTTGTCAGTCTCAAATACCCAGGCGTCTTCCAGTTCGTCCAGGTAGTCATCAGAGATTGTCCCAATTCTGATCGCGTTCACCACTGTCTCGTGGCGTTCGTCTTCCACTGCGGCAGCCCGGCTCAATGCATCTGCCACTGCATTCTGGGCGCCTTGGATGTACTGCACGTTGGGGTGGAACTCCGCCACTGTCATCAACATGCCCAAAACAGTCTGGTTCCCCGCCTGTTTCTCGTACACGTCCTTCTGGTCCTTCACTCTCGCTAGTGATTGGTGGTCCGTGAGAACGTCGATTTCATGACCTTCCAGGTAATGACGCCATGTTTTCAACGCCTGTACGATCCCGTACAGTTCCAGCGTTCTGGCGGGCCAGAGTCTCTGGTGTGGTGCCAGTGTCTTGGAGAAGTACTCGATGGGCCGGAACTTCCCGTCCTGCTCCTGTTCAAGCACAGCTCCAATGGCCAGTCGTGAGGCATCCGAGACAACTCGTCTCTTACCCTTGGCTCTCATCAGCCTCATGGTGGGTGCCGATGTCAATGCGTCCTGTAGCGCACGGAACGCTTTCTTGGCCTCGGGCTGCTTCTCCCAAGCAGTTGTTGACCAGTCGAACTCTGGTGGAGCCACCTTAGTGGTCAGTCCATGGAGGGGCGCTGCGTGGTGACTGAACCTCTTCACGTTGTCGTGGTAGAACTCGGCTAAACCCAAAAAGCTTTTGAGTTCTCTCCGGTTCTTTGGGAGCGGCCAGTCCCTGATTGCAGCCACCTTGTCGTGCACTGGTCTTCTTCCGTCCTTGGAAACCAGGTGGCCGAGGAACTCCACTTCCTTTGCGGCAAACACGCACTTGCGCAGCTTCACCTGCAGTTTGTTCTCTCGCAGAACTTGCAGCACCCGCTTGACCTTCTCCATGTGGTCCTCTCTAGAGCCTCCGCTGTAGATGATGATGTCGTCGATGTACACCAAGCAGATTTTGTCTGCAATCTCCTTCCTGAGATAATGTGTCATCATCCGTTGGAAATGGGCCGGTGCATTGCACAATCCAAAGGGCATCACCAGTGGCTCAAATACTCCATATTTGCAGATGAATGCCGCTTTGTGGATGTCTTCCTCGACGATCCGCACCTGGTTGTAGCTGGCTTCCAAGTCCACCATGGTGTAGTGGACAGCTCCCTCTAGTTCTCCAACTAGTGGCTTAACCAGTGGAACGGGGAACGCAGCTTTCACTGTTTCCTCGTTCAGGGCCCTGTAGTCGTAACAGGGTCTCAGGTCGTCTCCTGCGGGTCCCTTCTTCTTCACCAAGATCACTGGTGACTGGATGTGTGATGTTGATGGTCTGGCTGTCCCGTTGGCCAAGTCCTTGTCCAACTTCATCCGAAGTGCCTCGTCCTCTCTGTCGGAGTGACGGTACGGTCGCCGTGCTGGTGGGTGCCAGTTGTCGTTTTTCAACTCAATCCTGAAGTCGAACTCGCCTCTCGAAGGTGGGAGACCCGTCATGGGTTCAAAGACGTCCTTGTACTCACTCAGTTCCGCTGGGAGTTTCACATCCTTGACTGCCTTTTCCGGCTTGGGTGCCAATCCTAGCACTCTTTCCAAGAAGTTGGTGTTGGGCTTTCCAGCCTGCAGGGTGGTTCTTTCGGCGGTGATGGAGTTCAATAGCAACTCTCTCTGCCGCTCCGGCCGTTGGTCATCGCCTCGCAATTCTCGGACCACTTCGTCGACGTTGATGTCCTCCATGTCCTTGATCAACTCGAAGATTGGTTCAGCATGGAAGGTGTTCTTCGCCAAGTCCAGATGCGTCTGGTATGCACCGGTAAATGCTTTTCCAAGCAACAGTGGTCTCTCCTGAGGGCAAACCTGCATTCCATAGCAGTAGATCGTGGTCTTGAATTCTCCGTACGTTAGTGGCACCTTTGCCACCCATGGAGACGTCATTTCTTTGCCCGCCACGAAGGAGCTAGAAATCCGGATTGGTGTCATGGGAAACTTGACGAGTCCGAGTTGTTCCACAAGCTCGGGGTTGATGCCGCACAATCCTGCGCCGTCATCAATCAGGGCCTCGCCCTGTACTACCACATCCACACCGATGTTAAACGAGACTACGAACAAATCTTGCAACAATACATTTGTTATAGTCTCTCCGTGGAGAGAGTTAACGTTACCGATCAGAGACCTCTCAGAATCTAGGACCGGCTGTCGTTTCCCTTGTTGTTGGGTCGCAGAGGGCACTTCCGGGCCTGGTGTCCGACCTTGTCGCAGATGAAGCAAGCGCCGGGAGCAGGCCGTTCCTCGTCCTGGTCCCTGTTCGTTCGATCGTCCTGATCGTTTCGGTTGGAGTCGTTGCGTCGAGGCCTGTTGCCTCGGCCTTGGTAGCCGTTTCGTCCGCCTCGGTAGCCACCTTGGCCTCGTCGTCTGTTGCCAGATCCGTTACCCCGGTCCTCTCGACCCTCAGTCTGGTTCAGGTGGGTGTCCTGTCTGGCGGGTCCGGCAGCAGGGGGAGGAGGGGGAGGAGGGGGAGGGGGAGGGGCGCCGGTCGTTCCTTCCAGGTTGTTGACTTGGGCACCACGTCGGACTGCTCTGCTCCAGTCCTCACGGGAACGAGCATTCCATTGGGCCAGCCATCCTCGGTAGGGCAGAGTGGTGTCTCGCATCCAGGTCCAAGCGTCTGAGTGGCCTAGCATCTCGTCGATCAGCTTGAAAAAGGGAGCCAGGCTGGACTCGTTCTTGGAGTAGATCCACAGCCAGGCGTAGGCAACGGCGAATTCTCGCAGGGATCCAAAGTTTCGAGGCTTCAATCCGCTCAGTGCGTTACTGGCAACGGCTCGGTGCATGTTGGTCGTATCCGACGCCACCATGGAGAACCGGCGGTTGAACCACTTGCCGTTCACGCTTTCAGCGTCTTCCAGACAGGCTCGCTCGCAGAGGAAATTCCACAGGTCACCCACCTGCCAGTCGCTGTGGTTTCCTTTGACACTGTTGCCCAGCTGTCGTTCCACCGCGTTGATGGAGGTGATGATGTCAAGCAGATCGGGGTTGTTCATCTCCTTGGCCATCACCACACCGCTCTCCAGCGCTCGTCGCTGATCCTTGGTCAGGCCCTTTCCAGAGCCCGCAGCGCCGTCCAGGTTGTACAGCACCGCAGCGTTGTCATGCACAATCCAGTACATGNCGTCATCAATCAGGGCCTCGCCCTGTACTACCACATCCACACCGATGTTAAACGAGACTACGAACAAATCTTGCAACAATACATTTGTTATAGTCTCTCCGTGGAGAGAGTTAACGTTACCGATCAGAGACCTCTCAGAATCTAGGACCGGCTGTCGTTTCCCTTGTTGTTGGGTCGCAGAGGGCACTTCCGGGCCTGGTGTCCGACCTTGTCGCAGATGAAGCAAGCGCCGGGAGCAGGCCGTTCCTCGTCCTGGTCCCTGTTCGTTCGATCGTCCTGATCGTTTCGGTTGGAGTCGTTGCGTCGAGGCCTGTTGCCTCGGCCTTGGTAGCCGTTTCGTCCGCCTCGGTAGCCACCTTGGCCTCGTCGTCTGTTGCCAGATCCGTTACCCCGGTCCTCTCGACCCTCAGTCTGGTTCAGGTGGGTGTCCTGTCTGGCGGGTCCGGCAGCAGGGGGAGGAGGGGGAGGAGGGGGAGGGGGAGGGGCGCCGGTCGTTCCTTCCAGGTTGTTGACTTGGGCACCACGTCGGACTGCTCTGCTCCAGTCCTCACGGGAACGAGCATTCCATTGGGCCAGCCATCCTCGGTAGGGCAGAGTGGTGTCTCGCATCCAGGTCCAAGCGTCTGAGTGGCCTAGCATCTCGTCGATCAGCTTGAAAAAGGGAGCCAGGCTGGACTCGTTCTTGGAGTAGATCCACAGCCAGGCGTAGGCAACGGCGAATTCTCGCAGGGATCCAAAGTTTCGAGGCTTCAATCCGCTCAGTGCGTTACTGGCAACGGCTCGGTGCATGTTGGTCGTATCCGACGCCACCATGGAGAACCGGCGGTTGAACCACTTGCCGTTCACGCTTTCAGCGTCTTCCAGACAGGCTCGCTCGCAGAGGAAATTCCACAGGTCACCCACCTGCCAGTCGCTGTGGTTTCCTTTGACACTGTTGCCCAGCTGTCGTTCCACCGCGTTGATGGAGGTGATGATGTCAAGCAGATCGGGGTTGTTCATCTCCTTGGCCATCACCACACCGCTCTCCAGCGCTCGTCGCTGATCCTTGGTCAGGCCCTTTCCAGAGCCCGCAGCGCCGTCCAGGTTGTACAGCACCGCAGCGTTGTCATGCACAATCCAGTACATGAAGAATTTGCAGAATTGCAGGTCGAGGATGTGTCGCTCTCGCAGAATGGGCTGTCCGTCCCACTTCATGCCTCCGTCTCGAGTGAACAGATCCTTGAAGAGGCTCTCTCGGGTGATCAGCTCTCGGTAGTTGTCCTCCTTGTCGTCGTTTCGGGTGTTAGAGGGTCCGGGCCCGTCGTCGTCGTCGGCGACTCGTCGTCGTCGTCGGTCGTTGTCGTCGTCGTCGTCGTCCCGTCCTCGCTTGGAGAAGGCGTTCAGAACGTCGTTCATCATCATAGCTTGTTTGTTGAAAAGCTCCATCATTCGATCTTCGGTCGATTTCATAGCGGCCTTGACCACCATGGTCACCGAGTCCATTGTTACAGGGCTCATGTTGTCACCGGTGGGCGTGGCGTCTCGGCTGTCGTCGGTCTCGTCGTCGTCCATGACGTCATCGTCGTCGGTTGCGATCTGCTTGCCCTTGTTGCGGGGATCCTTGGCGTCCTTGTTCAGCTTGAGTTGGTCCATGGCTCCATCAACGAATTCAGCCACCTCCTCGTCAGAGACGTCTTGGGAAGGGCTTCGCTGCACCTCGACCTTGTCACCCACAACCGTGTCGTCAGCGTCAGAGTTGACGGCGGGGTTGGCGTTGGTGTTGGTCGGGTTGCCGGCTCCTTCGGCCACAGGGGGGGTGCTCTCCGGCTCCTCGCTCCCCTCGGCTTCGGGCTCCTCGGACTTCACCACTGTAGGGTGCTCGTCGGCGCTGCCCTGCTGGGAGTCATGGTCATCGGACTCGTCAGGGTTGGAGGCCATCTCAGTGTCGGGATCCTCGTCGTTGGTGTCGGTCTGCACCACTTCGCCTTCCTGGTCGGTCGCGGGGTTGTCGGCTCGGCTTCCGCTGGCGGCAGCAGCATCCTTGATGGCCTGCTGTCGTCGGGTGATGGTTTGTTTGGGCGCCATAGTTGAAGATTTGAATGAGAAAATCGCTACCAGATGTAAGGAGCTAAAGGGTTCTGTGTGAGCTAAGGTCGCAGTCGTGTTTGTCTGTAAGAAAGACTTCGTGAATTCCATTCAAAGTAACTTACCTGTGTGAGCTAAGGTCGCAGTCGTGTTTGTCTGTAAGAAAGACTTACCGATTCTGGCAGGAATCGTTGGTCTTCTTATACCAAACTCGGCGCCGACCTCGGCGTCCCACTTTACATAATTACATTCCATAATCACAATCCATTCTCCTGGCATCGTGACTCATCCTATTGACCAGTCCCAATCGAGTCTCCAACTCCTGGGTTCCCCTGAACTGTTTCCACACTTCACTAGATCCTGGTCCCCGGTGTTTTGTTGTGCAGTGCATGCTCCGCTTTGCACTGCCTCTTTCGGAACTTGGCGTCGCGGCTTTTGTGAACTCTAAGCTGCAGGTATGCATCCGTGTTCATTCGCCGTCTCGTGTGGGCTAAAGACTGCATGATAATACGTCCGTATCAATCACCGTCATTCACCGTGTCGTCTCGTGTGGATTAAAGACTGCATGGAATGTCTCCGAATTCCTCTCCATCTTTCTCCGACATTCTCCGACATGTGTGTGCCAAAGGCTGCATGAGATGCATCCGCATCTCTTGCCATCTTGCGTAGCCTGAATAGCTGCATGATATGCATCCGCATACATGTTCCCACTTTACACGTCATTCTCACCTTCCACCTGGTACAGTCGTAGGTGATGGTCTGTGGATGACACTGTGATCTGAAGAGCGTGATCTGAAGACGAGACTGGCGTCTTGTCCGGGAGTCTGTCCAAAGTCGATCTACGGTTCAGTCTGCAAGTACGAATGCGAGTACTCCGTACTGTGTGACCTCTTGTTGTATGGAGTCCATTCCTCGGATCAGGTCCAGATCGACTTCCTGACCGTTGTCCGTGATCAACTGCACTTACCAAACTGATCCATGTGAGCTATGGCTTTGCTTCGATAATTGCTGCCAATTGATCAATTGCAAACACCGTTCTTTTGTCATGATCAGATCGTCTTGTCTATGTCCACCAATCGTATTGAAGCCATTCATCCTCACTCCACGCTATTCTCAACAGGGTCCCGGTCTCAAATCTAACTCTTGCTCGATACTAGAATGAAGTTTCGCTTCAGCCTCGGAAGTCTCTGATTTCAGATCAACCGAGTCATTTCCAGTAAAAATCATATGAATGGACGCAGAATTCGCCGCTGATTCCAACAATACCTTTGTAACAGCTATCGGACAATAATTGTCATAGTTATTACTGGTTGGTATCTGAGCTTCATGCCTGTTTACTCAACCGCAGTTGATCACATTACTTTTTAGTCCAGTCTTCCTTCACAAATACCAATCTACAAGTAGGACCATTGCTAAAACCACCCCCGCCCCCGCTTACTCTGAACAATATAACTGGCTCACAATACTCCTTTCACATCTACAGCAACAGAAGGTTGCGACGGGCTCGCTAATAGTCTTCAAGCCGTCTCCATTCCAGCCTGAGACACCAAGTACACTTTCTTGCTCATGGATTCGCAGCAAGTGCAATTGAGCTCGGTCGATGCGATTGAGCACATATCGGGGTTGTAATTCGGCTCTGAGCCATTTGGCCGAACGAGTACGGAACAGTACTCGTACAGTATGTACAAATGATCCGTTGCTGTATACGACGATACGCATACGAGCTATGTGGTGGCAATTATTTCATCTTTTTTGTACTGAAACAAGTGGATGTTATGGAACTATTTCGAAGATCTCGCGTTTCTCTTCATTTCTAGCCCCTTTGCGCGTCTCCAGCTGTTCGGGAATATAGATTTTGGACCCGATGCCTGGGCTTCAGTTGAGTGTAGGCCAAATAAATGTCATCAAACGAAAAAGAAAGAAAAAAAAGAAAAAAAAGAAAAAAAAGAAAAAAAAGAGAAAAAAACACAAACCCCGCCATCCAAAAACACTCGCCCATCCCTACAAGTACCAAACACCTCAGCACCCTCTCTTCTAGTCTACACTCACCCAAATCATCCACTATCCACAACAATCAGACCCCACCCAACATTGCTCTTCGATAGCCACTCACAATCAAGGTATATTTTTCACGTCAGGCTTTTCGCGCTAAATTCCAGGCGTCAAAATTTTCCCGTTGGAAAAACAAAAACGTAATTTTTCAGCGTCCCAGCTGCACCCGTGTGGCTGTGCGGTGGCGTTGTGGCGAAGAGTGGCGTGTCCAAAAGCCCAGTTGCTTTCGAATTTTGATGACGTAACCACTACGAGACGGCCACGTGATCCCTCCCAATTGTGTCACGTGACATTACGCTACCACCCTGCTGATATACCTCATCTCAGCTATCCATAACTGCTCCCAGTCTCTCCAGACGTTACACCCAAACAAGCTGTTATTAAAAAGCTAAGCTAAATTTTTAATCCGAGACATGTCCCGGAACATGCCGGAAGACGAGAGTGCGGCGAGGAATTGAAAAGTGGGATGGAAGAGTGATTACTAAGCGTGGGGGGTGGGGGTGATGTTCGAGGTGCTAGATTCTGGTTATCTTTTCTGGTTATAGAGAAGATAGACTGCTTTGTGTTGACAAGGTGAGCATTTATACAGCATTTAAGGGAGCATTTAAGGGAGCATTTATAGAGCATTTATGGAGCATTTGAGAGCACTTTTGGGATCAAGGAAAGGTGGCCGGTTTTAGCTGGAAGATCTCACGTGCGGTGATTGGAAAAAAGTCCAAGATTGTGAAGTGTAGAAGTCGTACTATTGCTTTTTCAACTGTAGCTCGTCAAGTTGAGGGATTGAGCTTGAAGTGCTATGAGAGTAGAGTTGGAAGAACTCCATGTTCAAGACCACCTGTTCTAGAAATGAGGCCTCTGGGGAGTAGTTTTAGCGAGTAGCCTACAGTGAAGAAGTTTGACTTCTACTTGGACATCTCAAGGAAGTGTGCCTTGAGCCAGATTCGTGAGTATAGCAATTACTGGTAATAGTAGGTTCGATAGTTAGTCCGGAGAGTAGGTGGAAGCAGTTTGAGAAGCCGAGTTGAGTAGCATTGTCTTCAGAATAAATTTGATAGAAACATTCATCACTGGATCAGCTGGACTTGTTTACTGTCTTGATTCATGGTTGTGTGTACAATTCAGTGATGAGCGTCTTCAGTGGATGTTTAAGAAAATAGATGGGCGTACCAACAGACGTTTGTGCTAGTATTCCGGCTTGTGTCTTTGTTTATGCTAGATTTCCGGCTTATCTCTTCTACTCTTTCTCTTTTCTCGTTTCCCACATTCATCCCTCTGAGTGAGCATGTCAACCTATCGAATCAAATGGCGGACAAGAATAAATACACAAGATAGTCTGTTCAGGTGCCAGAGACAAACATACAAAACCAGCTTCTATCGTGTCTTACAGTAACGGCAGTATTACGGGGTACTTGTGGCTGAAGCTCAGTCTCTGGATGTTGTTGTAATGTATCTTCTGCTCTCTGTGACCTCAGATAAACAGACTGCGAGGTCGACATTGTTACAATGACGTGAGCTCAACATAAGTTTTGTTCGTTTAAATGATATACATCCACCCTCTATATTCATCGTCATGTTGATTCATTTCCGACAACTCTTCCACTCTCCTCGACTGTCAATGACGACTCTTCCATTTCCAGAAGCTGCAGGAGTAATATCACGATGTGCTTTAAAAGAAGAAATAACAATCTACCACAGTTTGTGCAATTCCCATACGTCTCGAAGTCATCAGTACTCGTGGTATTACGTGATCATATATGGGACCATTAAGCTGTTCTCACGGGCCTCAGACTTCCAGTTCTTTGGAAAGAGTGAGATGTCTGGCATTGGTAGAAAGTGCTCATTTCATCCCACCCTGTCAACAAGTAACACTGTCTATTCGTACTGCCCATATCAAATTCACAATCCTAACCCCCCCTCAAATCACCTCCACTCCTCGCCATGTCTCACTTGCCCCCTTCATATCGTCGACATGTATACAGCATGGAGCCGCACGTACAGTGCAATTTTGGGAGTGGTGAAAATGGTGGCAAAGTGGCGAGAGAGAAGGGGGTTTTTAGAGGTCAATCAAACCGGCTGTTATGATTCGATTCACGTGAATATTAACGTCCTCCGACACTTCCTTCACCCCGTCTATGACGTCATGGTGGCTGGTTCAACCCCAATAAAGTTCCTCCCAATCTCTTTATCTCCACTTCATATTTCAGATACCCAAGGTGGAGGAGCACGATTCGGGATTCTTCAAAACTCGCCGCAAAGCCGCAAAGTCTTGTGCGACACAAAAGGAGCCACGAAGCGTTGGTGCAAGGAGTTGGTGATTTGAGAAGACGACACAGAGACGTTAAACAGACAGGAATCAAACACAGACAAGCGACTGTCTTAGGCACGGCACTGAGGGTGATTGAAGATCATACTGAACGACAGAGAAGCGAAGAAGTGATACAAACGACACAGGCGATTCGAGCGACTCAAACAGACACACACACCGCTTCAAACGACACGAAAAGAGCAAATATCGACAACTAAACGACTGCTCACTTCTTTTAATGTTCCCAAAATACTACCAGGACTCCAACGTCAGCTTCGAAACGGCAGGAGTCGAACTGGAGCTTTTCGACGACGCGGCGTCCGAGGGATGTATCGACGAGCAAGACAATCCGCATCTCGAGCGACTAGCGGAAAGATATCTCGACAACTACGAAGATGGCGAGCTGGAAAATGAAGGGTTTCGGACCGATCTGGAGGAGCTGAATTTCCAAACAGCTCGCCGCATTCTCAACCAACAACAGCTGGAAATCCACAAACGAATGGTCGACGAGGGAGACAACGAAACCATCAACATTGACGACATTCACCATGGAGACGACGATATGCCGTATACCATTCAAAGGAGGCTTTTACCACGTCATTTACACATGCTAGCATTGGGGGGACCTCTGGGAGCAGGTCTGTTATTGTCTGCGGGAAGAAGTATCACCACTGCGGGACCTCTAGGAGCCATTTTGGGCTTTCTCTTCACAGGACTCATCACTTTTGCCTGTATCAAAAGTATAGGAGACATGGTGACTTTGTATCCGTCTCAGGGACTCCCCCTCTTAGCCGACCGCTTTCTCAGCACATCTCTGGGCATCACTGCTGGTGTTCTTTACTGGCTGTTGTTCGCCGTAGCGATTCCTTCCGAGTTGTCTGCTGCTGCTGCTCTTCTAGAGGTGTATCCCAGTATGAGTCAGCCGAGTTCGGCTCTAGTGGCCTGGTTGACGCTCTTCATTCTCGTCATTGTATTCGCCAACCTCTTGTCAGTCGACTACTATGGTGAGCTGTTATACTGGTGCAATCTGGGCAATCTGCTCATAGTCATCGGTATGATCATCACCATGTTTGTTGTTTGTCCTGGAACGCGATTTTGGAAGACTTCCGAGGGTTATGGAGCCTTCAGACCGTACTACGACTCGTACGCAGGTTTCCAGCTGCCTCTCAAGGACGAGCATCACGACAAACAGATCTCGGGAGCTCCCGGACGGTTTCTGCAGGTCTACGCGAGCATGACGTTGTCGGTATTTGCGTTTGTGGGCTCGGAAAGCGTTTTTGTGGCTGCTCCAGAGGTCAAAAATCCCCGTAAAGCCGTTCCTTCCGCCATGCGACGCATTGCCGTGAGAATTGGACTCTGTTATTTGCTTGGAGTCATTAGTTTGGGCCTTGCTGTTCCTCCTTTCAATACCCTGGGCATTGAGAGAAACGGTAATGGAACGGGTAATCTCAGTCAGGGAGTTATTCCCGTAGATGACCCGAATCACAGGAGGGTGGTAGAGGTTAGAGAGGTGGTGGGAGAACAACCAGTGAACGAGAGATATCTCGAGATCAGAGGATCTGAGAACGGAGTTCTGCTCGATCTCGAAACCAGAGAACTCGGAACCAACTCAGATCTGGTCGATCTCTCCTCCAACTCAGAACTCCTTGAACTGGAGATCCGCGAAATCGGAACCAACTCAAAAGGATCAGATATCGCGCCTCTACTAAGACAGGCCCACGCTAAAAACACCCCAGCCAACGAACAAGCGCCAGACAATGTCCCCGATCGACAAAGTCCCAAACCTGCTCGAAACTCGACTTCCGCACTCAGCCAGATTCTCAATCCGACCTTCAACTCGCCGTGGGTCGTCGCCCTCTCCTTGGCGGGCTACGAGACTGCTGCTCTTGCTGTGAACGGCATTTTTGTCATTTGCGCGGTTGTAGCGTCTGCCTCGCATCTCTACTCCGCCAGCAGAACTCTGTACGCCATTTCCACACGATGGGAGCGTCTGCGGTGGTTTTCCACATGTACAGCTCTGGGTATTCCGTGGATTGCGGTTCTCTTCTCGGCTCTCATCTCCCTATTGTCGTATCTCGTGGTGGGCTACTCCACTCGTCACGTATTCGACTGGATGCTGCACTGGATCTGCACCGTGGGGCTCATCTTGTGGATTATCATGACCGCGGCGTTTCTGCGGTTCCACAGATGTCTTCGGGTGAGAAGAGTGCCCTTCAAGTTTTCCTTTCCTCAGCCTTATACGGCTTGGTTCGGTATGACGGGCTGCTGTCTGCTGCTGTGCTTCACCATCTTCTCGGTGTACATTTCGTGGGACCGACGGCTGTTTGCGTCCAACTACTCGGGCATTTTTCTCACCATGGCTATTTATCTGGTGGCTCGAGTTTGTACACGAGAAGACCGCTTTGTGAGAGTGTCAGAGATGGACATTTACTCGGGCAAGCGCCAGATGGACTTGCAGGTGTGGGACGATGATCGGGTGTATAACAGTTGGCAAAACAAGATGAAGAGGAGGATCATGGAGTGGTTTTAGAGTAGGTGGAGGAGTGGTTTAAGAGCAGGAGGAGGAGAGGTTTTATTTATTCAATTATTTATTACGTTAAGGAGACGGAGACATTTGGGTATGATTAGTTGTGCGCGAGTGTTGTTCGAGTTGGATCCAGTGTACTTAGATTGTGTGTCTATTGGCAGAACAGTGTCAGACTTCCTAAGCAGGCTTGAGATCTGCTTCTACTGATAGGTATTGTAGAGACTCATCTCAATGTAAATGATAATGCAGATCGAAAATGTATGAGGAGTTCAGATGAGAGCATTGGCAATCGATTTCTGGGGCTTGGGGTACAAGTAGCATATCGACAGAAACTTGTCATGATGTACACGGGAGACGATATTCACAGCAGTATGTAGCTACTGGAGCCATTGCGTCCGCAGAGTCTTATGGGTCGAATGGAATGATTCAGTCTTAATATCGCGAGTGGCTCAGTAAACGAATAAAACCAGCCAATTCATCGCCAGTACACTCGACTGGCTGTGCCCACATCAGTAACCCAAGGTTGTTTACTTCACGCTCCCAACTAATAGCGCCCTGTATAAGGAACAGCTACTCGAAGATCCACAACTGAATATTCATTCAGCGCAAGACACGAGCAGCGATCAGATGGCAATGTCTTCTAACAAGGGAATCCTTCAATTTCTTAGTCCGATATCAATTGAGCCGTTATCAATGTCCCGAGAGGACTGGTCTTGATTCGACACTGTAAAAGCTCCTGACCAATGCATTGGTTGAATGGAGACCTAATGCGAATACTGTACATGGAACAAGACAACACTCGATACTTGTACTTGTAATGAGATTTGAGTGGATGACATCCGCATCAGATCCTGTACTTTTGATTCCTCCAACAGCTCGAATGAAATGGCACCTTTACCCGTTCAATTACGTTATCATCGCTTACGACAGAGCTAACATGCTCTTATCGCGGCATGTGCTTTTAGTGAGTGAAATGAACGTAATATTAATTGATTCAGGGTGTCAGATTGCCAATATCGATTTGTGCTCGAACAAATGAATGAATTCGGTGAGTAATGAGATCGTCTCTCGGAAATCTACACGTACAAGTAATACAGTATCGCACCAGGTACTCGTACACACCCTGATCAGCTCCCTCCTCCCCCCTCCAATTAACTCCATCACAATTCCCTTCTGGGGTATCTATTTCTAGGAACGTTTCAAACTCTATCTCCGCGGTAACGTGACCTTGATTTCGATACTGTGACATGATGCCATGGAGCGAGACTACTCCGAGATGAGACTGAGGGGGTTGCAGCAGCTGAATGATAATAACGATAATATACTATTACTCAGTACATCACGTGACCAACCCATTCTCTCAGCTCTCCCGTCCACCCTCCCCCTTGCCCCCTTCTCCCCCCTTCATATCCCAAACTCCCTTGCAGGTGGTGTGCTCGCCCAAGTAAGCGTTTGGGTTTGCGAGCGTGTATAGCCACGTGTGAGTGAGATCACACAATTAGAGACACTTATTCAATTCTCAAATCCGTCACCCAAGAGACGAGAAAGCACGGGTATTTATATTCACAAATCCGCGACTCTCCACAACACTGGCTCTGCAACTTGCTCCCGAACACCACGCTTAAAACTAAAGAGACTCCCTCATCTCCTTCCTCTTCCCACTGCACCTGCTTCAACACTTGAGACGAGACAGCTAAGACTCAGCTAAGACTCAGCTTGAAGACAGCTACGAGCACAAAACCAACCGCTACATCGCTACATCACCACCTCCATGCCAGCAACATGATGCCGTCTACCATTGCTCTAGGATGCACCGTCGGCATCGTCTCGTCTCTGTGTCAGTCTGTGGGGCTCACGTTACAGCGCCAGAGTCACATTTTGGAGGACCACAAACCCAGCTCGGACTCGTACCGGCCTCCGCACCGACGGGCCCGGTGGCGCGTGGGCTTGCTGCTGTTTCTCATCGCCAACGTGCTGGGTTCGTCCGTCCAAATCACCACTCTCCCGCTGGTGGTGCTGTCGCCACTACAGGCAGTTGGACTCGTGTTCAACTCCATCTGCGCCACGGTGATTCTCAACGAACCCTTCACCGTCTTCTCGCTGGTGGGCACGGCGCTGGTGTCGTTGGGCGCGCTGCTGATCGCGGCCTTTGGCGCCATCGAGGAGCCCAACCACTCGCTCAACGAGCTGCTGGTGCTCCTCAAACGCGAGCCGTTCGTGCTGTGGATGGCGTTCACGGCCGTGCTGGTGCTCGGCATCCTGGGCGCCATCAAGGCCGTGTCGCGGTCGCAGCGACAACGCCTCGCGACATCGGGCTCGAAACGCCGCGCCTCCATCAGCTCGGGCTACAGCACCGTGACGGCCGCGCAGGACGACGACTTCGCCGAGCTCAGAGACTCGCCCACCACGGTGCTCATCGGGCTGCTCTACGGCGCCATCTCGGGCATTCTGTCGGCCCACTCGCTGCTGTTTGCCAAGTCCGGCGTCGAGCTGCTGCTACGAGCCATGACGTCGGGCTTGGGTGACCTGCAGCGCTGGCAGTCGTGGGCCATTGTGGCGTGCTTTCTGACGCTCGCGGTGACCCAGCTCATGTTCCTCAACAAGGGCCTGCGGCTGTGCTCCACGTCGATCCTGTACCCGCTGGTGTTTTGCGTCTACAACATCATCACCATCGTCAACGGCCTCGTCTACTTCCAGCAGCTGGAGCGGCTGTCGAGCGTGCAGATCATTCTGGTCGTTCTGGGCGCGCTTCTGGTGTTTGCCGGCGTCGTGGCGCTCTCCTGGCGGTTCCAGGAAAAGTCGTCGCTTTCTCATGTCTACGAGGACGAGGAGATTGAGCCTCTGATGCCCGCCGCGGCGCTGATTGCGCTGGAAAACACCCTGGAAGAGCCCGAGACAGAGACGGACGAACGAGACACGTCGCCGTCTCCGTTGTACTCGCAAAATACTAACAACAACTCCAACTCCAATGGTGGTGGACGCCGAAAACGATGGTCGCTGTCCATCTCCACCACCCCTAACAATGCCAGCTCGGCCTCGATAGCCGGGCCCCCGTCTCCTTCGCCGCTACGTCTGCACCGAAGATCCATGTCGTCGCTGTCGTATCTCCCCCAGAGCCCCAGCAACCGGCGCAAAATCTCCGTGCAGCAGCAGACCCTCATGAAGGAGCTGGGACTGTGAACAAAACATTACTAACGCTTTGCCTTCATATTATTTAATACATAGACTAGACCGATCGGAGGTGTGATAAGCAAGTGGGTGTAGTGTGAGTTTAAGAAGAGACGGAATTGATTGATATGTAGATATTGAATCATTCGGCTGACTCGAGACAGGTTTCTGTCTTTGAAAATCGTCCCCCTGAGCTGAACTGAGTTGTTTCTTTGGACTGTCTCAGAAATGAGAAGAGACAACGTCAGAGCAGTACTGTACGTATTTGTACTGTAGGGATTATACAATGACAAAGCCAGAGACTTGATTGGAGCGGTGGTTGCATTTGTCAGAGTTGGTTTGAAGAGCTTTTGGTAGTCTGATAATAGCATTATCCGATGTGCTACAAATACATACTGTTTTGATGTGCGGTGCTGGCAAGAAAATGGCTCTCAGAGCGGTTGTGCAAAAGCTGAGATTTGAGAGAAGCAGTTAGACGGTATCGGCGAGTCTGTAGAAGTGCTACAAACAACTCCTTGAAGTTCTCTGGGAATTCTCTTAGCTCAAATAGGACTTGCTTGACGTTCTTGAGTCCCCCACACCACAATATTCACCAACTCATCGAATATATGCGCAGGAAATTTTGTGAGTCGATAAGGGTACTCTTTGAGCATTTGCCAACATGTTTCACAACTGTCTGAGCGGTTTCGTCAACTTCATGGACCTCACGGGGTCTTTCCGGGGGGTTTGGAATCGAAAAAAAGCCCATCATGCGAGTTTGACGTCTATTGAGCAGAAAAAACTGCCCATAAGAATGAACATCAGCCCACCGAGCTCTTTGGATCCACCGAGCCCCACTATGCGTTCGTCTCTCGTTTGCCGACAGGTCCTCGGAAACTGCATTCGTATTGCTGAGCTAACTGGGGCCCCTCAACTCGTACATGCGTAAGTTGCAGACAAAGATGGAAAAATAAAATATCTGAGCAAGTTATGGAGGCAACAGGCTACCGTGTCGCGTAGTCCGGCGCTTGTTTTGCGGTGCCAAGCTCTCCAGGCCTTCATTTCCCATCACTAATGCGATATTACGAGTATTGCAGGCCCTGCCCACCTAGTGCCTGAGGTAATAATAACTGACTAATTATGACACAGACCCCCAGGATGAAACGACATAAATAGCTGCTATGGGTCCCGATACGCCGGAATCTTGTATCTAAGGACTCTGGAGAAGTCCACCTTTCCCCTCAGGTGCATTTTCGATGAGCAGAGCTCCTCCACCCTCGTGACGTCACGTCGACCCCTCAACGACGGCCAATCGGGCTTGCGAAAAAGCTGAAGAGTTCGCCAATGTGTCACCAGACGATCTCGCAGTCGATCGGTCCATTTTCTCGCGATTCGGGCCCCATAAGGGCTTGTTTTCTTGTTCCGTCTTGACATTTAGGTGCACGCATGTTGAGCTCCACGGAACACAGCAACCATGGGCAGAAAACACGCACAACCCTGTAGAAAAGAGCCCTGGAGTCCCGTAAACCGCCCCCAAAGAGATACTCACATTTCTCCACTTGGGCCGTGCATATTCCAGCTTCTTTTGTGTCCCTCCGCTATACATTTCCTCCTTGGTTGTCCGGTGTCCATGCTGAGACCCTCGCCAAGTGAGACATCATCACGAGTCTCCACCCGCAGCGAAAACCAACTAAGCAGAACCGTGGTGCGTAGGACCGACTTTCCACATACATGCAGAGCCAACAAAGACCGACTCGATGCACATTGTCGCTTGCTACGAGCGTTCCTCGAACTAGTTGGTTTCCAGAAGCACTACAGACAAGGCTTGAGCTATGATAGACGCAGATTAGCGAGCAGAAACGTCTCGCTAAAGGCCAAGACCAATTAATACCTTGCCTCCTGGATTCATAAATGAACATCAGGCGAGAAATCCAAGCCGGAAATCTGCAGCAGCCACAGATATACCGTAATGTACGGTTTGCCCTAGGTCGGTACAAAGAAGGCGAGAGTGTGTTTTTTTGCATATCAAAAGACGCAAAAATGAAAAACAGACAGCTGGAAGCCCCACAGAGCTATTATGGCTCAAGCCTGGAGGGGCTCGAGTTTTTCTGGCTCCAACTTCACGTGCAGCTTGTCTACAACTCTTTTTTGCTCTCTTCGGAGATCGGGACCCCTCACCCGCCCCTCTTGAGCCAGCTAAGCGACAGAGCCACGGAGTGTTTAATTTTTTCCGCCATAGACTTTGACTCGTATTGCCTACCTGAGGGGTATACCGAAGTCTACCGAGCTTTGATCTCAGCTGGAACAACGCAAAATGCTGAGAAGCGAGGACAAGGAAGAGACGAGGCAGTGTGGTTGCTCTGGCGGCATGTGGCTGGAGGTGCAGAATCAGCTCATGTTGGCCGGGCGCTCTGTCGGCCTAACCACGGGCCTGGGGCGCTTTGGCTGGCGTCTAAAGGGCTCCTCTTATCTGCCACTTAAAAGCTCGTATATCTGAAAAGGTGTGTTTCAACTGTATGGGGAGTGGGTCACAGTGTGCCAAAAGCAAAGTCGCGCTGCTTGGGTGTCTTGCCCTGATTCAGAACCGCCCTTCATCAACTGTACGTTGTTTTCTCGTCAACACGGCTGTTTTCTTGGCAGAGTTGATGAGACAAGACACAACTCGTAGCAGGACGATACAATGGTGTCCACAACCAGAGTCGACCTGCAACGACAGAGGGACCCCGGCACTGCTCCGAGGACTCTGATAGCCGCCCAGAGATCCACATTCCGCTCACGTATCCTCCAAATACAGTATTTTTGGCTTTTTTAGTATTCGCCTATGCACATCGCTTACCCGTTTGGGCAGTGTTTGCAAGGCGAGCACAGACTTTTAGGTGTTTAGCCGACTTGTCCGGCGTTACCAGAGGCTTGTTTGTATTTCGCGGAAGCCGAGCGATATCCCGAGGGCTTTCTTCCTTCTCAGCGAGGCTCAGAGTCGGTGGAGGACATGGGCGGGCGTCGCGGGCTATTTTCTTGTTTGGTTTCTTTTTGCAAACTGGGCGATTTGCAGTTTCAGGCCACGTTGCCAAACAAGAGCCCACACACATGTTTGGGTGCCTATAGAGCGTGTCTTATCGTCCCGTGCGACAATCTGGGGCAGACCCGCCTCCCCTGATTCTGATTCAGTCTGCTGATCCGTTTCAGGTGGAAGGGAGCAGCTGTAAGTGAGATGAGGTGGAAGAAGGGAGGGTAGTGTTGCAGGGCTGGAGTGCGTGTCGCATTGGTATCGTCTGGTATCTCGTCAACTCCTTCTCGACTTCTTCCACCGTTCTTCTACCACTTTTCACCCCTTCTCATCTCGTCGATGCTCGCAGTGAGATTCCGCTTGGAGATCGGGAGCACATCGTCTCAGACGGCCCAGATCTGGAACGCAGATTGCAACTGAGCCCCGCTCCACTTTTCGCTAAGTCAATCTCTCCCTGCATAGATAACGAAATGAGCTGATTTTCGGGCCAGGAGGAGCAAAGCAAATGTCCGACGGGGCGATCGCCCAAGTCGTCTTCCACGTGACCGCCAGCTTCCTGCCAGGTACTAGCACCTCGTTCAAAACCGCACTAAAAAAAAAACGCACTTTACTGTAAGGCCTGTTAGATCGGGGCTTGTGTATAGTCCTTCAGCACTGTGTGATTTGGGCTGCTATAGACATTAGCTTCACTCTAGTGCAATCGTGTTTCATAAGTGAGTGGGATGCTGCACACTTTTTCAGTTTTCGTGCACCAGGCTGTTTGTCCAAAAGCACAAAAGCAAGCCCGCCGAGCATGAGTCTCACCCCAAAGCCCTCGTCAAAGAGGTTTCGTTAATGTGTCAGGTGCAAACGACCTGTGTGTCACCATGTCTTAGTTGGAGGTTGGCGAGGTCTTAGTTGGCGAGGTCCTAGTCGGTAAGGTCTTAGTCGGCAAGGGCTTAGAATGTCTCAGGAGTACATGTGGTATATGAATTGGAAGAGATCGTAGAACCAGTGTACTCGTACTTGACCCCGTAAACCCCAATGGACCCACAGGGCTGTGTTGCTGACGTGGACGAAACCGGCCACTTTGTCCGGGTTTCCTCGACAAATTCGTAAACAAGTCGGTTTCCCTCTTTTTTGTGTCTTTTGGACTTTTTCACTTTGTCTTTTTTGTCCTCAACAAGCTCTTTTTTTTTTCTTGTGTCTCCATTTTGTCTTGTCTTGTCTTCCTCTCTCTCTCTCTCTCTTTCTCCCCATGCAATGCTTGTTCCTGATGGGTCAGGGTCTGTTTCACTTTCACGTCTATTTTGCGAGCCCCCAGCCTTTGTGTTTTTCGCCACCTCTTCATTAAACTCTGGTCCACCTGCCAACAAAGAATGCGTGTTCCCGAGCGAGGATCATAGTGCCACAAATGAGACATCGGAGGTTGACAGTGAGTGGGACAGAGAGATGGTGGGACAGAGAGGTCTGTGTCAGTGCAGTATTACACCAGATCTCATCACGTGACTGAAAACGTCGATTACTCATCTCGTTGAAATATCCACACCTCCCCCACAAGCCGTATCCTGGGACAAAACTGAACACCTCGGTCACAAGGTTTGCTCCCCAGTCATCATCTTGTACCTCGCTACTCTGAAGTAAAAAGGTTGCTGGGCTCCCAAGTCCCTTCGTATTCGGATTGCTACTATTGCCGAGTCTCCGAAAGGTGTCAGGAACGAGACTCTCTGTTCAGAGACACTCCATCAGAGACACTGGACACTTAGTTTGATGGTGCGGGGGAAGACAGAGAAAGAGCGCTCGAGCGACGATCCAGCGGGGTTAGCAACTGTAGATCTCGACAGGGGGGGTCGGTGGTACCTCAATTGAGAGTCTTGTCGGAGGCTCTTGGCGCTCTTTGGTTTCATTTCCGATCCGAGCAGCAGCAGACCGAAAGAGCTCGTCTTTCATGTGCCCCGACAACAGCCAGGGGCGCGCACATGTATGTCAGAGCCCGGCCGTGAAGATCAGGGACAGCTGGCTGAGACCTAGTCTTGGACTTAGGTTAGACGGGCCAGCTGGACTCCGGGGTACAGACAGGACGTGGACGAGGCATCTGATGGTGCTAGGACGATACGAATACGATATTGGTGGGTGATGAGTAAGGCTGTTGGAGAACAACGGCCAAGTAAAAAAAACTGAATCGAAGTCTCAGGCACAGATCTGGGAAGCGAATTGGGATCTGAAGGGGTGATTTGAAATGGTCTGAAATGGTGGTCTGAAATGGGTGACCTGAAATGGTGGTCTGAAATGGGTGACCTGAAACGGGTGAGGCTGTATAGATTGAGGCGTGAACGAGTTCAGGCGGCCATTCAGGCAGTAAACAAATCAGACAGACAGTTCAGACAGTCGAGCTCGTACTTCAGGCGTCACCCAGTGTGGAAGTAAACACCCCGTTTGGGCCGTTAGTGAGGCAGCTGCTCGAATTCGTACATTCCACTCTGTATGTCATTGAAACATCTGTGAGACAGCCAAACCTCCTAAAATGGATAATTGGAGGCGTCCAGAGAAGAGCTCGAAGTCCTGGACCACGGCGCAAAAGCAACGTGTTTCTACCGTGCCGGTACGACGCTGGCTCGACGACGGAAGATGAGCAGCAGCAGCCACGCGGCTAGGCGTGAGAAGTTCGGGCCGACAGATACGACCCATAGAATGAAGGTATAGCAAGAAGTTATAGGGTGGTGCGATGGCCCTTGGCACTTGTAGTCGTAGTTATGAAAACCCCTTCAAATCTCCTACGGCGTACCACGTTACTGGGGAGTGTAGGCCACTTTTTACTTCCCAAATCCCGCTCGATCCGCGGATATCACCAGATGTCCGTCTCCAGTGCCAATCGGCGCACATTTGCGTGTATTTCGGAGGCTTAGCTCCAAGCGGCTGCTTTGAGAATGGAGATAATACCGGGCTGGCAAGCGCGCTGGGCAACAGCACGTTATCGCCCTTGTCTGGCTCTGTGGATAATATCTGCGCTACAGGCCCGAAAATACGGACTCTTGTTACCGTGGCTCGTAGACAAGACGTCTTCACTTTGTGGACAGCTTCACGAAATGGGGTGATTCTGCAGCCTGATGGACTTGCATCAAACTTGTTTCCGTCTGTATGCGGTGCCGTGTCACACATGTTAACTTTAGCAATCGAGTTAATGTGGGAGTCGGCCAGAGGTTATTTTGAGAGGTGTAACGAGGAACTGGTAGGCGACGAGAGAAGATGATACGATATCACACAAGTGGGCCAATAATACCAGTCGTGGCCAGCTCCACCTCCGCCACCGTTGGACTAAAATCTCACTAACCCAAGAAGGGTCTAGACGTGTTGTCGGGACGTAAACTCCAATATGTTGCTCGTATACTAGCCAAAATATGCACATGCACGCACACAAAATATAAACCGACCTCCGACAAGAGCTGGGAGCTCCTTGAGCTGTAGGTCCACAGCCCCATCTGAGCGAGGGCTTTGTTGCGACACGGTTTGTGTGCAGAAAAACACAAAGCGTGGGCTTAACGCAAAACCGAGGGCGGAGGCTTTGTGCGCGTCTTTTGGATTTTCGCTACTAGGCGGGGTTTGAGACCAGGGTACCATGGACAAAGGCGAGCGAGCAACCCTGTGTGAGCCCCCGCCTGTCAGTTTGGGCTTTGCGTTACGGTTAGGTGTTTACCCTATATAAACATGGTTTGGGAGGAATGCTTTAGTAATATCTCATTGAGATGGAGGGGATGGGTAGGGGAGTAGTGAGCAGTTGGTGGGTGGAAAAGGGAGTGTACAGAGGCGCTATACGGCTAGTTTATCTGACTCAGCAGTCAATTACAGCTTTAAAACCACTTCTTTCACGCCCCCACCACCGTCCCAAACCCTAGCTATCGGACCGAAAGATCTGTAGACGCTGCGTCCGGGGTTGCTTGAAACCGGCATGTTAGAGTTGATGGGCGGATTTTGGCGCAGATACGACTGGCTGCCCAGGCGTTCGTTTAAGCACTGCGGAAGGGGTACACAAAGAGCCCGAGGGTTTGCAAGTGCACCAGATGATGCAACAAGTGGGGAGTCTAATTCTTGTTTGCGGGCACGCACGCACGACAAGCCATGTACTCTATTCTCGTTTTTTTGAATTGTATCCCAAAGAGTGGCAGCGACATTGTCGGTATATATATCTCTAGCGACATGGCCAGCGAGGATCTGTTTGGACATCGACCACTTTGACACCCATTAACCAAATCAACCACATTACCCGCTTCCAATCGACCATCCAGACACTACACATCGAGACACACACACCGAGACATTACCACCCCCACCCTCCATCTCCCCCATGAACTACTACCCTTGCTACGAATTCGAGGACGACAACCAGGTCACATATGTGCGGAACACACGCGAAGAGCCGTACCAGGGCTCGCACGAGCAGGGCAGTGGCGCACCAGGAGCGTCGCACATGACGACCCGGGCCAAGCTGGAGATCCAGGGCGAAATCAGAGACATGAGCCGCAACTGGTCCAACGAGGAGTGGACGAAACGCCGGCGGCTGGTGCAGTTCAAGCGCATCCAGCAGGACTCGGTCATCAAGGTGGAGTTCATGCCGCTGGCGTTTGAGGACTACAAGCCCGGAATGGCCTGCGTCAGCTGCATCTACTGGGACCAGAAGGGCGAGTGCGTCATCACCAGCGTGGACGCCATCTATCTGCTGGAGCAGCTGGTCAATTGCAAGTTCACGATCGAGGAGAAGAACCGAATCAGACGGAATCTCGAGGGCTACCACCCACTGACTGTTTCCAAGCAGAAGCCGTCGTCCGAGGACTTTTTCAAACTCATCATGGGATTCCCCCAGCCCAAGCCCCGCAACATTGAGAAGGACGTCAAGGTGTTCCCCTGGAAGACGCTCGGCATGGCGCTGCGAAAAATCATCTCCAAGTACTCCGCCACCTTTGGCACCCCCTCACATCACCACTACCCCATTTCCAAGACCCAGGTCCAGGGTCTGCACCAGCAGCAGGTCCAGGCGCAACACCAGCACCAACACCAGGCCCAACAGGCTCAGCAGCAACAGCAGCAGCGGGTTCAAGCACAAGCCCAGAATCAGCCCGGCCAAAGTCCGGCGTACATTCGCCATTCGCAGCCCACCCCGCCCCATCTGCCCGTCTACAGCCAGTACCAGCTCACCAGCGGCTCGGGCTCGCCCCCAAACTTGCCGCCGGTCATGCCCCGACAAATGCCGTACTACGTGCAACCGGGACAGCCGCCGCTGCAGACCCAGCTGCCGGTGCCACAGCCTCAGACCCCTTCGTCGCCACCAGCTAATCCCTACAGAATCAACGCCTACGACGGTGCTGGCGCTCCTCCAGGCGTTCCATCTTCGGCCTCGGCCTCAGCACCGTCCTCCGGCTCGTCCGCTCCTCTTCCATCTTCCGCTGCCCCGGTTCCAGGCGCCCCCGTGGCTCCAGGCGCTCCTCCGGGTGCCCCCATCCAACAACCATTCCCCAACCCGCCTCTTAATGGAATGACTAACCACAACCTCCCCGTTCCCCAGATGTATTATCGTTAATTTATTGAGTTTAGAGTAGTGAGAGAGGCGTGGTAGTGTGAGTAGAGATGTGTTGTATGTGCGCATTCGTACCGGTACCAGTTACTCATCTTCGACCCCATCTAACCCCATCCCCGGTCTGGCTGCTCACCCAACCCACTAACATCAATGGTGCATTCTTAGTGCGTCTTATGAGACAATCATTAGCTCGGTTTCACCTGTCATAGCTGCAGACACATGTCGGGGTTGGGGCGGCTGACTCTCCGTGACCAGCAGCTCCATGACACATCATTTATGAGACACCAATCCGTGCGAGGGGTCCCAATCCAACCTCTGCCAAACTCCAATTGAGCCCTACGAACCGGTTTCAGGCTCCTTCCCCTCAGCCTGCAAATCATAAGAGACGCTCCTAAGCATTCTAAAGTCGGCCTCTTTGTCCCCATTAATATCGGCGCCATGGGCTAATCATATTGGGTCGGATCCACCCTCGCTTTCCTTGTGCTCACGCCGTCCTCAGCCGCTACAGAACCGCTATATTCATCGCGCTAGAGCGCCTGACAGAAAGAGTACAATATATACGTTCCAAAGTACGTTATCGATGCATGTGATTGAGACCGGAGCCAAGCCCCAGTCGTAAACGTACAGTCGTAAACGTAGCCAAGCCCCAGTCGTAAACGTTGTCTACGCCGCTTGGTGAACATTCTCTTCGCCCCTCCAATGGGTGATCACTTATGGATTTGACCCCGGCCCAACAGAGGAGAATGCTTCGCAACGGATAAATAACCACGGCTACTTTGAGCAAAAAGCAAGTGCACCTGCTGACCGGGAGCCCAGAGTTCCGCGGCTAGTCTGGAGACACGGAGCTAGTTTGTATGAGGGGTGTAAGAGGAGTGGAGTCCAGTGCAGAATACGTGCATCGTGTGGACCACCGAAGTTGTCGAGTGAGACATTTCAACGGTAGATACGGTGCAAATAAAAACTGGCGTGCGACACTGATGACGAAGAAAGCGGATTTTTTCAACTGCTCCGGGTTGTACTGCTTTCTGGCTCAATAATCAATCTCCCGTTTGGGCATTATGACAGTTAAACACCACACCTATATTATTATGACTTTTATCGGGAATAGTCCTTTTTCCTCCACCACTGAGAAAAGCAAAAATCCGAGCTAGACACATGCAAGATAATCATACCGACCCAATATATAGCAAGCGGTGGGTCGGCCTAACGTCGGCCCCGTGCCATCCGACTTTTCTGGGGCTCTTCACCTTCACCAGATGACGCACTCTGTACCTGCCTAGATGAGGTATGCATGGTGGGGTGATGGGGATGGGGGATTGAGAATGAGGTCAGAGAAGTGGGTGACTAAAAAGACGTTTCGAAATTGGCCAATTAATTCGCCACCGCGTCACGTGATTCCCAGTTGATTACTCAGCTTACTCAGCCTTACTCAGCATCCAACTGGTTTCCAGTGTTCAGTCTCTGCCACCTCTTCAATCCCTCCAACCTCGGCGCGGAAAGACCCGTGGGATAAACTCCTGTTTGTCCCGAGCGGAGATTCCGAGCGTTACCCGGCCCAATCTAAAGTGCGAGATGCAGCCTGTTCACATGGGTGTGTGAATTTGAGCTGGGATTTGAGGGTGGATGAGAGGCCTGGAACTGACATTTCATGGTCTCATTTTGATCCCCAAATTCGTCTCATTCGATTGACACCCTTACGTCTCCAATCCTACCACCACCCACCAACTTTGACTCTGTCACCCCACAATCCAACCTTGCAACGGGGCCAACCATGCAAAGTCTAAAGAGTCCGGTTGCTGTGCTAATTAGAGGACAAGCGGATTGATTCAGGAGGTGGTGGATGAGTGAGACGGCAATCGAATTTCGTTATTAATTGCAGTCGTCGAGTTTTGATCAACTACGGTGATTTTTCGCCTTCCTTCATCGTCACCTCCCTCTACTGTTCACCATCAACCACCGCACAACCACTCCCGGGTGTAGGTTATGAAATGGGCCTGATGTCGCAGTGCGGACGTTCCAGGACCTCTATATGTGGAGTCAGGCTTGCGTTTGGTTGCTCTTTGTCGCGTTCGCGAGCCAATCAAACCGGCTCTGAATGCACTGCGTCATCCACACACGCCGTTGAGCTCTGACAAGCCATACCCCGGATTATCCGGCGAGGCCTCGGCTGCTGGAAGCCGCTGGAGAGTCTCGTCACGTGGCCGCTCTGCACCCCAGAGTTGCCTAAAGTTGGCCAAAAATCTTGTTGTCCTGTGAGTCGTGTCACTAAAAGGTTTTACGGGGTTTAGTGAAAATTAGCGACAGGTGGAATTTGCCTGATTCGACAGACGGTTTTAGTCTTGAAATGATGAGCTGGTTTCGTTCATCAGCATCGTCTCAACTCGCCCCATAGCAATCCACACCACCTCCATCACATGACCTGCAGGTGAACGGAAGCCCGGATGCTTCATGCTCTACCCCGGAGTTGTACCTGTCCAATAGAACAAGAGTCAATTGACCTTACTCGCATGCAACTCAAACTTGGGCCGGGGTCGAGAGAGAGAGAGAAAGGACGTGACACGCCAGCTAAGGCAACGTGAAAATAAGGTGGTGGTTGAAGAACAACAATTGAAGGAGAGAGGGAATTGAGGGATATATATAGACAAAAAGGACACGCTCCAGCAACGACACCATCATTGCTACACACTCGGTATTGGCAACCTCCAATTGCGCACCCGAAAATATATCTCCCGGAATAGACCGCATCACATGCACGTCTCGTAAAAAAAAAAAAAAGCTGCGGGCCAAAGGACCAATAAGTGCCGAGGAATGTTAAGCCAAAAGAACAACGACGATCGTCAGAGACAGGTTAGTGGGAGCAGCAGCAGCAGCACTCTCCAGAGGCCGTGCAACGGCAAGGGAGAGGGAGGGAGACAGTGCTTGTGGAGCAACGATGTTTTTTTTCTCTCGTTCTCGATTGCTTTTCAAGCGGGTTAAATTGGTTTGAAGTAACGGGGGTGAATTAGACGGCCGCAATTAATCCGTCGTCTACAGCCTACGGGCCATGTATACAGAACCATTCTCACACCCCATGACGCTCCGGAGCCGAGCCGGACTTGTGTTTAAAATCGGCACGATTTTGTTCAGAGGTTAGGGTTCACCCTGGCTAATAGATTGGCGCTGATTGGCCCGCCCAAACCCAAAATCCGCACTCTGCAGTGTTTATAAAACCTCTCCGAGGCCCACGATTCAACTTTCTCCTTTCTGCTCTAACACCACATATCACAATGCTGGCTTCTCGAGTTTCCATCAAGGCTGTGAGTATCGGTTGGTGACGATGGGCGGAGCACCCGCTAGGGCCCCGACGCGTCCACAGACACAAAACACACCCACTACAGTCGACGTGTGGTAGCCGAGGTATTTCGACATTTTTCGACCAACGGGATTTGACACAAAGCGACAATGAAAGCGACAATCAACGCGGCAATCAATGCGACCACGATTCGACACCAACGATCCGACATAGACTGGCTCCAATTCGACATCTGACACCAGTCTTTTCCCGTTGAGCTGATTTGTTGCCCGCGACATTGGCTTTGTCAAATTACCTCCACCAACCACACGACGACAATTGGCATCAATCACTAAAACACATACTAACCCAGCCCCGCCTTGCACGATCTCTCGCGACCACCGCGAACGGCACCCTCAACCTGGACTCCAAGGTCCGAATGAACAACTGGGAGGCCAACAACTTCCTCAACTTCAAGAAGCACACCGAGAACGTCAAGATTGTCAAGGAGCGACTCAACCGACCCCTGACCTACGCTGAGAAGATTCTCTACGGCCATCTCGACAAGCCCCATGAGCAGGAGATTGTCCGAGGTCAGTCTTACCTCAAGCTGCGACCCGATCGAGCCGCTTGCCAGGATGCCACCGCCCAGATGGCCATTCTGCAGTTCATGTCCGCCGGCATCCCCACCGTCCAGACCCCCACCACCGTTCACTGTGACCATCTGATCCAGGCCCAGGTTGGCGGAGAGCAGGATCTTGCCCGAGCCATCGACATCAACAAGGAGGTCTACAACTTCCTTGGCACCGCCTCCGCCAAGTACGACATTGGTTTCTGGAAGGCCGGATCTGGTATCATCCACCAGATCATCCTCGAGAACTACGCCTTCCCCGGTGCTCTTCTCATCGGTTCCGACTCCCATACCCCCAACGCTGGTGGTCTTGGTATGCTCGCCATCGGTGTCGGAGGTGCCGACGTTGTCGACGTCATGGCCGGTCTCCCCTGGGAGCTTAAGGCCCCCAAGATTATCGGTGTCAAGCTGACCGGTAAGCTCTCTGGCTGGACCTCCCCCAAGGATATCATCCTTAAGGTCGCCGGTATCCTCACCGTCAAGGGTGGAACCGGTGCTATCGTCGAGTACTTCGGCGATGGTGTTGACAACCTGTCCTGCACTGGTATGGGTACCATCTGTAACATGGGTGCCGAGATTGGTGCTACCACCTCCACCTTCCCCTTCAACGAGCGAATGGCCGACTACCTCAACGCCACTGGCCGAAAGGAGATTGCCGACTTCTCTCGACTTTACAACCACTTCCTCTCTGCCGATGAGGGTTGTGAGTACGATCAGCTCATTGAGATTGACCTGAACACCCTTGAGCCTTACGTCAACGGTCCCTTCACCCCCGATCTTGCCACCCCCATCTCCAAGCTCAAGGATGTCGCCGTCGAGAACGGATGGCCCCTTGAGGTCAAGGTCGGTCTTATCGGCTCTTGCACCAACTCCTCTTACGAGGATATGGAGCGATCCGCCTCCATTGCCAAGGACGCCATGGCCCACGGCCTCAAGTCTAAGGCTATCTACACCGTCACCCCCGGTTCCGAGCAGATCCGAGCCACCATTGAGCGAGACGGACAGCTCCAGACCTTCCTCGACTTCGGTGGAATCGTCCTTGCTAACGCCTGCGGCCCCTGCATTGGTCAGTGGGACCGACGAGACATCCAGAAGGGCGAGAAGAACACCATTGTGTCTTCTTACAACCGAAACTTCACTGGCCGAAACGATTCTAACCCCGCCACCCACGCTTTCGTCACCTCTCCCGATCTCGTCACCGCCTTCGCCATTGCCGGTGACCTGCGATTCAACCCTCTCACCGACTCCCTGAAGGACTCCGAGGGTAAGGAGTTCAAGCTCAAGGAGCCCACCGGAAAGGGTCTGCCCGACCGAGGCTACGACCCCGGCATGGACACCTACCAGGCTCCCCCCGCTGACCGATCCAAGGTCGAGGTCGACGTGTCCCCCACTTCCGACCGACTCCAGATCCTCAAGCCCTTCAAGCCTTGGGACGGCAAGGACGGCATTGAGATGCCCATCCTTATCAAGTCTCTTGGTAAGACCACCACTGACCATATCTCTCAGGCCGGTCCCTGGCTCAAGTACCGAGGTCACCTCCAGAACATCTCCAACAACTACATGATTGGAGCCATCAACGCTGAGAACGAGGAGGCCAACAACGTCCGAAACCAGGTCACTGGCGAGTGGGGCGGAGTTCCCGAGACTGCCATTGCTTACCGAGACAACGGTATCCGATGGGTTGTTGTCGGAGGCGATAACTTTGGTGAGGGTTCTTCTCGAGAGCATGCCGCTCTTGAGCCCCGATTCCTCGGTGGTTTCGCCATCATCACCAAGTCTTTTGCCCGAATCCACGAGACTAACCTGAAGAAGCAGGGTCTCCTGCCCCTCAACTTTGTCAACGGTGCTGACTACGATAAGATCAACCCCACCGACAAGATCTCCATTCTCGGCCTGAAGGACCTTGCCCCCGGCAAGAACGTCACCATTGAGGTTACCCCCAAGGACGGTGCCAAGTGGTCCACTGAGGTCTCTCACACCTACAACTCTGAGCAGCTCGAGTGGTTCAAGTACGGCTCTGCCCTCAACAAGATGGCCGCCAACAAGAAGTAAATGTTTTGCGTATGAAGCTATCTGAAAATTTTAATACTATGATTTGAAATGAACGAAATGGTGTAGATGTGTATTTGTAGATTCGATGTGCGGTGTCAAGAGATGCCGGCGTGTGTACGTCGCGACAGCGTGTGACGATCACTAATGGCCATACAGAAGAGTTGTAAAAAAGGAGGAGTTATATATGTAAAAACGAGCAATGTTAGTGGACAACTTTGATGGGCTTTGTGAGTGGAGATGATTTGGAGTGTGGTTTCGTTAACCGGGGTGTGAATTTGGGTGAGTGCTAAGAAGGTCTACAGTAGGTGGTAATTTTGTCAACTGCACGACTGAACTTTTTTCCTGACGAGATCATCGTGTAAAGAGGTGGTGGGTAGCAGGAGAGCCCAATTGAAGTTGAGTTCTCTTACTTATTACATCGGTGTGATTGATGGTGGATGAGCTCGTACTCCGGCCACTGTATGGTGTATTGAGGTATTCCTCATGATTAGACCATGGAGTACTCGCTGAGTGTCATCGAACAATGTAAGGGTCGCAGCGAGCAGTTGATCAATCACCTCGAAATGGATGTGTCTTGATTCATATGCCATGCGTAGTTCTGCCTGTGTCTGTCAGGACGTGCCAGTCGTTAGAGCAGTGACTGTGTGTGTGGCTACAGTTACCACGGAACGACACACCATCTTCCTGTCAGTACAATAGAAAAAGTGACTTAAATACCACAGATCTATTTGTGATTGTCAGAGGATATGATTCGTAAGTTTTTGACCACCATTTCTTTACTACTCGACGTTTGTTAGTGCACCTTCTTCTGCCACCCCTTAGCTACATTTCATGTGGGGTAATGATGCCACGACAATTTGACGTGTGTCGTGTCTGTGGACACCCATGTGATCGCAGCTAGGTGATTATTGATACAGTGGTTCAGAGATGCTTTTCCGAAGCTGCTCGTACTGTAATAGTATTGGCTGCTCAATGTGTGTTGATGTCGCTCAGTTCCCGATTACAATTCAATTAATACGGCAACTACGTTTTCGCTTTACTTGACTCGAGTTATTGAAGATTTCTGCGTGTGCGCCTTACGAAGTATGCAAAGACGGAGCAACATTCCATCATCAATTATTGTTCTTGCCCGAGTCCAGGGTCCAGAGTTCGATTTTCACAAGCTCGAGTTCCAAGCACCCCGCCAACCAAACTTTATCTTGTGTGGGGTGCAGTTGTATAAGACTGGCCGTTGAGACTTGTGAGAGGGTAGTGAGATAGAAGTGATTGCGAACGACAAGCGACACAAACTCACGTTATCGATACAGAACGACACAAGCACTTTTCAGCGAGAAACGCTTTTCCTACGACAAGCACTTTTTCAAGAACAATTACTTTTCCTACGTCAAACAGCTTTCCCTCAGCTTTTCCATCCCCCACCCCCACCAATGTCTCTCAAACTGCCACAATCGTTCCCTCTGGGAGGCTCCGACCAACTCGTTCTCGTCACCGAAGAACCGACTTACTACGTGCTCAAGCTCAACAGTCCGCCCGACAACCGGCTGACTCCCGATCTCCTAACCGCCTGGATCGAAGCCATGGAGTCTCTGGCTCTCTACGCCGAAGAGCCCAAGCCGCTGGTGATTACCTCAGCCATGCCCAAGTACTTTTCCAACGGCCTGGATCTGGAGGCCACCGCCAACGTGGACAATTTCACTCGCGACTACTACTACCCGCTCATTCGCACGCTGTTGGACTTCCCCTGGCCCACCATTGGGTTTCTCAACGGCCACACTTTTGCGGGCGCCTTTGTGGTGGCCGGCTTTTTTGATTTCCGCGTCATGAACCCCGACAGAGGATACCTGTGCATGAACGAGATCGAGTTCGACGCGCCCATCATGGGCGGAGGAATGGTCATCTTCACCAAACTGTACGGCCGAGCGGTGGCCCAGAGAATCACCATGCTGGCAGAACGGTTTTCGGGACCCAAGGCCCTGGAGGCCGGAATCGTGCACGCGACGGGAATGTGGCCCGAGGTGGAACAGATGGTGAAAAGAGTGTCTCATGTGGCTGGCAAAAAGTTCTACAGTCTCATGCGAAAAGAGGTGATGAAAGACATTGTTGAGTCGCTGAAGGACTCGGACCACCAGCTGTTTCTGGACGCGCTCATGGGCGACCACATTGACCCCAAGGTGGAAGAGGAGCAGCGAAAGCGTCTGGATCCTAAGATCAAGGCCCTTCTTTAGCTCAACCACACATACTAATGATATTATCAAGACACACACTCAACGTACAGCACCCACCAAAAAGAGAACCTGCGATTGGTCAGTAAGAGGGACAAAAAAAGATACCGCATCGCATCCGATGCTCGTGCCTTCGACCAGATTTGAACTGATGATCTCGGCATTACTAGTGCCGCGCCTTACCACTTGGCCACGAAGGCAGGTGTTGAGATCGCCCTGGGGGTGTGCGTATTTGGCGGTGAAAGTGGTGTGAAAAATCGCGAATAAAATCCTCTGTAACCGATCAGATTGTTGTAGTGTTGTACCTGGTATGCGACTGAATATACTGTACGTGCAATTGTGCAAATATTCCCAAGACAGCAGTTTCCTTCGTTGTACAAACTGTCCTGTCTCGAGCCACCTCCGTATGACAGCTGCATGTCAGTGTTATGTTGGGTGTACCTGTACGAAAAGCTCAGCATTTGTACTAGACGTGCCACCAGGTACTATTGCACACATCCTGCTTCAATCGTATCTCTTTAATGATAATAGGAATGGTCGTTATTGTGTTGCCACCTGAGAACATTGACAGTGAAGACTTCAGGCCTTCAAGAGTCTCTGGAGCCACATATACTGTAGCAGTTTTGGGCCATTATATTTGATATAATTGCCACTGATTTCAATGATCATATTCATACAGTTGAATTACTGTAGGTGGTCTTGGGGTGGTCGACTCAGATTCACTGTGCATTCACTCTGCCGACTGCAGTTGAACTCGCATCAATAATAGCACTCATATTTTTCTGGAACGTCTTTAGAAACTCATATCTAGTGACATCAATTAATACGCTTGCTAATTGAAGCTATCTGATGACATTATTTCGTCTCCCATTGTCTCAATCACAGCTTCCACAACCACTCAAAGTCACGAGCTCCCCCATCGCACACTGAGAAGCACAAGACGTCTCCAATAAACGGGTAATCGAAGCAATAAAGACTTCATAAAAAGCACAGGCTGACTTTATGGAGTGCTATAAGTCTGCTCCTCAAGAAATGGTGCTCAAATAGTCATATTCCGTGACTTGATGACCAATATCTTGTGTGGTGTGAACCCTTCATCCACGATAATCAACATCTCAGCACAAGAATCGAATCAACGCAATATTGGTAGGAGATATCAAATTGAAACAACTTTCATTCAAATATTCAAGCTCTTATTCACCTGTCTATACCACATGGATCTCTTGACAATGTCCCCGATAGTCTGAAAAACGCCCTCTAAAATCTCAAAAAAATTTAGTCACGTGACTTTTGCACGTCTGATTGCCCAGATCCAAAAAACTCGGAATTTATCGGTAGGCCCGATGGTTTAGTGGTATAATTCTCGCTTAGGGTTTCCTAAGCAATTTGCGAGAGGTCCCGGGTTCAATTCCCGGTTGGGCCCACCCTTTCTATCTCCCGGTGGCCAAGCTGGTTTAAGGCGCGAGACTGTAATGGTACAAATTGTAATCTTGAGATCGGGCGTTCGACTCGCCCCCGGGAGATAACTTTTTGCGGGTCCGCGATAGACAGACATTCTTACTCCTGGCGACAATATATTTGTTTTTAGCAGACCTAACTTTTCGTCTTGATCTCCAAAGTTGTCTCTAAAGCTCGCGGTGTGTCTCACAAACAAAGCACATGTGGACGTCTTATGGTCCATTATTTCTTTAGCAGAATCCTTTCCATCGACTACTTCACGGTTTTTAGCTGCCTAAGACCTGCAATTGAGCCACTAGCGACAGCTCCCGTGCTCACCGAATGTGACCATTGTCAAATCGTCTTCCACGTCTATCATTGGCTGACATGGTTAGAGACTTTGAAGTAGCTACGATACGTCGATCTGACTGATTTGTTCCTAAGTAGTAAAAACTGGATCTTTGAGGGTCAGAAGCCACGATACTCAAATAATAGCGCTTCGTCAATACCGAAAAAGAGCCTTTTAACGGCGACTAATTGATGGCCTGCACAGGTCCAATGTTTCTAGCTTCTCCAGGTGATGTGTCGTTAGACGCCTGCAGTTGCATATGTATGGCCAAACTCTATTTCGACATGTTCGGCGTTAGTCACGAGAAGGGCTACAAAGTGCCGACGGTGGCAAGTGTGGCGGTTTTAAGTGATTCAGGAGTCTTCAAAGTGTCAGATGACTCCAAATCGGTCACTTTTTCCCGCTAAAAACCACCATATCGCCCGCCTCTGCTCTCCCCACGTGAAATCTGGCACATGCGGGGACCCCAACCTAATCCCGTGCATGCTGGCGGTCCAGGAGCCGACATATAAAAAAGGCTAGTACCCCAGATTACTCGATTATTCTCTACCCGTGATCGCATCCACCATGTCTCTGCTGCAATCTTTCCCCCTCCCCAACAAGGGCGAGACCCAGACCGACGAGCAGAAGCTCATGTCTCTGTACGACAAGGGCGACTTTTACTGTCTCGAGTTCCACTCTCCTCCTGACAACCGGCTGACGACCACCTTCATCGACGCCTTTGTGGAGGCCCTCAACTGGCTGCTGCTCAAGAAGAGCGGCGCGCCCAAGCCTCTGGTGACCACCTCGGCGATCCCCAAGTTCTACTCCAACGGTCTGGATCTCGAGGCCGCCATTCGAACCCCCCAGTTTTTCCAGCGGTACCTGGGCCGACTGCAGCGGGCTCTGATCGAGTTCCCCTGGCCCACCATTGCGTACGTCAACGGCCACGCGTTTGCCGGCGGCTTCATTCTCGCCAACTCGCACGACTTCAAGGTCCAGAACTCCAAGAAGGGCTGGCTTTGCATGAACGAAATCGAGTTCGACGCTCCTCTCATTGGCCAGCTCATGTCCATCCATGCCCACCAGTACGGCCCCGTTCTCGCCCGAAAGATCACCATGATGGGCCACCGGTTTGCCGCCGACGAGTCGCTCAAGGACGGACTCGTGGACGCCATTGGCGGCTGGCCCGAGGTGGAGGAGATTGTGCAAAAGTGCAAGAAGTACGCCGGCAAGAACTACTACAACCAGATGCGAATGACCATCTTTGCGCCCGTGCTGGACCACTGCATCAACTACTACGACGAGGAGGCCCGAGACATTGCCCGACAGGAGGCCGCCCAGCAGTTCATTGACGACCGACAGGAGGAGATCAAGGCGAAGCTGTAGAGTAGTGTGACGATGAATAGATTTATTGAGATGTGCGATGCATACGTGAGATGCTAGAGGACGGATTGTAACTTAGGTAAACTGATATAAAGTCAGCTTCATGCTCAGGCAAACTGATATAGAGTCAGCTCCATGCTCAGGTAAACAGCTCTACAAGAAGAGTCGAAAGCATGCCCAAGCAAATGCTCAAGATGAGACAATCTGTATCTCGAGGAAGAGGAAGAAGTCAAAGAGGAGTAAGAAAGAATTCAAAAGACCAAGAGCAATAATAATCGTATCGATAATAGTACTCGTACTTATACTCGTGCTCACAGTCCAACAAACCATCACTTACTCCACAGTGCGATGTGCTGGACCGCCAGTTTGAGACCAACAGTTACTGGCCGCGTGCTTAGATATACTGAATAAATGAATTGAGTGTTATGTAATGTTACTGCCTCACCGTCTGATTCTCTTTCGGTGGGCAATGATCTTCCGCTCGGTCTGTTTAAAAATCAGAGTCGGCTTCTTCTCCTCCATAGGACTCTCTACAGGTTTCTCCACGGGTTTCTCCGCAGGATCCTCCAAACGAGCCACAATCTCCTCCACAGACTCCACAATCTCCTCCTCGGAACCCTCCTCAGACTCTTCCCACTCGAATCTCTCTTCGCCATCGCTTCCCTCGCTTTCCTCAACTTTCTCGACTTTCTCGACTTTCCCATCTTTCTCAACTCCTTCACCTCCTTCAACACCCCCACCTCTCTCACATCCATCAACTCCCTCTCCTCCCTCCTCCAGATCCAAACAAGCGATCATAGTAATGACACTATACCGTTTGGCCATGATCCCTTCTACACTGTCCTCTCTGTAGGTATGTGAGACTTGTCGTCTCTCCCTCAACATTCTTATACGCTCTTCCTGGAGGACTTGCTCCTCTTTCAGCTTTCTCTGACGCTCCTTCTTTTGCGCTCTCAGCTCTCTCAGACGTCTCTTCTGCTCCTGTTTCTCTCTCAATGCATCGTGAATCTCCTTCAGCCGTTCGTCCATCTCTCTGCGCTCTCTCTTAGCCTCGTTCCAAAGCTCTCTATCTCGATCCTTCGTCTCAATTCGCGTCAGTTCCTCTCGCGTCACTGTTCTGTTGAAAAACAGCTGGTGGCCCTTTCCCTCACTCCACACAATCTGGGGTTTGCCTTTCGGAGCGATTGCCGCCCAAAGCCGGCTGTGTCCTGTCACTTCACTTGAGATTGTGAATTCGTCGGTAGATAGCGAGTGGTAGACGGTGATACTGCTGGTAGTTAAAGGTGAGTCGATGACCACCTTGTCGGACACTGCGGGGGGAGATTTGTCGGCAGATGAAGGTGTACTGTCGATAGATTCAGGTGAGTCAGGGGGAGAACTTTTGATGGGGACAGGTGAGTCAGGGAGAGATGTATCGACAGATTCAGGTGAGTCAGAAGGGGATCTGTCGGCGGAAGTAGGCGAGCTGAAATGGGACTTGTCAGCTGACTCAGACGACTCGGAAAGCGATTTGTCAGCCAACTCAGAGTCGTTGATCTGAGGTTTTGAAGGGGCGTCTTCATCTTCTTTTCGGACAGGTTTATCACCACGAGGAGATCTCGAGGGACGGTTTTTGGTGTTGCGACGTGCCATTGTGGTGTGTGATTGTAGCTGTGTTTGTGCGACTGTAGTATTTTTGATAGCTGCGGTTTTGTGTGGCTTTATACCTGAAGTCTCGTGTGGCAGAGGTCGTGCAGTGACTTTTCGTGTGGCAGACTGTGGGGTTCTGTGTGGGGTTGTGACTGTGGGGTTTTGTGTGTGAGATTGTATTTGTGTAGAATATTGTCCGTGTATGATCTGTTGGTGTGAAAATGCTATTGTTTGTGTAACAATGGCCCCGTTTGCAATGTGTGTGTTTGTATCGGTTGAATCAAATGTGCGGACAGATCACACTTCCCCCTGTCTTATTTATACGCGGATAACGCACGTCAATCTTAGATTATGGACTTAGTCGAAGGCATAAAGAATTAGGCGCATAGTAGAGACAGATTAGCACAATACCACCAAGAGCGATATTGCTACTAGCATCGAAATATCTAAGGGTTGGAATCTTGTTTGGTCCTTCGAACACGGTCCTTTTCGTGAGCGAATAAATATTCTCCACAGTAATTAGACAGTCGGGCGAACCATGAAGTTGGAACAAGCATAATTAACCATACAGCTGTATGCCATCAGTCAATCGAGTTGTCCCTGTATTGCCTCTCACGATCAATCAGCAGCAAATCAAAATCAAAATCGCAATCAGAAGCAAATTGCAGTTCAAATGGTATAATTTATATCGGTGGCTCGCTTGGCAAAATCACAAGTTGTGGTTTCAGAGAGTGACGGAAAGCTGAAAACTTCATTCTCAACCAACTGTACCTGCCATACAAGTCTGCAGATCTGACAGTATGGAAGCTGCCGATCTGAGTTGATATGTTAGTCTGGATTGTCAAATATGTCTCTAACACTTGTCCTCAGTTTACAAGAAATCTATGGATGGGTGGAGGATGATGTATGATCAAGTGTTTTAGCCTGCTCTCTACAAGTGCAGCACACTTCAGAGAGCAACACTCCCTAAGACAATTTTCTTACTGTTTCCATCACGTCACTCATACGTCGCTAAAAATCATATTTCTGGCATCGTTGGACATACAAATGCCTATCTGATAGTTCCTGTCAATCACAACTGTACAAGTAACGGTAGCACCAGAGCTTCAATGTCTCTACATCCAGCCTGAAGAGGCAGTTTATCATGTATAGAGCACCGACTCTTAGTCTGCCACTGATCCAAATGATTTCATACCTAGAGTTACAGTACTACTTCCTGCTTAGATATCAAGCCTCGGGCCTCTAACTCATCTTGCTAGAAGCTCAACCAGGAGTTCTAACTTGTCCATCTCCCACCCCCCTCATACTTTACAATGCATTTTCAATATCAGTTCTAAATCCCATTTTTCTTCCCTTTTAATCAAAAGTAATCTTCTTGGCCTTCTTGGACATGTCCACGTCCTTGAAGAAGGCTCCGTAGGCGCCGTGCTCCTTCTTCTTGGTGTGGCCGCCAAACTTGAGCAGCTCGTCGGGGACGGGCTGGTCGGCTCCTCGCAGCACGTTGATGAGAGCGCCAGAGAGATGCTTCTCGTGCTCCGTGAACAGCGTGATGGCCTGACCAGTCTTGCCGGCTCGTCCGGTTCGGCCGATTCGGTGCACGTAGTCCTCCACCGTCAGGGGGAAGGTCAGGTTGATGACCATCTTGACGTTGGGGATATCGAGACCTCGGGCAGCCACATCGGTGGCCAGCAGAATGTTCTTCTCGCCCTTCTTGAACTCGTCGAGAGCCTTGGTTCGCTGCACCTGCGACAGATCGCCGTGGATGGCAGCCACTCCGTAGCCTCGTCGACTCAGCGTGTTCTCCACTCGAGTGGCCTCCTTCTTGTACAGCGCGAAAATGAGAATTTTGAAGTCGTCCGTGGCGTACTGACGTAGCAGATCCAGCAGACGGCCCTCCTTGGCTCGAGGGTCCAGCACCTCGACGGACTGAGTAATTCGCTTGTTGGCAGCCAGCTCGTCTCGCTCTCCAATCATCACCTTGGTGGGCGAGTTCATGAAACCCTCGGCGAGCTTTCGGACCTCCGGGGGCCAGGTGGCAGAGAACATGACCGTCTGTCGGCCGGTGGGTCGAGTGGATCCAATAATCTTCTTGATATCCTCCTCGAAACCCTTCTCGAGCATTCGGTCGGCCTCATCGAGAATGAGATAAGACACCTTGGACAGATCACAAGAACCCTCGTCGATCAGATCACACAGTCGACCGGGAGTGGCAATCACAAAAGAAGCCCGCTTGAGATCGTATCGCTGCTGCTCCTTGGGAACTCCTCCGTAGACACACACGGCATGAAGACCCACAACATCACACAGCTCCTTGATGTTGTCGTAAATCTGCATGGCGAGCTCTCGAGTGGGAGAAACAACCAGAACTCGAACGCCCTTGCCGCCAGCAGTGCTCAGAACGTGCTCCAGAGCAGGAACAGCAAAAGTGAACGTCTTACCGGATCCAGTCTCGGCAACTCCGACCATATCCTTACCAGCCAGAAGATAGGGCCAAGAAACAGCCTGAATGGGAGTAGGTCGAGGGAACTTGGTCAGCACCTTGGTGATTCGGGGATCCAGAGACACGTGACTGAACTCCATCGTAGGACGCATCTGCTCTCCCTCAATGGTGATGGTGTGCTCCTTGAAGTAGTTGTCAATCGTGGACTGGGGAACGTTAGTAAGATCGTCGCACTGAGTGTACTCGCCAGAAGACTTGATGGTGTTGGAAGACGCGGTGTAGGTCATCTTGGGCTTCTTCTCGACCTCCTCCTCCTCATCAGAGGACTCCTCCTTCTTCTCCTTCTTCTCCTTCTTCTCCTTCTTTTCCTTCTTCTCCTTCTTCTCCTTCTTCTCCTTCTTCTCCTTCTTTTCCTTCTTTTCCTTCTTGTCCTTCTTGTCGAGCTTCACCTTCTTGGTGACAGTCTCGTCGTCTTCAGTTCGGTCTCGTTTGCCCATTTTTGTGTGTGATGTGATGATATTAGTTAGCTGGGATTTTTCTCACCACATGCATGGAAAAATTATTAGAGTTCCGAGCTTATTTTTGTCACTCGGAGCGGCTCGCTTAGTAAAACAATTAGGGTTAGGGTAAGACAAAGACGGCCCTGAAGGCAGCATGTGTACAGTGAGATAAGGCAGCTGGAGATGGTGGGTTTAGAAGTTGGTGGAAAATTCGGGTTAGAGAGGAAAAGAGGATATTTTTGAGACGCTCACGTGACACAGATGTGGCTGTCGAAAAAACACAATCTCAACGTCTTCCATTACTCTATCTCTTTAGGTCTTATCGTCATGCCTTAGGTTCAGCCACATTAAGCGAAGGGTTGGGGGAGGGACGATAACTGGGGTTGTAGGTGATTTGGGGATGTGAAAAATGCATGAATCAGACCACAAAACAATCTGTTATTGATTACATTTCTTCCCGCTTCAATATCTCCATTTTTGATCGACTTTGGTGCTGCCCAAATTGTCCATCTCAGGCTGCATGGTACAGCAACAAAGTCAATTGCTGATATAAATATCAGAGGAACGTCTTCCACCTCTTCCTCTCATCCAAAATGTCCCGATCGAAATTCACCGAATACAAGCAGGCCGCCCGAAACTTCTGGGTACCCGAGCCGCACTTCACCGAGAAAGATTACCCCGATCTGACCGGCAAGACGTACGTCATCACGGGCGGCCACTCCGGAGTGGGTCTGGAAGCCACCAAGCTGCTCATTGGTAAAGGAGCCAAGGTCGTGATTGTGGGTCGCAACAAGGAGAAGGCCGCAGACGTGCTCAAGCAGTTGCCCGACGGCAAGTTCGATTTTGCCGAGGCCAATCTCGCCGACCTCACCACCATCAGCAATGCCGGCGACTACATCACGCAGAAGTACCCCGAGATCCACGGCGTGATTCTCAATGCCGGAGTGATGACTCCTCCGTACTCCAAGACTCCCCAGGGCCATGAGTTGCAGTGGGGAACCAACGTGGTCGGCCACCAGGCCATCATGAAGTACCTGTCTCCGATCGTCATCAAGACGGCGAAGACTGCTCCTCCTGGTTCAGTGCGACTCGTGTGGGTCTCTTCCTCGGCTGTGATTCTCTCGGGACTCCCCGGAGGTATCAACTTCGACGACATCAACTACGAGAAGGAACAGAACCCCAGCGCGCACATTCTGTACTCGCAGTCCAAGATCGGTAACGCGTACCAGGCGTACCTGTGGTCCAAGAACCACCCCGACTCGGGCGTCATTTCTGTCTCTGTTGACCCCGGAAACCTCAAGTCCAATCTCCAGCGACACTCGAGCGAGTTCCTCAAAAAGGCCTTCAACTACGTGCTTTACCCGGCTCAGTATGGAGCCTACACGGAGCTGGCGGCTCTTCTGGCTCCTGACGTTCACGACGGAGAACACCTCATTCCCTGGGGAGTTCCTGGTCACCTGCGATGGGACGTGGACGAGGGCCGAAAGGGCGAGAAGGGAGAACATCTGTGGAACAAGCTCGAGGGAGATGTCAAGGACTTTGTCAAGGAGTCGTATCCTTAGTGTGAGTAGTTAGTTAATGAGATTTTAAGACAGTTAGTTTGGCGTATGCGTAGAGCATAGAATCACTGTGAGAGCTATCATAAGAAGAAACAGCAAGTGTTAGTCAAGCCGTGCAGTCAATCTCACTCAAGAGACAAGCACTTGATGATAGTCATTGCAAACAATCTCCACAGTAAATAATTGTACTGGTTGGATGTATCAGTACGTATCCGTAAGTCGTACTTTCACACCATCCAGATATGAGACCATGGTGTGGCTATCCAGAGAACCGAGCATACTCCAGCTATAAGACATGCAATCAGTACTTTGAAGGGTTTGTACATACCGTGCCCATTGCTGAACGGTGCAGACTCGTTATTTCGTGTTTTTTTCCGTCTCACGTGACATATCTGTCCCCGTCTCAACCTCCAACAACGGCCCACCCCAGTTGCGGCCATATCCTGGTGAAAATACGGCTTCCCGTCCGATCAGCCATAGTCAAGCACCAGAGAGCCCAGTTAGTATTGTAGTGGGAGACCATACGAGAATCCTGGGTGCTGCAATTTTTTATTCACGAAGCGGACAGTCTTCTTTTTGACTGAAACGGTAATTTTTTGACACTGTTCATGCTCATGTTCCGTCTCCAACCTGCTTACTCACGCAACTCATACTCTAGTTCTAGAGCACAGGGAAGCCAAAAGTGTTGGCTCAAATTACCTGAGTAGACCCCTGACTCACCCCATTATCTCTCTGAACTGCTCGTAGATGAGAACTGAGCACTCTACAGTCTTCATCAGTCTTTCGCCCCGAGGCAGATAAGCTCCTCGTATATGCAAGGGAGTTCAAATCTAGGAGGAGAGATGAAGGTCAGTTTGGTGCACAATTTGAGACTAAGGCAGCCTCTGGAACTATTTGATAGCTCTGGAACTTCAAATCACAAGTTTGTTTTTGGACAGTCAAAAAGGACTTGGGTTATATACACTGCCACTCTCATCTCATAGTTTCGTCGTATGCATGAGAATGGCAGGGCTGCCTTCCAGATGCGCTCTTTTTGCCACCCTCATGAAGTCTCAAAGGTTTCATAGGGTGCAATTCTAGAGTGAGAGGGCACAAATATCTGATTCGAAAAGTAGACGTCATAGAGCCAGAATCCGGTTTAACAGATGCAGCATAGATGCGCTGTCAAAAGAGCAAGAGCAGTTACAAACAAGTGAGCTACAACTGAAGCCAGAGCTATACAAGAGCTATACAGAAGTCAGGGGTGATGAGTCAGAATCTGAGCGAGTTCCAGTATCTCTAATATACCACTTACAAATACCTGAGCCCGAGCCCCAAGTCCACAGGAAACTGAGTGCCCCCCGTCTCAAACAGTGACCCCAAGCCAGTGAATGTGCCTTGTTATGAGAGCGAACGGAGGCTACAAAGCTCTGAAAGAAGTGTATGAAGAAATAACAAAGTAGTAAAAGCCACTAAGTAGAGCTGTGAGTATTCCAGTCTGAGCACGAACCTGAGCGACCCAAATTTCTGTCACGGAGTGAGCAGCGAACTCCGAGAAGACGAGCCTGTATTATCTTATGAAACCGAATATCTTATTCCTGTTGTGCAATCTTACGGTGTCATTCGAATCAGCTGCATTTCGAATCCCGTGGAATTTTCCGTATCGAATAATGCTCACTCAATACTATGGACTGCTGAGGGCCTGCAACTGCGGTTTCAAGAGTCATCTGATACAGTATGAACAATACTGAACAGTCAGACACGGAACGAACCGTGGGACCATAGTAGCCAGAAACCAGACACATCAAGAGACTGCCTTCGGCTGTGTATTTGGTATCATTTGAATCGGAGAATAATTCTGAATTAAATGATATAATTTGTGTCGAAACATGTCTTCAAAATTTGATTCCGGAGATATCTAAACACCTAAAGTTCCCTCATCTCGATTCATTGTATTCACCTCATGGTCCGAGTCCGTAACCATGCGATCATGCGATACTGTGCTTGCGAAATGGAAAGATGCTCAAGTATAAGTACTTGTAGACGGAAAGAGAAAAAAACGACAAGTAATACACTATGCATACTTGTTGGATCATCTCCAGCCCACCCATCACCTGATCTGATCATGTGCCGGTAGTCTATGGAATAAATCGTTAATAACAGCCACCCTCGGGTTCCTCGTTTCGCTTATGCATCTCGTTAATTAAGGGGTTAGTTTAACGGTGTCTCAAGCGTAGCACCAGAACCGTGCTAGGCGTCGTCTCAGACATTTCTGGGCTGAACTGAGGATTGTATGGACCCATTTGAGAGCACTGATCGCCTCATTTTCTCCGCTTTTTCCTGCCGATCTCCACAAGGGAAATAGATGACACGTTGTTCGTACGCGTCGACCCATGTGAAGTTAATTAATAAGAAGTGAGCGTGGCAAGAGTAGTTATGAATAGCAATAATGAGTGGAGACATGAGTGTAGTGTCGATACGGTGAGGATAGAAAAACACTCATTAGTCAGCTAGAGTGACTCAAACCAAGTCATGTCATGAGTATATAAATATCTCTATATCCACCTTTCATATCCACTGCTTGTTCTTTTCCCTCCCACTTTTCCACTCGCCACAATCACATCCTCTCGCATAACGTTAGAGTTGATGCAAGTGAAATTTCCAAATCAGTGGCGCGACCGGCTCGAGATCTGACCACCACCTCAACCTCCCCCATCTCCACCACCACCACGCAAAATTCAGCCGCGATGAAACTGTCGTATCTTCTTCCGCTGGCGGCTCTTCTGAGCCCGCTTGTGGCCCAAAACGTCAAGATCTACGACGGCGACAGCCACGTGCACAGCGCCCGATGTCTCTCGGGGTTCATTGACGACGCCTGTGGAGCCACGTTCGAGAACGTCGAGGCCACCAACGCCGACGTGCGGCCGCTGCTCAAGGAGCTCGTCAAAGAGGACTACTTCCGCTACTACAAGATCGATCTCAACGGCGAGCGCTGTCCGTTTGTGTGGGACGACGGACTGTGCGGCAATAAGGCCTGTGCGCTCAACCTGGAGTCCGAGGAGGATCTCCCGGAGGTCTGGAAACCCAAGCGACTGGGCGCGCTGACCAAGGACTCCGTGTCACGTGACAAAAACGTGCGACAAAACGAACGATTCGCCGAGTTTGACCTCGAACAAGAGTACGACTCCCGAGGAGACAACGGAGGCTCCAACTACTGCTACCCCGAAGACGAGTTTGCGCACGGAGGCGTCTACGTGTCGCTGCTGGACAACCCCGAGCGATTCACGGGCTACGCTGGTCCTCATGCTCAGCGGGTGTGGCGAGCAGTCTACGCCGAAAACTGTTTCACGGGCATGTCTTCTCTCCCTGGAGAAGTGTCGTCTCCTCTACAACTGGGCTCCGGCCTGGTTCCCTTTGGCCAGCAGGACTTTGATCTGGCCGAGATCGACTCGTACGCCAACGATCTTCCTCACCAGTGTCTCGAGCAGCGCATTTTCTACCGTCTGCTGTCCGGCATGCAGGCTTCCATCTCCACACATCTGTGCTACGAGTATCTGGACATGGACGCCGGCGAGTGGCGGCCCAACAGCACGTGTTTCGAACAGCGAGTGGGCACTCATCGAGACCGGCTCTCCAACCTCTTCTTCAACTACGCTCTGGTCTCTCGAGCCGTGTCCAAGCTCAACGACCATCTCAACGACATCAAGTTCTCCGACGACGCCAAGCACAACCAGGAGACCCGCGAGATTGTCGCCCGGCTCACGGGACTGCTGCAGAACACCACGTCGGCGATTTTCAACGAAACGCTTGTGTTTTCGACCCCCGAAGCCGTCACACTCAAGTCCGAGTTCCGACAGCGGTTCCGAAACGTGTCTGCGCTCATGGACTGCGTGGGATGTGACAGATGCAAGCTGTGGGGCAAGGTGCAGACCGCGGGCTACGGAACGGCTCTCAAGCTGCTGTTTGAGCTCGGAGGCGAAGATACCGACGAGGTGATCAAGAACCTGCGGCGAACCGAGCTCGTGGCGCTCTTCAACACCTTTGACCGGCTCTCCAAGTCCGTCGAGGCCGTCGAATACTTTGAAAACATCAAGGAGCGCTCCCGACAGGATTCTGCCTTTGCTTCTTTCCTCTATCTCGTGCGACGGCTCACCTCGCAGGTGTCTCGCGTCTTCTCGGCCATCTCCAACAGCATCTTTGGCCGCTTCCGATGGATCAAACACACAATGTTCTGGGAAGACTTGGAGCGGGAAATGTACGCCACCAAGATCGGACTCAAGTTCATTCTGCGGTCGTACTGGAACTTCCCCCGCAACATTCTTATTCTCACCTTCAACTGGATCGCCCCCAAGTGGGACCGCTTTGTCGGCAGAGACAAGTACCAGGACAGAATCATTCCCACCTACGGAGTCCACACTCTGACCAATACTAACTAGTGGAGAGTAAGGTGGGTAAACCGAGTTTTGACCGGGATCCAGACTGAGATCTAGATACAGATCTGTCAAGTTCAGATCTAGATACAAACATGTCAAGTTCAGATCTAGATACAGATCTTTCAGGTACAGATCTAGAGACAGATCTTTGTGATACAGATTCTGCGGTCGTCCAACCAAGTCAGCGGAACCGCAAAACACCCTCAAGCCGTCCACCACATACAGGACAGGCTTGCCATCAGTATAGATGATGGGATTGCTGCGTCAGGTAGCATGCATATATATAATTATAACATATTTAAGTCTTTGAGTGTTGTTCCTGTTTGTTGACGCTGTACGAACGAACGAACTTGTTGTTAGGTGCTTAGACGCAGGATTAGTGTGTACGCCAAAACTTGAGCACGTCAGAGTGCTTCCATCGTTATTAGTGTATCGTCCACTCATATCAGTGTATCCCGACCAGCAAAGAAATCACTCTTTTGCTGTTTCTCACCTTCTACCCTCCTCCACTCAAAGCATTCAGTAGATCTTGTGCAGTAGTGCTCTTGGGATCCAGGATTCCGATTTTGGACTGAAATCCAGAGTTCCGGGCCTTCTGTGTATCCTGAACGCTTCCCTTCATCTTCATTCCCGCCTGACCCGATTGAACTCATGTTCCTAGTCTCCAGAGTGACCTAGACACGTGCTTGCATCCTTCGTTGCCCCCAGCCTTTCCAGAGTCCTGAGACTCGCTGAACAACTGCAAGGGAGCCCACTTCTGATCTTGAATGCAATTTCCATCGTCCCTGCTCACCTACTTCTCCTCCTCCTTGATCTTCTTCTTCTCCTCCTTTTCCTTCCTCTTTTTCTCCTTTTTCTCCTCTTTTTCCTTCTTCTTCTTCTCCTTCTCCTTCTCCTGGTTGTACGTTTTGCTCAGCTGCTTGCCCTCGGTGGAATCGAACGCCTTTCGGGCCTCGACAAACTCCTTCTGCAGCACCAGCAGCTCTTCGGCTCGCCCCAGCTTGCGCGGATCGTTGCGCAGCAGAAACTTGAAGTCGTCGACCTTGATCTTTTGCCGCCCGGCAATCTCGGCCATCTTGGCGGCCTCGTGACACGTGTCCACAATGTAGTCGGTCAGAATGTCCTCCAGAGCAGCCACCGTCTCGGGATACGGATCACTGACGTCTCCAAACGCGTACAGTAGAGGTTTGACTGGGTTAGTGTTGTCGAGGGAGTCTTCAGACCGATTCACTCACTGTCGTTGACGAACAGATTCGTTCGCTTTCGTTTTCGTGTTCCTTCGAGGGACATTGTTGTGTTGTGGAGGAAGATGAAGTTCGCTGCTTGTCCTTATGTAAACCGTGAATAATTATGTGTGGCGATAAAGTTGTGCATGGACCTTGGAGATAGTGAAAGGGAGAGGTTGTAGAGACACGTGGAAAAGGAAGGAAGGGCGGAGTCACAGATGAGATGCTGTGGCAACACTCAGAAAGACGTCTTGATTCGCCACCCAGCCAGGGGTGAGTATTTGGAGTCTGCTTACGTAATAAAAATGGCTGCGACCAGTGTTGGCATTATTGGAAAAGTTGAATAAAAACGGATGGAATCGAGTGGCCAGAGAAGGCGTTGCTTTCATCTGTGTCATCTCTGTGGACTCCTCATGAGCAGTACTGTACCGGTTTACTGAAGTTGATCAACTAATAGTCGATGCCAAGTTGGATTCTTAGTTGGATGCTCAGTTGAAGGCTCTGGATGATGTTAAGAAGTCTGAGGAAGAGGGGTGAAGAAGGGATCCCATGATTTTGCACTGTAGCAGCTCTACTCGATCGAGCTGACTCATCTGTCATATCTGAGTTCTCCACCCACTTCATGAGAAGAGTTCCCACACTTTCGAAGACTGCCTGAACTGATCGAGGACTTGAAAATAAGTGAAGATGTTGGGCGAACAGCGCCTAGACTCTTGCAATCTGGGGAACAACTTTCAGTGCGTTCTTGAGAACACAGAAATGGTTCATTTACAAATAGCTCTTACTGTCAATCCGAGACCAGCGATAAATCCAAGGTGTGTGGGCCGCACCAAGAGAGCCATTTTCTTCCGGGACTACACCATTCGATTCAGAATCATTAGCTGGCTTCAATGGTACTGTTTATAGAGCCATAGCTTGATTTCCCGTTGAGTTGAGACGCTTGGTTCCTCCAGATTTCACAAGCCCGATCTACTGTATCGAACCAATATTGTCGATGAGGTTCCAGGTTATGACAGGGAACATACCAATCGACTTGACTTGATCAACAATCTCCACTGGGTACCATCATGCTCAACCATGGAATTCAGCTTTATGAACCATGCCAGCTACTCGTACCTGACCAACTGCACTCCTCTTATAGCTGAGAATATCGCGGTTCATTTAGGGCGCAGCGAAAGAACGGTCCAAGGTCAACAAACGATCTGGAACATAGTTAAGTACAGAGAAAGTTCTCCAACTCGCACGATCACCCAAGTTACCTTCAGTCTGAGTCTGTTGTCAATGTAGAGTCAAGTAACCATGTCAAGTGACCATGTCAACTGGCTACCGAATCACCCAATCTGGCTATTTCTCATATCGTTAGAACCACCGGAGCATTTCTAATCGATTGGTACAGTTTCCACTGCCTGTTGCCATACATAATTTCTCCTCTACAAGCTGCCAAACAGCCCATACCCCACATCCTGCATGTGCCTGTTCTGCCTTGCTGAGTGTCGAAAAAGCAACGAGCCGGCGAATAAAGACGTTTTTGAAACAAGGTGGATTTTGCATTCTCGGATCCGGGCGTTTGGGTTGCTGGCCCTGGCTGGGGAAAAAAATGAACGTGAGCTATGCTGCTCAACTGCAGCGGCGTTTGGGCTAGTTTGAAAGAAGCAAGAGAAGACGAAAAAGAGGGGTTGTGTTAGCCCATAATAGCGGTGTTAGGGCGGAAAAATGGGCTTGAAACGGGCGGAAAACGCCAAATAAACGGCGGGTTGAGACTACGAAACCCGATAATAGCCCCCGCTGGCTATCAGCGGACCCATCTCGTCGTGTCCATGCATGTTGCAGAAACCTTCGAGGCAAACCTTGGGATCATCGTGGGTTTAATGAAAGCGAGAAATGACGTATTCGAGCCCGATAACGGCGGTAAGTTAGTGTCGAGATAAGGAGGGGGGAGAATGGAGATAAGCCACTGTACGATACCGAGCACGAGAAAAGAGCATTTGTTTGGAGAAGAGACAGCACCACTTTGTTGTGTCAGCAATACCATTGTGTCGTTCACCACCTTACGGTAATGAGACACTTCCTTCTCTCACAGCCTAACGGTGTGGGGTATTACGATACGCCACCCTTTCTAGTTCTGGGCTGTAACATAGGGGAAATGCAAGCAAGTGTCATGTGAGCTGTGCAGTGAATAGTTGGGAATGAGCTGGGGGAATAATATGGTCATCTCACCGTTGAACGTCAGGTGTCCACGGAGGAGATAGGAGTGTGTGTATTGTCGGTAGAATACAGTATCAACAGTCTGGAGAGTAGAGTGAGAGTACAACACCAGTGCTCAGAACAGCACATAACACAACACATGTACGGAGTACAGCACAGTATGTACTACACTTACAGCCCAACCTCGCCTTAGCAACAATCATGCTGGTCGTAACCGCGTCGCACCCCCTCGCCAAGAGAGCTGGTGAGCTCCCACGCTTTCTGCTACCGGATTGAGAAACTTTCCCGACTCGCTGGCCGCGTCTCAACATGCCAGATGTAGGAACCTACAGCGAGGGAAGTGACTAAACATCAAAAAGCAAAGTGAGTTGAAGTGCGAGTACACGATACCAGTGAGATACGATCAGTACAAGGAGAGGATGGCTATTGAGATTGATGTGATGACTAAGAACGCTCAATTTGTGCATACACACGGTTTTCTCCTTGTATACAGCTGCTCCCCCATCTCACCCACTCCTACCTCCCCCCATACTCCCATGCGTGAGATTGTGGGGCCGACCGTTGGCTTTGTTAATACGGACGGATAAACGACCTTGTTGTTGGAGCTTAAAAGCCGACTGGTAGCGCTAGCTCGAGCTGGGGGGTTCGTGCTAGTTTGGTTGGTGGTAGTGGAATTGGAGGAAAAAACACGTGATCCGGGTGAGTCGACAACGGTGATTAAATTGATGTATTTACCTCGACTCTGCTGGCTTCATAACGCCCTCTCTAACCTCCCCCCCAACCCCCCCCAATCCCCACAAGGTTAACCACGGGAGCGGACAAATTTTTTGAGAGGGCCCAAAAGGCTATTTGGGAGTTAAAATAGGTCAAACAACATGGCTCCGTGCAGCAGCGTTCGGAGCTTGTGGATCGAATCTTTCTGGAGAAGCTATCTCGCTGGCACATGACCCCGCGCTCCCTCGCAAGCCCGACATTCAACTGCCGACTCTAGAGAGGGGCCATGAACCGCACGAAATCGTTCGCCGGATGCTGGACGTGCCGAAACCGAAAGATCAAGTGCGATCTGCGCAGACCCACCTGCCAACGGTGCGAAAAGGCCAAGCTGGAGTGCGAGGGCTACTCCATCAAGCTGCGCTGGGCCCGCACCGGCAAGGAGGGCGAGGACGGCGAGGAGGAGATTTTCCGCCGCCGCAACGTGGACTTTGTCGAGTATCCGCCGGAAATGACGTTTGAAACGTACCGCGAAATGGACATTACGCTGCAAAAGCTGCACGCGCCCAAGTTCCAGGCCGACGAAACGGTGGTGCTGGGCCCGTTTGGCGTCTTTTCGGGCTTCAAACGCAGACGAGTCGAGCTCTCTCAACCGGGCTCGAGCTCTCAGCAGATCAACGCCATTACGCCCAAGCATACTCCGAAGCATACTCCTCCCCAGCAGAGACTGTCTCCTACGAAGCAACAACAGCAGTCTCAGCCGTCTCAGCAGCATCCCTCTCAATCTCCGCATTTGCATTCCAACAATCAGCAGACCCAATCGTCGCTAAAACAACCAAAACAACCTCAGCTCAACCAACCACAGCTGAACCAACCACCACTCAACCAACCATCTCCACACCATGGATCGCCACACGGACACTCGCCACACATTTCGTCGCCCCACAATGCGCACATTTCGTCGCCCCACAATGCGCACATTTCGCCCGAAAACATGCACGCGGAACTGGACCTCGATCTGCTCATGAACAACCTGCCTGTTCACCCGCCGCAGATTCTGCCACTGACGTACTTCATCGACCCGAACTTGGAGATGCACGACAGTGAGCACGTGACCGAACCGCAACCCGAGTCCTCTCCCGTCGGCGGAATCATCCACAGAAACATTGAGCAGATGGAGGAAAACGAGGTGAACACGATTTTCACCATTGTGCAGAACGATCTGGCCGGCACGGCGTTCCCCAAACTGCCGGCCTCCGAACTCCAGTTCTCAGACACCCAGCTGCAGTTTTCGTCGCAGTCTAGATACCTGCTGCACCACTACATTACGTCTGTTTCGCAGACAATGACCGTGGTGGGCCATCCAAACAACCCCTGGATGCAAATCTTCGTGCCCCGAGCAATCTCGGCCATTGGAGATCTCGTGGCTACGGGATACACGACCAACTCGAGAAACGCTCTCTTGCACGCTCTTCTGGCGATTTCAGCATACAATTTGCAGTCCAAGTACCCCAAGAACTCGCTGAACCGAAAACATTACTCGGAGCTGGGTCTACGGCTCAAATCCGAGGCCTACAAGCTGCTTTGGCCGTGTTTCACTGAAGACATTAGCGACCAAAAGTACAAGGACGTGCTGGTTTCGATTCTGTCCATGGTGCCCATTGATGTGGTTTCCGGCAGCATGTCAGACTGCAGAGTGCATCTTCTGGCGTGCCAAAAATTCATTGAAATGCGTCTTTCGTCTCGACGAGACATTTCCCCCAAAGCTGCCACTCTGCATCGAATCTTCTGTTTCTTGCGGCTGCTCCAGGAGTCGACCGTGTTCACGGATCTCATGGAAATCGACGACGAGGAGCTCAACGAGGTCATCACCGACGACCAGGACATTGATACCATTCTGACCGGAGCTGACGGCTCGAAAATGTCCGACAAGAAACGACTGAAGTTTTCCGACGCTGGAGGCGGTATTTTCCAGAAGGAAAAGGACCCCAAGAAGCTCGGCAAGGACGACCGGAAAAACTCACACGAGGGCTACTTTGACACGCCCATCAAAAAGTCACTGAAGGGATCGCCGAATGCTCCTCCTCCGGGCACTCAGCGGCTCAAAATCTCCGAGTACTGGCTTGGCCAGCCCGATCTGGCTCCGTGCTCGGACTCCTTCGATCTCAGCTCGATTCTGGCCATGTACGGGCTTCCAGACTCGCTGCAGGCTCTTCTGTCGCGAACCACGGCTCTCGCTAAACGATGCATCTCTTTCCGCCAGAAAAAGGGCACCAACTACGAGAGCGAGCAGATCCGGGTGCTGGAGCAGGATCTGTTACAGTGGCGGTTCGAAAAGAGCAAGATTGCGGTCCCCAGTTTCAACGACAACCGAAAAGCCGTTCTGCACTACCACTGCATTTCGTTCCACGGCGCGCTGGTGATTTACTTCTACCGGCTCGTTTTGGGCTGGCCGGCTTCGTCTCTGCAGGACAGAGTCAAGTACCTGATGCACATTTTGCTGGAGATGCAAAACTTCAAGTCCAAGGTGTCTGTGATTTCCACGCCGCTTTTGTGGGCCGGATTTGTGGGTGCCTGCGAGGCCTTGACCGAAGATACTCGCCAGGGGTACACCAAGTACATCCAGGATCTGGCTGAATGCGGAATGGGTACTTACTATGTTCCTCGCAATGTCATCACCGAGGCCTGGAGACTGCAGGATAAAGGTGAAGAGAGCAACTGGTGGGATATTGTCCGGGACTGGGAGGCTCATTTGCTGTTGTCTTGAGAGAAGAAAAGATGGGGTGGGTATTGTACGATATAATGAAAATATAATGATATGTAATGATTAATGAATGATGATTGATGAGATGGTGGGGGTGACGATACGACCGGCGATGATAGAGTAATAACTGTACCTGTAGCTACAGTGTTGTCATACAATGACAATGGTAACGGGTGTCAACATCATCGAGTGTTGCGACTCTTTGAAGAAATGTCAACTGGCGACCATAATGTCTGACGACATGACAATTTGCTGACCGCTTCAACAGTTGACTTCAATCTTAGGACAATGTCACCCTGTCTTCATTCAGTTTGATGTAGATGGCCAAGGTTTGTAGATAGCATCACACTGCCCTAATTAATGTAAATATATAAGACCATCTTTTATAAGTCTTGTACAGTATGTACTCATACGGTATTAGGACAACTGATACGACCAATGACAACTGAGAATGATAGTGCTACGATACCAATGACACAAACAAATATGACTAATAAAAACTGTCTATCCTCCCCTTGACCGTCACTTCTTCTGACTAGTGTAAAACGGCCCATCGTCCGAACCAAAGGCGCTGGCAGCCGACTCGTACGACGACGGGGGCGGAGAAGAGCGTGTGAGAGAAGTGCACTTTCCCTTCTTGGGGAGCGCAAAAAAGCCGCTGAAGCCGTTCGCGCCGCCCTTCTTCACCGTCAGCGCGTCCTTGATGGTGTCGTCGAACTTGGCGACCTCGGCGGACGTCAGTTTGGGCACCTCGAAGCACGTGAGCCTGAGATCTTCCGGAGACCGCACTCGCGACATGGCCACGTAGGCCTGGCCCTCGGCAAACATGCCCTTCATGTCGACCACCGTTCTGATGAGAGTCTGGCCCTGGGCCTTGTGGATGGTGAGAGCCCAGGACAGACTGAGAGGCAGCTGGACTCGACTGCAAATTCGGGGGTACTTTGGTTCGTCTTCGAGCCGTTCCTCTCGATTCAGAATCCGCGAGTAGTCGCGCTTTTCAAATTCCGCAGTGGGCACCAGAAAGAACTGCTGGTCGGTTTCGGGGTCGACCAGGTAGTCATCTGCAAGTCTGAAGACGACGAGAAGACGCGTGTTCTCCCGACCGACCTTTTTCTTTTCCTCCAGCTCTCGGTTCTTGTTCTTCTGAGCGAGAGCCTCCTGTCGATATACCTCGTCAATGTGCATGAGTGCAAATCGATAGTAACACCACTGATGATGTTCAAAGGTGACGCCCAGATGCTCCTCCAATTCCTTGGGAGCTTTGGGGTGCTGACTCAGCTTCCGAATGTTGCGGCTCCCGAGAAAGCTGTAGATGGCAAACAGCATGTTCAGATCCTCGCTGTACAGAGTGTGCATTTCCGGGGTCATGAGAAACGCCACCTGCCCCATATGTCCGTTGACCAGTCCCTTGTCGTAGTCGTTCTGGAGATACATGACCTGGGCTCCGGGTTTCAGACTCAGCTTGTCTTCGGCCGGAATGTCTCGCATCGCTTTATTGATGAACTCCGCGGGATACTCCGAGGTGTTTCGGGTGTCAGCAGCGTAAAAGAAGACTTCGGGGCCGTCAAGACGCTGCAGTTCTCTCTGGTTGGTCGCCTCGACGCCGCTGAGCGTGCTCTGGAGATGCACACACTCCTGGCCCGGAGGATGCGTGCCGATGAACTGCGAAAAGTAGTTTCGAAGCGCCACGGTCTCGTCGGTCGTTCCGCGGTACTTTCGGAACAGGTTGAGCATCTTGGAGAAGGTCGAGCCCTCGGCCTGACGTTTGGCGACCGTCAGACGCAGCCTGTTCGCGCCAAACACCTTGTCGAACGCCTCGGCGCTGAACAGAAAGTCCGACGGCGGGTTGGAGTTGTTCTTGTGGGTTCGAGCGTACGCGTTCTTGTCTTCAAACGAAGGAACCGGCGGAAGCTGGTAAAAGTCGCCCACACAGACCACCTGCATGCCTCCAAACGGCAGGTGTTCGAGCGCCTTGTCGCGCTCAGCGTCCACAGGAGAATACTGTCTCATTTCGTTGAGATACTTGAAATTGCGGGGCTTCTTAGCTAAGGGGTTGCCGAGCTGCTGCTCGACCTCTTTGTTGAACTGCTCGACGGCCTGTTCGGCAATCTCCGCAAAGTTGGATCTCACGGCTCGCGCAATGGCGTCCATCTTGTCAAACATGGCTCCAGACACCATACTGGTCTCGTCGATGATGAGCACCTCGGTGAACTTCCACAAGGCGGCTTTCCGGGGGTCCTTGGCGAGCTTGGCGATACATCCCTTCGCGTCCTCTTTCATGAGCCCCAAACCCATCCATCTGTGGATCGTGATCCCGTCGACGTTGACAGCAGCGAGACCGGTGGGAGCCGTGACGTGGCACGTGATTCCCTGGGCGTGACAGTGGTTCCAGATCTCCTTGATGAGCACGGACTTTCCTGTTCCGGCTCCTCCGGTGAAAAACAGCGACTGGCCGCTGGCCACCAGATCGAAGATGATCTGCTGCTCTTCCGTAAGAGTGATGTTCTGCGGCTCCAGAAGCGACAGCGTGGTAGTGTTGGCCGCAATGGCGTCGGTTTCGTCGTCGCTGGAAGTAATGATTTCCGGCTGACGAGACGTTCCAGTGTGGAGATTGGTGTTTTGGTCTGCGGAGTCCAAGAGGTCAGACAAGTCGTTTTCGGACAAACCGGTTTCAGACAGACTGGATTCCTCGGATTGTCCGTTTTGCTCACCCACCTCCCGCTTATACCGCTCCTCCTTCACTTTGGCCTCGTGCATCCTGTCCAGTCTCGACTGGTACTGAGCCATTAGTAACTCCTTAGCATCACGTCTCACCAGCCGCTTTATTTCGCCCAGCCGAAGAGCTGTCGCCTCCGCGTGACTCAGACCCGAACGGCCCTGCAACGCACGTGATATATCCTGCTTGTAGTACGCCACCACCGTCATGAGCTCCTCGGGCGTCCATTCCTTCCACCAGTCGTCTCGAACAAACATGTTTTCGTCCTGGATCTGTACCGACGAGGAAGACGGCCGTTTTTTCGCCGAGTCCTTGGACCGTTTTTTCGCCGGGTCCTTGGAACTGGCCCGTGCCCGTTTCTTTTGGTCCATGAGCTTGGCCAAGTCTCGTCGAAGTTTGGTGTCAGGGTGCTGTTCTTCTTGCTGATCGTATAAATCCCGCAGCGGCTCCTCCTCCGACGGCTGTTCTCGAAGCAGTCGCTGTCGTCGTTGTCGAATCTCCTTCGCTTTCTCCTGCGCCGTCAGCTGCTTCTGAGGACCCTTGTGCTGTCCGTTGAGCTCCATCTGCCGTCTCAAATTCTCCTGCTCAAGCTGTTCTTGCGAGAAAGGTTCATCCTCGGGCTCGTCGACGTCCATGCGATCTTCCTCCGTGTTCTGACGCTCGGCTTTGGCTCCCTCAGCCTCCTTCTCTCTCAACTGGTTCATCAACGAGCTGATCTGCGTGTTTCCTTCCTCCAGCCGTTGTCGCTGGTACCGTTCGGGTTCCTGGTTGCTGTTGGCCATTCTGGCTTGGGAGAAAAACGAGCGAGCCGTTTGTCGAGCCATTTCAAGCAATGTAAATGTGGTGAGACGACTTGTGTGAAGATGCAATGTCGCGTCGACAGGATAAAATGGGACTGTTTGGAATTGCCTTTTCAGACGCACAAAATTATGCACTTTACGACGTGACGCGTCATGTGCAGGTGAGGGGAGGTGGGATACAAAAACAACGAGACACAAGGTGGGGAAAGGCATATAAAAGCCATCTGTAGACGTGGCAGATTTGGGAGTATTTTTCTTCTCTCTTATCGGACTGCATTTGGTGAGTTTGAGTGGGTTTATTGGGGTCAGTTTAGTTGGGTTGGGTGGCGGTTTGTCAACTGGGAGAGAGCATTTAGTTGGCTCCATGAGTACTGTAGGGAGATAGTGAGTGGATCACTACAGAATGGACTCAAAAACACCACCAGAGTATTATCGAGCTATCTTGAAGTACAATTCATGCTTTATGGCTAAGAAAATGGTTTAATTTGCCCCTTCATAACACTGTTTCAGCTTTCTTCGTTCATCTCTCCATGAACTTCCAGAATCGAGGTTAGGTGCAACAGCAGAAAGTTGCAGTGAATCTGAACACGTCACTGTTGTAGTTAGCGGTGACTGTGGATCGGACGGATATAATTCGTATCAAGAATCTCTTGGTAAACCTGTTTCTAAGGACAGACGGTCGCCAGATATCCTCACTCTCTACACCCAGCACAGTGAGCTAATAATGCAATGCTATTGAATCTATCTGTTCCGTTTCACAGTTAATCCGAGAAGCCGGTCCACTCCTCTTCTTCTCCGTCTTCCTCATCCTCCTCATCCTCCTCATCCTCATCCTCCTCCTCCTCCTCCTCGACATCATCAGAAGAAGTCTCCACACTCTCCTCCACCTCCTCACTCTCCACTTCAGACACCTTTGGCACTCGATGGCCAATCTCGCCTGTCTCCTTCTTCTCGAAACACGCGGCAAAGAACCCGATTCCTCCGTCGACCTTGGGAAGAGCTCGAACCACGCCTTCAGCCAGAGCAGCCCGCTGGTTCTCGGGAAAGTCGAAGAATCCGTCAGCGTGACCTCGACGCTCCCACAGAGGCAGAACCCGCGTCTTGGGGGCCAATTGCCAGCCCTCAGCAGCCACCTGCGAATCAAGCAGCAGTTTCTGGACCACTTCCTCGTTCTCAATGTTGTGAATGGAGCAAGTGGAGTAGACCACCTTTTTGGCCGAGCCAAACAACAAGGCGTGCTTGACGATGCGGTACTGGAACTCGGACAGCTTGTGAAGCCGGAACTGGTCCTTCTGGTCGTCTCGGTTAGTTTCCTCGGCTGCTGCAGCGTCGTCTTCGTGTTTTCGGCCAAAGATTCCGGATCCCGAGCACGAAGGGTCCACGAGAATGCCCTCGACTTCGGGATAGTCGTCCGGGTTGGTGTCGGTGAAGTCGCCAATGTTCACCTTGATGCAGTTGTGGCAGCCCGCGGTCTTGACCATCTTGGTCAGCAGCTTGGCTCGGATCTGGTCCTTTTCAAACGCGTCAATGGAGCCCGGAGTGCCTGCCACGAACGAGGCCAGATGTGTGGTTTTGTTGCCCGGAGCCGAGCAGCAATCGATGAGTTTTTGGCCCGGCTGGGGGTTGAGAATGGTTGCTGGGAAGCACGAGGCTCGATCCTGAATGATGATCTTGCCCTGCTTGTACAGCTCGCAGTTGGCCAGTTTTTCTCGGGGATGAATTCCGTACAGGTGCGGCACATGAATGTCCTTGTAGATTTGACCCGGAGAAATGGTTCCACCCTCAATCTTGTCAATGGGCTTGAGTCTCGAGATCAGAGGCGTCTTGTGGAACTCTTCTTCGTTACTAAGCACCGTGTTGATTCGGATCCACCGAATCGGCGTCGAGTCTTCCTCCACGAGCTCGTCGAGATCGGCAATCTTGTGTTTCATCTTGAACCGCGTCAACTCAGACTTGAGCCGGGTCTGGTGGGCCAGAAACATGTCCTTGAGCGGACCCTTGGAGATAGTCAGTCGCTTGGACCGCGAACACAGCAAGTCGTGTGCCATGAGAATGGCCATGTTGAGCGTGATTTTCGTCTTGCCGGGTTTGTCGGAAATAGGGATTTCGGCTGCCTTGATGATTTCAATCAGAAACGGACGGTACTTGAGGGTCGAGAAGACCACAGCAAACACATGTTTGGGATCTGCTCGGAGACGAGTTTTGCCGAGCAGCTTGGACTGTGCAAAAATCCGGTTCTGCAACGAGCCCTTCTTGGACGGTTCCAGAAACTGAGCGGCCTCCTGGTAGAAGTTCATTGTGTTTTTGTACAGTGGAGATGATGGTGCGTCCGCCTCGGATTTTTTTCTGTATCTGCATGATCTGGAGCTTAATCCAAGCCGCACTGTGGGGGGTGAGTACTTGTATGTAGATACTTGGGGTTTAGTTGGGAAATTGGGGTGGATTTTCAGGTGTTTGACGTTCCCTAGGATCAGATACAATGGGTAAATCTGTACAGAAAATACATCTATTGACTCGGGATTTGCTGATGATTCTGATGATACTATTTATTCTTATGAATGGTCGATATCCGCTCGCCCAGCCGAAACGATCTACAGACTGAGGTGGAGAGTGATAGCACGCCATGGCGAGAAGTTCAGTGGCGTCGGGATTGCCGGAAATCAACGGAAACGCTCGGATACATCTGTCTGAGTCTCTTAGATGACTAATCAAAGGTTTACGGTAACGATTCACCGCTTTCAACGTTACAACTGTTGTCTTCCCTGTATGTTGTCGGCATTGACGATAGTCTTGTCTCCAGCCCAACGTCAGTCTCTAAAACCAGATTGCCACAGCCGATTCAAGTATAAATTATACCAGTCGATTGCGAATTTGCTCCTGATTGTAGTGATTTAGTCAGACTATGAAGAAAGTTCCCACCTAGCCCAGCCGACATACCTGGTTACCGTCACTAAACTTTGCCAAGCGGTTGAGAGTGACGGAAAGCATACTTGAACTGTAGTTGAGCTGATTACACCAAGACATAACCCATACGTCCGTACCGTGGATAAGCGAGTAATTTTTCAGCTGAACAGCCGAATCAGATCACCAGCTTGAGTACAATCAACTGAGGCATCCGCAAAGACCATCGGTTGTCCTCACCCTGGCCATAGTGTCACCTCCTTGTCCTACCATCTAACCTTCGGTGGCGTAACGCTTGCACAGCACAAGACGTCAAACGACCGCAGTAAGGGCAACAGTTCCTATTTATAGACAGCTCGTAATGCCAAAGAGGAGTGACACAGACACAGCCCCAGTACACCAACCAGTTCGCCACTCATCTCTACTGTAGCTCGCCACTCATCTCCACTGGAGCCACCATCCCACGCCTAATCACGCACAGTTAGGGGGAAGGATAATATTGGGACTGGATAGGGGACATGAGATGAGTACGAGTACTCGTAAACGAGAAGCGGTGATGACTAAGATGTGAATATAAGCGATAGCCACCAACACTGATGTCATGTGACACGAACAAAAACTTCTATCCAACCCCCTATCATTCGCCACAGTGGCAAACCCCTTTTGGACTTCGACCCCCGTCTTATCGCAGACTATATCACAGCCATGCACTCCAACGCACTCCCAACTACCGCGCAACCCTAACCCTGGACATACAGCACACAGCGCATCATAGCTCTACGGAAACCATCGAGTGTCTCCCATTTCCTCTCAACCATCACAACCATGGATAAAGAACTCATCAGCACAGTGAACAAGCTGCAGGATGCGCTGGCGACCGCCGGCCCGGCGTCCAACCCCATCGATCTGCCCCAGATCACCGTGGTTGGCTCTCAGTCTTCAGGAAAGTCGTCTGTTCTGGAGAACATTGTGGGTCGAGACTTTTTGCCCCGTGGCACCGGCATTGTCACGCGACGACCTCTGGTGTTGCAGCTGATCAATCGACGGCCCACCGACGAGACCGGCGCCCAAAAGGACACGTCAGGCGAACGGTCCAACGAGACCAACGAGGACGAGTGGGGCGAGTTTCTGCATCTGCCCGGCAAAAAGTTCCACGACTTCAACGAGATCCGAAACGAAATCGTGAGGGAGACGGACGCCAAGACGGGCAAGAATCTCGGCATCTCCTCGGTGCCCATCAATCTGCGCATCTACTCGCCCCATGTGCTCACGTTGACTCTTGTCGATCTCCCCGGACTCACCAAGGTCCCCGTTGGCGACCAGCCCAAGGACATTGAGCGACAGATTCGTGAAATGGTGCTCAAGTTTGTGTCGTCGCCCAACGCCATCATTTTGTCCGTGACAGCCGCCAACACGGATCTGGCCAACTCTGACGGTCTCAAGTTGGCACGGGAAGTCGATCCCGAGGGAGCCCGAACGGTCGGAGTGCTCACCAAGATCGATCTCATGGACCAGGGCACGGACGTGATTGATATTCTTGCCGGCAGAGTCATTCCCCTCAGATACGGCTACGTGCCCGTCATCAACCGAGGCCAAAAGGATATCACGTCCAACAAGAGCATCAAGGCCGCTCTGGAGTACGAGAAGGACTTCTTCGAGAACCACCCGTCGTACAAGGCCAAGGCGCAGTACTGTGGAACCCCTTACCTGGCCAAAAAGCTCAACAACATTCTGATGCTGCACATCAAGGCCACTCTGCCCGATATCAAGGCTCGAATCGACAAGACGCTGCACAAGTACCGAACCGAGCTCGATCAGCTGGGTCCCTCGACTCTCGGCTCGTCGTCGTCAATCGTTCTCAACATGATCACCGAGTTTTGCAACGAGTACCGGGCTGTTCTGGATGGAAAGGGGCAGGAGGTGACTTCTCTGGAGCTGTCTGGAGGAGCTCGAATCTCGTTTGTGTTCCACGAAATCTACTCCAACGGAGTCAAGGCTCTGGACCCGTTTGACCAGATCAAGGACGTGGACATTCGAACGATTCTGTACAACTCTGCCGGCTCGTCGCCGTCTTTGTTTGTGGGCACCGGCGCGTTCGAGGTGCTGGTCAAGAAGCAGATCCGGCGGTTCGAAGACCCCTCGTTGCGATGTGTCACGCTGGTCTACGACGAGCTGGTGCGGATCATCACGCAGATTCTCACCAAGCCGTCGTACCACCGGTACCCCGCTCTCAAGGAGAAGATCAACGCGGTGGTGATTGCGTTTCTGCGGCAGTCGCTGGTGCCTACCAACAAGATGGTGGCCGACACCATCAACGCCGAGGAGTCGTACATCAACACGGGCCATCCCGATCTGCTCAAGGGCTCGCAGGCCATGGCGATTGTGTCCGAGAAGATGGGCGGCACCACGGGCGTGCCCAAGGCGGTGGATCCCGCCAACCCCACCGGCGAGGAGTCCACGGGCTTCTTTTCGCAGTTTTTCGCGTCGAAAAACAAAAAGCGGCTGGCGGCCATGGAGCCTCCGCCAGCAGTGCTCAAGGCGTCGGGCACGATGACGGAGCGAGAGACGCTGGAGACGGAGGTCATCAAGCTGCTGATCCAGTCGTACTTCAACATTGTGCGACGTACCGTGGCCGACATCATCCCCAAGGCGGTCATGTTGAAGCTGATTATGCATTCCAAGCAGGAGATCCAGAAGGAGCTGCTGGAGAACCTGTACAAGTCCGACAACCTGGACGACATGGTCAAGGAGAACGACTTTACTGTGCAGCGACGAAAGGAGTGCCAGAAGATGGTCGAGGCGCTTTCCAAGGCCGCCGAGATTGTCCAGAGTGTATAGACGGGTTAGTAATTAGATGGTTAATGAATTATGAGTTAGACGGGAGGGGGAAGAAAGAAGGGTGTATAAAAGTAGTATGGCTTATTCGAATAAGTGGCGTTGCTGTTAAGAGCAGTAAAAATGGATTATTGATGCCATCATCTCTTCTACAGTAATTACTGTTGCTGACTTTACATTTGTTTTCCTCTCATTACAGTAATACCCTATTCATAGTTTATACAGCTTATCGAAATGATGCGATATCGAGCAATCTTATTTGAAAGCATGGAGTTGAAGAAGAATTACATGGGAGCAAAAGCCGAGAGTCGGTGGTCTCGGAAAGAGCAGAAAGACGCCCATGACCAGAGTACGAACCTCGACATCTCGACTAGCACGTGACTAGACCCCCACGTGATCTGAAGGCCGCTGTTGTGGCTCCCTGTGCTTGTCAGACCTGCATGACTGGAAACTATAACGGATGATTGGCCTTGATAAAAGAGATGGTTGCTGTCTGGAAAACGCCCTGTGTTTCGTCTTAGTCAGCAGGTGGAGGGGAGGGATCTTTTAGGCAGTCGGCTTGCTACGTGACTCCACCCAGCTCTTCTCAGCGACCCACTTTGCTGCTCCTAACACTTCCCCTCTTCTATTTGACGTCTGCATGTGAGCACCTGACATTGATACATCTAACGTAACTAAAAAGCCAGAGAGAGGGAGAATAGTGTGGCTCTGGCACAAGAGCAGTTGTTTGTCAGAGTTTATTTAGGGGGAGGAGGGAGGTGAGAAAACACTTGTTACGAGTGCTGTAGTAACCACAAGCACCATGTCGTTGTTGCTGTTCTCGCTGTACTATATATACCCTTGCTCTCTCCTCCTCCTTCTTCTCCTATCACTCTCCTGCTCCATTTAAACTATCGCCCCACGCCTGCACAGTGACATATCTGAGCCTGCCGTACACCTAATAGTGCGCTGAGCGGTCAGTTGGGACAAGCCCGAAAAACATACCCCTTTGAACCGAGCACACTGGCGATACCTCAACCCACTGAGCTGAACCGTTTGCCACCTGTTTGCCACCCATTCGCCACCTACTCGCCACCTACTCGACAGCCACTTTTCTCAACTAACTCTCACCTGCACTTCTCACCACTTACCCGCATACCAACCGATCATGTTCAGCCTGACGGACCACAAGTTCCGCCAGCGGGTGGAGGACAACGTGCGGGCCCGAAGCGCCCTGCTGCGCAACCACTGCTCGTCGTGCTCGTACCAGTCGGTCGACCGCCGGGCCTACGGCTGGAGAAGCACGTCGTCCAAAACCAGACTCTTCTCCAGACACTCGCTGCGCTCCATCAGCTACGCGCGGCTCGTGGCGGGCATGGCGCTGTTTGTGTCGCTCAGCTTCGCCATCAACTGGGTGCTGCTGCTGAGTTTCGGCGCCTCTCCGGTGCCTGGAGGACTCACCGGTGGCTGGGGCTTCACACCTATGGTCCCCGGCACAGCGCCACCCGGAGGCGCCCCGATTCTCACCAACACGGCGCTCATCATCTCGCCCAACTCGGACTTTGTCGTGCCTGCCAGAATGGCCGCTTTCGGACGGGGGTTGATGATGGACGGAGTGGGGGCATATCAGGAGGTAGACAAGCTCGACGTTGCCAACAAGCACGATGTTGCTAAAGCTAACCAGCTGTCTAGCATTGATTCTGCTGACGTGGCATCACCATCCCAGCTCTCCCAGCTCGCTCGCGAAATCGCAGATTATTTCCCTACAGGAATCTCAGACGGAACTCCTATCCTCATTCCCCCGAACCGACGGAAAGAACCCACAGTGAACGCCCCGCTTCGAGGCGAAATCGAAGTCGTAGGAGGAGACGCCTGCGGATCCGGAAAACATCGCAATCTGACGGACAAAATCGCACTCGTCATGCGTGGAGGCTGCTCGTTCTACGACAAGGTGCTGACGATCCAGGGCTGGAACGCGCGGGCCGTCATTGTGGGCGACAACCAGTACAACCGCGGGCTGGTGACCATGTACTCCACCAACGACACTGATCTGTGTCGGGTGCCGGCCATGTTTGTGTCACGAGCCTCGTTCGAGCTGCTGTCCACCGAGGACGAGGTGAGCATCATTCCGGGCCCCTCGGCGACCCCAGCATTGGACACGATTTTGTTCCTGCTCATTTCGCCCATCTGCTCGCTCTCCATCATCTATCTCATGGTCTCTGTGCATCGTTACTTTACACAGTTGACTCGACGAGCTCCCAAACGGGCCGTCAAACAGCTCCCCGTCAGAGTCTGGATGGGCCAGGGAGTTCCTTCTCCTTCTGTGAAGGGAAAGCAGGGCAAGACTCAAAGTGCGAATAACCCCTCGTCTGGAGTGTTGGAAAGCGTCGAACCGACTTCAGCTACTGCTGCCACCCAGGAGTGTCCTCCTTCAACTCACTCGGACAAGGTGTGGGTGTCGTCCGACGAGTGCATCATTTGTCTGGAGGAGTTCACGGTGGGCGAGTCGCGGGTGATGCAACTACCGTGTGGCCATGATTTCCACGAGGAGTGCATCCAGCGGTGGCTCACAACCCAGCAACGAACCTGTCCCATTTGCAAGCACGATATCACCCAGCCCATGGGCAGTCCCAGTGAGACCACTCCGTTGGTGTAGGGGGAGGTGGAGACGATGAAGACGCACGCAGACGAGCTCTGTGGTGCCATGACAGATACGAATATTTATTTACCCGGTAGGGGTACAAGTAGCTAATTGATGAATGACTGGAGTGGCGGGGGAGGGGTGGTTAGCTGGTGATGCTGGCTGCTGAAAGTGATATGGAGATGAGTGGTGTGTACTTGTAGTCTTTGATCGGCTGCGAAGAAAGTGGGGTCTACAAGCTGGTTGACAGTCGCCCTCTTGTTGGATCAAAAGGGGATGGACTCTCGATGGGTGTATACCCAGAAGTTCATGCTGTCTCGAGAGGTACAGCCAGGGACACAGGTTGACTACACGTTGCCATTATAGCCGCAGATCAACTCTTAGTTGGTTCATTCCACCGGAGATCAGATTTGGGTTAGTTTTCGCTTTCTTCCCGCTCACCAGAAGGGTATGATCTTCCAGATGGATGTCAGGCAGGTTTCTTCAGGGAAGTCGAGGGAGCCGGCCACATGGTGCAAGGATAGAAGTGTTTACAGGGTCAGGGGACCTAAGAGATCTATTCACGGCAGTCGTTTGACCAAAAACCATTCAAACAGTCTTATCACCAAAGCTCAGTTGGACTGTAAAGTGCCATTGAGACTTGAGCCGCAAGCTCTTATCATGTTCTAGCCACAAGTAATCCTTGAGAGATTAAATCGCAAAACAATCAGGAAGATATCAGAAACGAGAGTGCACTCAGAAGGATCCTAACCGATGCCCAAACAATGGGATTGTGCCATAGCAGTTACTGTAAATTCGCGGGACCAAATAGTCTCAGCCTCTGACACTGTCGACTCTTCGGCGAGTGTCTACGTTCCATTGTCTCTTCCCCGTGCCGATCACTCTTAACTCTGCGGTTAGAGATACCGTTCTTGATGTTTCAGATCTAAGAAGGTGAGGCTGTGTCTGTGAGTGAACGGTGATCTCCCCACGGATTCAATCTAGCAAGTGTTTGCCAGTGGGAAGGTCCATTTTCAAGAGCTTCTAGATTCCCAGTCTTGGCGGGTTTTAACTCCCTTCCTCCTTGCTCAGCCCCGATGACTTCTATAAGTAAGGGCTTGAGAGCGCCCGACACCGTATTCGATGAGTGCTTTTTGAGGCAGAGGCGCCTGAGACATGCAGGATACGTCGATGAGACGTCGATGAGGCGCGATACAAGAGCTGGTAGGTTTTGGGCGCTGTATAGCTATTTTCACAGCACCAGGGTCTCTCCTCCAATTTATAAGCCTCGTCTCGTAAGCGAGTGAGCAGTCGAGCTTGGCACATGTGAAAGTGAGAACTGTGTTGACCATGAGGAGAGGCAGACACTGGTGGAGTATGTACAGTGTCGTAAGCTCTTCCGCAAATACGCCCCACGGACTGTGGCTGCTGACAAATCTCCTAGTCGACCGTTTCCACCCAGCACGTGCCCTGAGGGTCCTTTCCACGCCCTTGTACCTACGTTTGAACTGTATGCTAAAAAGAGGGTAATCCGTCATTTGCCACAATGGGTTTAGTGTGAATTGGAGGGGAGAATAGGCGGTGTATGAAGCGACGGAGAATGAAAAAAATAGCAAGAATCAACTAAATGGGCGTCTGCAAATAATCTGAGCCGGTTTTTGCCCTCCTTCCACCCCTTGACCCCCCCAAACACGACACCCCATTTCCCCCTCAAGCCTCGCCCTTTCTGGAACTCTTTCTCCCAGTGCAGCTAAGCGTATACCGTTGCGTGCGTCTGCATACGTGCACATCCTGACGAACGTTTAGCCCACACCTTTGACTCTCCACACCTCACTCCTCTCAACGCACAACATGGACTTTTACTTCCAGCCCAATGGCCAGCCCTCCATGGGCAACGGCCAGATGGTGAGCGGACACTCGGGCCACACGCTCAACATGCCCTCCAACAACCAGCAGCAGCAGCAGCACCACCAGCACCACCCCAGCACCATGCACCCCCATCATATGCTGGACGCCAACGGCAACCACATCATCCCCGCCGTGGTTTCGCCGCCCAACAACTTTGACGCGCTGGACTGCTCACCTGATGCGCTGGACTGCCAGGTCAAGGACGAGCAGTTTGGCTTCACCAACCCCGCCCACCAGGCGGCGTTCGACCTGAACGGAATGGGCCACGTGGACGCCTCAGGCCACAACAACGGCGGCGACATGGGCGACGACCAGATGCAGGCCAACGAGCTGGACGACGACCTGACGACCAAGCGCAAGGCCCAGAACCGGGCTGCCCAGCGGGCGTTCCGCGAGCGACGGGAACAGCGGCTCAAGGAGCTGGAGGACAAGGTGGCCGAGGTGGAGCAGGAGCGGGAGCGGCTGGCGTCGGAAAACGAGCGGCTCAAGCGCGAAAACACCGTCATCACCACCGAAAACAAGGTGCTGATGGAGACGGCCGTGTCCAAGGGACCTGCCTCCCCGGATCCCACACAGCCCCCCGTTGGCAAGGCAAACTTCCCCTACAAACAGCTGCAGGAGATGCGGGCCAAGACGCAGAACACGCTGCTGGGAGGCCACGAGCCGCCGGACAACAAGAACCTCAAAATCATCTACCAGAGCGAGGCCAGCAACGACACCATGCTGGGAGCCGCGGCGGTGTGGGACACGATAGCCAAGCACGCCGAGCACGAGGAGTTTGACATTGATCTGGTGGCGCAGCTTATTCAAGGTCACCAGCGGTGCGAGGGCTTTGGTCCGGTCTTCCCTCTCAAGATTGTGGAGGAGGCCATTCAGGAGGCCATTCGTCAGTACGTTTAGACGGGTTACACGTCTAATTAAGTGTACTGAACGAGAGAGCTGGCCGCGGGTGTCAGTTTTATATATATAAGTGTTCTTGGTGGAGAATGATCATGGATGCATTTGGTATGATGATTGCATTCGGTCGTTTGACGCCAGAGCACAACTTGAATGCAGTGAGTTTTTATTGACGGATAGATGTGTAGCGTTGAGTGTAGTAGCTGTACTGGTGGGTGCTGAGCGGGGTAGCAACGGTATGTATATATTTGTTGCTGACTTTGTATTGTACTCAGCTTGTAGAATGAAGATGTTCGTCATGATGCTGAGGATGGACAAACAGTCGCACCAGCCCTGAGACACGATTTAAGAGCTATCGAAGTTCCCAAAAAACGCCCAAAAATGAACCGATTTTGAAGCTGAGAAAAGCAGTGACATCCTGCTACTTTCCTGAGTCGACTCCAGTTGTCCTTTTTCTTCCAACTCTTTTACTCACATCTCTATCTGGTAGGTCATGATGATGAACAAAAGGTCGCGTCAACCCTGAGACACGATCTCTGTATGTAGGAGAAGTTCCGTAAGACTTTGAAAAAAACGCCCAAAAATGAGCAATTTTCAAAGTTGAAAAGCCAGCTGTCATCTTGGGGCCTATTTGAGTCTCCTCCAGCTGTCCGTTTTTCTCTCACAAGCCCACTCACCTCCCCACCTGGCAAGTCATGATGTTACTAGTAATGATGGACAAATGGTCGCTCTAACCCTGAGACACGAGTTCTATCTACCTACTGAATCATCTTAAGGCTTCTTATGGAGCGCCCAAAAATGGGCTGATTTTACATCTGAAAAAAAGATTCTCCAACAGCCTATCTGATTCAACTCCAATTGTCCTTTATGCTTCTCACTCATTCACTCGTCTCTTCACATATCACCGTCGAAGTTCGGCTTGAAATAAAGTTCTCAAGTGCACCTCCCAAAAGTGACATCACCAAGTCCATCAACCCGTCCGTCAACACCCTCTTACCATCAACCATCACCATGTCAGGACTCCCCCAGGCTCTGGCGAGCGGCTTTGCGTCACGTGTGCGAGACGGCAACACGACGCTGTACATCAACACAACGCCCATAGCGCGATCTGCGCGTCACAACACGGCAGTCAACTACGCCGAGTTCGAGGAGGACTTTGACGCCAACGACTTTGAGGACGACGACGACGACGACCAGTCGCCACGCGAGTCACGTGACGGCTCCGAGGACGGCGACGGCGACGACGAGGGCGCCAAAAAGGAGGAGGACGACAAGTACGCCGGTCTCAAGGCTCCCTTGGTGTCCAACGAACCCAAACGAGCTGCTCCTCCCGTCAGACCGGTCATGTACCCCCAGGAGGTGCTGGAGGAGCTTGCGCGGGTCAAGGAGCCCAGTTTGGTGCCGATTCGCGTTGCTGTCGAGAACATTGACGTGTTTCGGGTGCAGGATTTCTTCCTGTGGGACGCGGATGAGAAGATTCTGACTCCCGAGCAGTTTGCCACGCTCACGTGCGCAGATCTCGACGTGCCCATCGGCTACTCGGCGCAAATGTCGGCGCAGATAAAAAAACAGCTCGCCGAATACGCAGCGGCTCCGTCTTTGCCCAAAGATGTCGAGGTGCACGTGATCGTCGAGCTCGCAGTCACGGTCGACAAGATTGTCTACGAGGACAAGTTCGAGTGGGACCTGAGTGGCGAGCACGCGACTCCTCAAGAGTTTGCGCGCACCGTGGTCCAGGATCTCGGACTGGGCCAGGAGTTTTACCCGGCCATCACGTACCAGCTCTACGAGACGCTGAGTAAGCTACAAAAGGCGTGGCTGGAGCGAAGCATTCCTCTGGACGTGGACAACCGGGCGGCGTTCGGTCTGGAGGCTGGCCTTCGAGTCGACCAGGACAATCTGGGCGAATCGTGGGTGCCGCGAGTGGAGGAAATGACGCCCGAAGAGATGGCGAAGCGGGAGATGGAGCGGGACCGGTCGTCGCGACGGCTCAAGCGCGAGAGCGCGCGAATGGCCGAGGTGCCGTACGTCGATCTCGACAGCTTGTATTCCAGAAAGCGGCGTCGTCGGTTCGATGAGGATAGCAGGAGTGGCAGTCCCATGTGGTAGAAGTGGAACTTTTGCCAGGATGGGTATGTACTATAATATTAACGGTGATTTGATGTGTTGGGGAGATACACAGCTTATGAGTACCGTACTCGTGTTCATGAGTGGGCTGTATATGAGTAGTGTGCGCGAGTGAGTTGTATATGAGACACATGCTTGAGTACACACTACACCTACTGTAAATTGTGTATGGTCGAATGTTGGAGGAAGGAGTCTGAAGTGCACGTGCCCAAACGGACCACGTGACAAGATACCGATTCATGCCACGATAACCGACTCGGAGCCACCCCCACGCTGCTATTGATGCAATAGGTATAGAAACAGTAGGGGAAGAAGGGCTGTTAGTAAAGAAACCCCCACCTTTGAAAAGTGGGTCTTAGAGGCTGTCCAGGGACACTACATACATTGTCAGTGGGTCTTGTCAGAAGGTCTCCAAAGTCTGCTTCAAGACACTCGACGTTGGTGAGCAGATGAGCATTGTCGAGACTGTTGAGCATGCACCGTACATACTCCACCCAAAGTGCACATGACTAAGAAACGCAAGGCGTCACAGGATCCAGACGCGGATGTATTTTTAGTTATGCCTCGTGCGTTCGCGTTTCTCGAAAGATGCACCGTCATCATACATACACGCTTCACAATCCAGGGTGGGTTCGCCAGGGGCTACCGTTTGGGTAAAAGCGGTTGTCTTCGGTTATCGGGTGTTTGTGGAGGGGGTGTTTACTTGAATGGTTTCTGGAGTCTCAGTCTCTTAGTATCGGTGTCAGTCTCTTAGTATCGATCTCGGTCTGGTAGTCTCGGCAGTAGATCGAGTCTCTGCTAGACCCGATTTAGACCACAAGCGATGCTAGCTGTAGCGGGAGTTCAAGCGTGGTTTTGGATGGGCCCTATTGCGACTTTTTCCGAGTCCCTTTTGTTCCGAGTTCTGGCTATAGATTTGGAAGACGGTGGGTGTCTGAAGGGACATTCGACTTCAGAGAGACATGGAAACATTACCGGTAGATCAATACGACACCCAAAATACGACATCCGTGTCTCAGAAACAAACAGACTCGTTATCTGACGTCAATCTGAGACTCACTGTCTCGTGCTTAGATAACTACTCTCCTCTATCGGAGCATCACGGACCTGGCTTATCCTTTAAGGCTCAACAGAAGACAAGGTCTAATAGGTCCAGGCTTAGACTCTGCACTAATGGATATAGATGACGTGCACCGTCAACCGAAATAATACCGTTTGAGTATCTCTCTATCAGTCTCCGAGCGAACGTTGATAACGAGCCGGCTGTTCTTGGACGAGGCGGCCTGAAGACAAGCCTGCTATCTCTGGGTCCGTAGATCCGGTTCCAGAAAGCAGGAACATTGGCAAGGTGACATTCCAAGAGTCGCATCTTTTGACGACATGTTCCTGAACCGCGAGTCCGGGGTAAAGGAATGGAGCAGCTGTGTCTCCTGAGCAGGCTCCCCACAAAAGCGCTTGTTTGAGTCGCTTGAGAACAAAGCGCGGAGTCCTAGGCGCAGACGAGCAGAATCCGGGGTCGCGCAGCTTGTTTCGGCGGCTCTAGCGTCCCATCGTTGGCCCATAGGTTCCATTTAGACGCCCATAACGTCCCATGTCTTTCCTTATATAATGTGGGATGCAACCTTGGAGATGCTACGCTACAGCGGGGCTAACATTACGGTTGAAAGCTAAAGACGATGGATTGTGGAGAGAGAAAGATGTGGAGGCGAATGTGGGGCGATTGAGGGGCGCGAGGGGCGTCTTTGGAGACGGCTGCCGCAGCAAAAAAAGCCATGGGCCCGGTTTCGAGTGTAGCAACAGCAAAGTAGCATTCCAGAGAGATGAGCCGCACGACGGATCAAGCTCATAATATCGAGAAGCGAGAAACGAGACAGTGCTAACAACCGCTACAAGATACGGCTGATACGCGTATCGTGTTATCGCTACAAATGCGATTTTTGACACAGCCCGTTTTTCTCGAGCAGCCAATAAGTGACTGCTCGGTATGCACCGCATTTCATTTGCCGGTCTTGGCTGTACGGAAAAATACAGAGAACAATAAACGACAGTGCAGACGACAGTGCAGAGGACCGCTTGTATGCACGACCTATAGGATACATCGGAGACGTAGCACGGGGAAAAAATCTTGGAAAAAAAGCTGACCAAGAATTTCGTGTTTAGTTCCCCACAAACCGGAATCCGCTGCGGAGACTCGCGTGGCTGCTGGAGAGACGCCGAGACTGTTTCAACCGAGGCTTTCTCTCTGTTGAGTGCTTCTCTCCAGTCCTCAGAGCTCTCATGTTACAATGGATATATTAATTTTGCATGCGCTAGCGTACACCGGGAGAACGAGCTCACAGGAGGCCACATGGCAGTCGAACGACCGATCAGCTATCTACAACTCGCGTGAGTGAGACAAGAGTGTCTATCTAATCTTGTCCGTGGGCGTATCGCATCTTGTGAGCCGATAGTCCGGGGAAGATTGCATGAACACGCCACCGCTACCGTTGTCGCAGGGCTACCAGAGGGATGTAACATGTAGCTGTCGCAGTGTAGCATTGGCAAAGTGGCTATCGGGGTCTCGCGTCTCCAAGCAAAGTTTCTGGCGCTAAGTTCGGTCTTGGTCTTGTGAGTTTATGGAGAGCTTATGCGGACCACGTCTTAGGTCTTAGACACTAACGCACGGCGTCATCACCGGGGGTTCACTGGGGTACACGATATTTAAGAGCAGGGCTTTCCATCTTCATTCGACAAGTCACAGACGACAGTGAGTATCTGGAGGAGAAGAAGTTCTCAGGCTCGGAGAAGACTCTGAGACAGTAAACGGAGGACAACGCGGATCATAACAAGAGTGATGGATGGTGTTGGGGATGATCTGGGATGAGAGGATGTGAACAGGAAGAGGAGGGGACGAGCAGTGGCTCCAAGTCAAGCAGGCCATTGTTTGTGCCACTCGGCAGACTTGATTTTCTCGGCTATCTGATTCTCAGTGTGTTCCTCCTCTTCCTCCTCATCCACTCTCTCCCTATCTTATCTTTCATCGACAACACCCAGGAGGGAAAGAGTTATGTCTAAGTCGGTTAAACAACAGAGCTTGATTGCCGAGGACCGGGTCTTTCAGGGGCCGCTCTACACGTCCAACGCGCCCCTATGTCATTTGACGTGTTTCACCATCTGTCACCTTCTCTGCAATGTCTCTGCTTACTCCCGTCACTAAAAACCACCACCACTTTTTCAACCCCACCAACCCAAAACTAACTCAGTTTGCACGCGCGCGAATCTAAGATTAAAGTCAAAATGTCGCTTCATTCCTCCACATCGCACGACGAAAAAAACAGCGTGGTCGACCCAGTCTCGTCCGAAGACGTCGGCAAGACCCGCGACATTGAGATCCAGGAGCTGCCCGACCAGATTCTCGAGGCCCACGTCGACAAGTCCAAATGGTACAACAAACGCCTCAAGATCGGCAAGTTCAACTGCCTGCCCTACTCGTCCTCCTTTGTCCAGATGGTCATGGTCTCCTTCGTCTTCTTCCTGTGCCCGGGCATGTTCAACGCCCTCACCGGTCTCGGCGGCGGAGGACAAATGGACTCCACCGTCCAGTCCAACGGTAACGTCGCTCTCTACGCCTCTTTCGCCACGATCGGCTTCTTCGCCGGAACCATCGCCAACAAGCTCGGAGTCCGCGCCACCATGACAATTGGCGCCTTCGGATACGCTCTCTACATTGCCTCGTTCCTGTGCTACAACATTACCGAAAATGGTGGTTTCGTTATCGCTTCCGGAGCCATTCTGGGTTTCTGCGCTGCTTGCCTGTGGTGCGCCCAGGGAATGGTGGTCATGGGATACCCTGCTGAGCACGAAAAGGGCCGATACATTGCCGTTTTCTGGGTCATTTTCAACCTCGGAGGAGTCATTGGCTCTCTGGTGCCTCTGATCCAGACGTCGGTCGACAACACGGAGCTCGGCAAGGTCGGCAACGGCACCTACGCCGCCTTCCTGGCTCTCTCTGCCGTGGGATGGCTCATTGCCATGTTCATGCTGCCCGCCAAGTACGTGGTCAAGTCCGATAACACCCGAGTGATTGTGCGAGAGAACCCCACCTGGAAGTCCGAGATCATCGCCCTCGGCAAGACCATTGTCACCGACAAGCACATCATTCTGCTGTTCCCCATGTTCTGGGCCTCCAACTGGTTCTACACGTATCAGTTCAACCAGTTCAACCAGCCGCGGTTTAACATCCGAACCCGGTCCCTCAACAACCTGCTCTACTGGGTCACCCAGATCGCCGGCGCCGGCGTCATCGGCCTGTGTCTCGACTCCAAGCGGGTCGGCCGAAAGAACAAGGCCCGAATCGCCCACGTGACCGTCTTCGTGCTCACCATGGCCATCTGGGGCGGAGGCTACGACTTCCAGAAGGACTACACTCGAGCAGACATTCCCACCGGCCCCGATGCCGATCTCGACACGTTCTGGAAGATTGACTGGTCCGACTCGCGATACGGCGGCCCCTGCGTGCTCTACATGTGCTACGGCCTCTTTGACGCCATCTGGCAGACGTACATTTTCTGGGTGCTGGGCGCCCTGTCCAACTCTGCTCGAAAGGTGGCTGTGTACGCCGGCTTCTACAAGGGTATCCAGTCTGCCGGCGCTGCTGTCGTCTGGCGTCTCGATGCCACCGGCGCCGAGTACATGAGCATCTTTGCCTCGTGCTGGGCTCTCTGCTGCGGCTCTCTGCTGCTGGCTGCTCCCGTCATCTGGTTCTACGTCAAGGACCACACCGAGGCTGAGGAGGACATTCAGGATCTCGGCCCCGACGTGGCTGTGATGAACGCTGTTGGGGAGAAGGACGTCGAGGACAAGGAGCACATTTCCGTGCATGAGCGAACAGAGTCGGTTTAGGATACCGACGGGGGTTTGATTTATTTAATTGTATAGCATTAAAACTAGTGAATATGGTCTTGAAGAAGTAATAACCGTGGTGAGTCAGCCGAATATCTGTAGTGCCAGTGAATTTTAGTGACCGGTATAGCAAATCAGCTGTCAGTTCGCCTGATTGTTCTGCAACTGATGATGTGCAGTCGTACAACTCACTGTTTCCTCTAGACTTCTCGAGGCTGGCGTAGTGAATCGGCTGTCTGGTCGAGCAATTGCATTTGCACAGGTGTAGAGGCAGCTTTCTGATCAACTGATTCCAACCGGTGATCAATACGACATTGGGGGTCTCTGGGGAGTTGGCTAGAGCTCACCAGCCCAAGGTTAGAATGCTACTTGTAGACTTGCCCATGGTATGTAGGGATCGTGTTTTTCCTGCAGTGGGCGGACTCTAGTGGCGAGACTATAGAATGACCCTGGGCCGTTGTACTCAGACAAGTGTTAAACCCCGGATCGTCGTACTTGAGCAGTAGCATGGAGACCTGGACCACGTCCCTTGGAAGCGTTCGTCAAGTAGATCAACTGATTAGACAATCTGGGAAAGCGCCTATACAAAGAAGCTCTCTTAGGCCTGTGTTTACAGTTGAACATGATCTGCTCTGACCATCACAAGTCCTGACCACCACATGTCCATCCAGGCTGGAAGCTTTACCTTCAGGTTGAACGTCACCGAGCACTCGGCCACGGACCCGCCCAAAAGTGGCTGGCGAGCTAGAAGAGCTGTACCTGATTTAAGCGAGTTAGCGAGCTCTGCTTTCCGATCTGGGAGAATCGTACGTCATGAGCGTATTGTCTCTTTGGGACTAGTTGGTGGGGAGTATCGTAGCATTGGTCTCGCGGTACATGGATAATATTCTCCGCTAAAACGTACCTTGCATCTCAATATTCAATATTATTTCTTTTGCGGTCCCTGCTGGACAATGGGCATCGCTGGAGAAGGCAGGGTCTCATTGTCGATCGTTTCAGCTCTGCTGGTGAAGATGATCAGGGAGGCTGGCTCGCTTAGACGCATGGATAAGGCTGGGAGACGCAGGTTCGGTTCTCAAAGAGGTTGGGACCTTCCAGCCCGGTTGAGTTAGAGTTGGTGAGAGTGGAGACAATGATACGGTGCTGTGTAAAGCGGCTTGAGAGAGTGTGAGTACGAGTATTTGCTTTTAATCTGATCGCCCTGCAGTAAGGAGTAGATTCAGCTTTTTTCCAGCCAAATCTGTCCATTATTAACCAAGTTAGGATGTGCTACAAACTCACCCCCAATGACCCACCGCAACCTAGTCCTGAGATACAATTAAACATTGACATTGTTCAACGTGTGGAGGCAGGGCTGGAAACGTGGTCAGCTGCCGGAGAGATCCTTAGGGTTTGTGGAGCCGGCTCGCTTGTGCCAGAACAAGACCTCGCTTGCGGTTACCAGCTCTTCAACCGTGGGGTATATTCGTTCTGTGTGATTCCCTATAGCATAGCTCCAGGCCTATGAATGGACCGGTTCTAGACTGTAAAAGCCCCCAAAGCGGCTGCCTGAGCTTCTCATACAGCTCCAGAGTGCACACGTTTCTCTCTCTTCTTTTTTAGCGCCCAAATATCGTGCTCTCTCATCCTCCAATATATGCAGGTGTGGACCCTCCCTGAGCCTACGGCTGAGTGGACTTCCCTCCAGCGACTATTTTTGTATTCGCACTACTGGCGGCAAGAGGACGGGCTAAGCGAGACGGCTACAGAACGCACCAAGTTTCCACTCTCGGTTACTTATTGCTTCCCCTCATAATTTCCGCTTCGTAGGGGGGCGTCATAAGTTAGCCATTAGTAGAGAGTAGAATATCACACGGGCACATCTGAGCAAAAAGAACAATGATCGCCTTCGCCTTCGCCTTCACACTCGATGTAACATTGTCCTGTAGGTCCACTGTCGATCTCAACTTGCTAATTTTTGCTCTCACTTCGTCCATTGTAACCCTGTCGATCGCGTGCAGTCTTCTTATGGCTTTTTCTTTCTTCTAGCCAACGGCTGTTAATAGCTCGAATCTGCCAATTAGCCGACTGCCCAGATAATATCGAGCGCATTCCAGTATGGAACAGAGGGGCAATCAAAGGTAATAATAACGAGGAATGTTGCCCGATGGGGTTGTTCTTGCCTCTGAGTGGCACATTGTGCCTGCACCAGCCTGCAGCGAATGTAAATACAAATACAAATACTCACTCTACAAAAAGCAGTCGCCCGAACTGCCCATCCTGAATATCAAACCAGCGCAGATCTGCCCTGACTTCCTGACTTCCTGAGACAAACGCACTGGTACGTCACTCTGAATACGTGCATAAACCGCGCATGTGGCATGCACCAGCTTGCATATTCCCACCTGTGGTGCGCTAGAAGATGGAAAAGTGGGCTTAGGTTAAGGTTTGGCAACGTGCGTCATGCAGTCTAAGACACTAATCTAGACAATTTCCCACCAGCCACTCGCCCAGCACCTCACAGGGCTGGTTACACGGCAGGAATCCGGACGTCTTTGCCCGGCAACTCCAAGTCGGGCGTCCTTGTCTGGCCCCCTTTACTCCTTCCAACCGTGCGTCCCCGCCTTTGCAATCGGGCCACCTCCATATATATCTGCAGAGTCCTCCAGCGACACGTTTCCTTCTCCTTGTACCAGTACCACCTTTGATCCGACCTATATTCACTCATTTCCTTTGACGCTAAACACAATGAACGATCTTGCCAACTCTTTCGACCAGCTGTCGGTGGCCCAGAACAACACCCACTCTCGATACCGGGCCAAACGACACCACGCCCGCACCAAGTCGTCCCCTGGATCTATCAAACGCAACCAGAGCATCCGACGACACTCGCGAACACTCTCGACCCACTACGACTCGTCCAACCCGTACCACGACGCCTCTTCGACGTATGCACAGCTGTCGATGGGCCGACGCAGCGAACCCAGCGCTAAACCCAGACCTAAATCGTACGTCGAACCTAGACCTTGCGAGACTCCGTCTCACTCGCGCAGCCTCTCTCAGAGTGAGCCCCGGGCTTCTCCTCATCACCACCACCGCTCCAAGTCGCACACCAACCCGCGGTCTCGTTTCGAACTGCGTCCGCAATCGCACCACGAAACGTACTCGTATCTCCCCGACGCTCCCTCGCCGCAGTTTGACGAGCCCAGCTTCTCGTGGATGGACGAAGCCGAAGCCCAGCTGTCTGCGCTGCAGTCAAAGTACACGCCCGAGCCCATGGCGGCCTCCTCTTCGCTCTCGTGGCAGATTCCCGACGAAAGCCACCATTTGACATCTGTTGCAGTCCATGAGTCTTCTCCTCTCGTGGCCGTTGGATCTGGAGGCAAGGAAAACAACCTGTTTGTGTACGAGACCACGGCGGACAAGGGCCTGATTCACCACCAGACAATCTCGCTGCCCGCGATCCACGGTCTCAAGTGGCTGTCTCCTTCGCAACAGGTCGCCGATCTCGGTAACATTCTCGCCACGTCGCACTCCAACGGTCTGGCACATCTCGTGCTGCTGCCGGACTGCTACTCGTCCGACCCGGCCGAGATTCTCAAACGGTTCAACCACAAGCACCACGTGAGCATGCGAGACACGCTGTCGACGCGTATCAAGCACCTGGAGCTCACAACTCCTGCCTGGCGATCTTCCGTGGCCTCGTCGCTCGCCACTCTGTACTCGCAGCACCTGTTTCTGTGGGACCCGTCGCGAGGAGACACTCCGGTGCTCACCCGCAAGGTCAAGCGAGCCGAGGCCTTTTCGCTGTCTCCCTTCCAGGACGGCCAGGTCGCAGCTGCTTGTGGCAAGTACACCTCTCTGCTGGATCTGAGAGCCAAGAGCGGGTCCGTCAACCTGCTCGCGGGCAACACCAACCTGTGTGCCTACTCGCCCATGAACTCCAACCTGCTCGCCACGGCCCATTCGGACTCCTCGGGTCTCCAGGACAACTGTGTGCGAATCTGGGACTCGCGACACACCGCCGGACCTCTGCACAAGCTCGAGGGCCACACGGACCAGATCCGGTCGCTGGAATGGTCCAAGTTCAACCCCTGCGAGCTGCACACGTCGTCCAATGACGGTTCTCTTCGACTCTGGAACATTGGCCGGCAGAAGACGGAGCCCAAGCCTTCTCTGGAAGTCTTCTCGGGCGATCTGGCTGCCCAGTGGGACGAGCAAAAGGCCAGCGCCCAGTGGCTGCCTCGAAACGCACGACAGATGCAACAACGCGGTCTGGCCTTCAACGTGGCTCCTCTCAACATCACCAAGAAGGAGAAGAAGACCAAGAAGCCGGCGTCGTACTCGTCGTCGGTGATTGCCAAAACCCCCCATGCTGCTGTTGCCTCGGCCTCGTTCATGCCCTCGGGATCCATGCACCCGTCCGTCGTCACGGTCGACTCGTACGGCTCGTTGGGCATCCACTCGCTGCCCTCAGCCACCCCGTACAACGTCGAGCCCGAGTCCCCGACCCGAACTCTCACCGCAAGAATGTCCGTCCAGAGCTTTGCGTCCACAGACATGTCGTCGGACTTCACCGAGGCCGATCTGTCGTCTGCGTCGGACTCGTCCCCTTTGTCGTCGCCCTCCATGGCGTCAGCAGCGACCTTCCAGGCCTCCTACGACTCTCCCGTCAAGGCTTGCATTCCTGAAGCTCACCCAGCCACCTACGAGACAAGTGTGAGCTCGTCGTTCATTCCGCCGCTGCAGATCAAAAAGCGGGTTCCGTCTGGACCTCGACCCAGCTCGTTTGCGAGACCAGACCGAAAGGACCCGAGAAACCTGCTCCCCGAGCTCGACTTGGATTTTGATTTTGGTTTAGCCTAGACGAACTTGGCTTCCATTGACATCACCTGCAATATGATGACTTCTTCGGTTCACTATTTCATTGACCCCCTGGTCTTACTTCTTGACACTGTGATTTGGTTCGCCCTCACTATCTCCACTTCTCAACAATCCGTGAGCCAACTCATGCTCACTAACAGTACTCCTGTTCGCACCCCTCCTTTTATATATCGCCTTTCCAAGCCCCTTCTGTATTTATTGAATAACAAACATGCCCATTGTACGTATCGAGAGCGAGTATATGACGCCTGCCCTGTTCCAAGTCATCAAGTGTTAGCAGCCGGCTTTTAATATGAACATCAACCCTCATGGCGGTGTACGTATATTTGACGGTGGCTTGTGTGAACTGCCTGCCTTCTCCTGAACCATTTGCAGCTCTTGATAATAACAAAAAGTGGTCTGCGTGAGAGTATTAATAAAAACCCGCCAGCTCGGCTGATCGCCTGTAATGGGTGCTTTTGGTACTGTTTCGTACCAGTACATATAATTATACACACACATTATATTAAATAATCAGAGCAGTGTTTCTAGCTAATTAATTGATTTAATTATTATTACTGTACCGCAGGAGTTCAGTAACAATGAAGCCATGAAATCATGGTCGAATGACCGAGCACTTGTTACAATGGAGGGTAAAGAACATGTAACAATGGACTTGAGTTCTGTGGCAATGAATAGGTGCTCTTTCCTGTATACAAATGTGGGACTCCTTGAAGTATTAATTCAGCAGACTTGCAAGAAATAGTGTCCGATGTCAAATGCATTCCACCTTGGCCGCTGAAGCGAACTCATGGCTGTACTCGTACATCACAGCATCTCTCAAGGCGAGTTAACGTGACGGTCAGAAGCACCTGCGGTGACGGGACAGTCAATATATCATGTCGAGCTCAGATGAGGACACAGACGTGCACCTGGTCGACCGTATTGGTCCTAGACCGAATACTACCTTTACTGTATGCGTACAATTGCTGTTAATCGTTCGCAGCGAATTTCGAATCATCCATTGCGATGTACTTGTACAGTAAATCTGGTTTTGGAGACTAATTACAGTAACGAATTCAAGAGACCTCTGTTGTGGGTGCACTTGATTAACTGTAAAGCACAAAATTCCATCTGATTTTCCCACCAACTCTTCAATTCTTGGAAAGCCCCGCCTGCCCCATACCTGCAGTAATAACAATGCCACCCAATCGTCAAAACACTCTACACTTTCTACACCCACTGTTATACATGTATTGAGTAGTTAGCTACTTGTAGTCGAATGTGACGATACCACGTCACGAGGGAGTCGCTCTCAATCGAGTTCGTAGAGTCGCTCTTCACGTCTTCAAAAAGTTTGCAGAGTCGCCTCTGAGTCACGATTTAAATAAGATGGCAACGTGGATCTCAGATCTCGTCATCAAAAGCCGTCAAGAGCCGCTTCGCGTCTCTCACCGACTTTACAACCCCTTCGACAACGCCTCATACTGCGGCGACGCATTCGTATACGCCTCCTTCAGAAAGTACTCCTTCTGATGTGTCGACAGAAAGCGCACAAAGTCCTCCAGATGCTCCTTGAGCACAGCCACGCTCTGAGCATCCATGTTGGTCATGGCAATGAGTCCCGGAAGCGACACAAACAGCCGCAACAGATGCTCCGCACCGTAGACCTCGCTCATGGTCTTGTTGGAGTGGTCGGGGCTCTGGGTAACCTGCAGATACTGTTCTCGTTCAAATCGGTACAGCAAAATGGAGCCCAACGAACGATCAAAGTACAGCTTGATTCCGGAAACGACCTCGTTGAGAATGTCCGCGTCGGCCGAGCCGGGTCTGTATTTGGCCTCCGTCTCCTTCTGGAACTCCTTGAGAATGTCGACGACTGTGACCTTTCGAGGCAATCCCACGAGCTGGTGGTCTTTGGTGACAAACTCCCAGTCGTCCACCAGTTGCGCCTTGAGCTTGTCCGGCACCACCAGCGCGATTTCCTTGCGTTTCAGGTAGTCGTCTTCTTTCTCAAGATCCTCCAGGGCCGCCAATCCACCTCTTCTTTTCACGGGTCGTGGTCCCTCCGCAGGCGAGTCCTTGGACGCCATGGACTTGCGCTTTGTCGTGGGTGCCGGCGACGCTGTTTCGCTGAGCGCCTCTGGAGGAGCCAGGGCGTCAAAGTCCTTGCCCTTTTTGGCAGCAGCCAGAGCAGCCGCCTTGAGCTCCTTTTGCAGCTTGATGTTGTCCTCGTTGAGCGCCAGCACCCGCTCCTCGCCGACCCACTCGTCCCACGTGTTTTTCCAGCCCTTGTAGTGCACGTAGTAGCAGATTTTGTCTTCGTTTTCGTCCGCCAGATCCGCAGGCACGTCCGGCTTGCCGTCCTTTGGGCTAAAGTGGCGGTTTTTGTCGTTGGAGTCGTCGCCGTCGGGAGTCGCTCCAGCCGCCGGAAGCGACGCTCGAGGACCCCGCTTGCGTTTGTGCGTGTTGACCACGTTTCCGATCTCGACCGTGGGCGGCAGTCCGTCTTCCACTCGGGCTTTGGAGCCTCGTTTGGAAGGGTCATAAGACATGAGAATCTTGGCTTCGTAGAGCAGCGGGCCATGGTACGCGAGGCAGCGCGAGTTGGTGGCCAGAACCATGGTTGCAGGGTTTTTTTGAAAGAGGTGGAAAGTGGTGATGTAGACGGTTTAAGTTGCAGATGCAAGTAGCGCAAGGACGCGTGAAAAGGAGGGTGGTGGACTACAAGTAGGTCACGTGAGGGCGACGGGGGAGGAAAAGACGTGATTGATTTTTGAGCACGCAATTGGATTGCTAAAGTGGAGGATTGTTATTCGAGCTCCAGATATACTTACTCCTAACCTGTGCTGGGTGTGCAGGTTGGAACAAAGTGGACATGCTGGTACGGAGTAGTAGTGAACTGGGGCTATTGATGGGTGGTTTGAGGAATTGTGTGATTGGGACTGGTCTGGTGCTCCTAAAATACTCTCATGAGGTGCTCTTCCAAAAATACCTTCTGGACTAAGCACTGGGTTAGTTAGTGGGTAAGAGTGTTGGAGCCATTTTGACGCTAGAGGGGAGATTGAAAGTGCTGCAAAGCTAGAGAGTGGATTAGCCGATTTTCAGATTCCATCTACTCCTCTTGATACCCCATCGACATTCTCTCACTCGGATTTACAGTGGTTGATCACCTCTTTACACTGTCCTCTACCATTGAGTTCAAGACACCCTTGAGGTTATCAGTCGCAAGAGATGTGGTTACAAGAGGTTGGGGGTTTGCTGGGAAGCTGATATCTTGTTTCGATTCAGAGTCGACTCATTCTTCGTTTCTGTCAGCCTTCAGTCGATTTTCACGCCAGACGACTACCATCCTCAGCGGTATTGACAAGACCAAAAGCCCAGTTCAGATCCCCAATGATACCACAAGTCGAGAATCCGACCTTCATTGACCAGCATGAAGACAGACTTTCTCTCTTCGAAGTCCTCCGCCGTTGTTGTTCGTGAGTCTCTGACTTCTGCTGACGCTGTCTATACTAACTCTTTGGTTATGGTAACAGCTTTGAGAATCCCTGGAGAGTCACGCAGTTGGTCATTTCAACCATTGAAGCGGCTGCTTGATCATTTTGAACTCCTCGTTCGTTTCTGGTGTCGTTTGGCCATGTCCAGTGATACCCTGCTCAACAGATCTAAGCTCAGATACACTGTCGAAGGCTCCAGAATGACTCTTTCAGACAATTACAAGCTGTTATTCCTTTCGAAGGTCTACATCTACGGAGTACCACACAGCAACTACACTACAACTCTCTTCGTTCACTCAAACACAATAAATTAAAGGACGACCCACTCTGGGTCCATCTAAAAAGCATACCTGTTATGCTTGTAAGGGACAACCACCAGTCCATCTAAAAAGCGTACCGGAAATGCTTGTTCTGTCTGTCGGTCAGATCAGCAGTCTGGAGCTCGTGCAGCTCAGCCTCGGTAATATCACCTCCGTACAGCTGGTCTCGTCGCTTGTTCTCCCGGACATTGACGAACCAGATGATCATGGTGATACCGATAGCCAGGCCGAAAAAGACGACAATGCAAATCTTGGCAGCGGTGTAAGACGGAGCGTCAGCTGCTCGGAACGTCTGGGGACCGAGGAGATTGCCCAGACAGTAGCCGATCAGCAGAATGGCGTTGACGGTGATCTTCTTGGTGTGCCCGGCGGTGTTGGAGGCCACCAGAGACAGCATGCAGATGAGACCAACGGGATACAGCATGACGAGATAGAGACCGGTGAGACCGGCTGCCTGACTATGAGGGATGAAGGCTAGCAGGCAGGAAGCCACCAGGGCGATAGCCTGGGCGATGGTAGCAATCAGACATCGTCTTTCTGTTTTTTGGACAATCCAGCCCAGGAAAATGCAGCCTACAAACTCGACTCCTCCCTGTGGAGTCTGCATAAGTAGAGCTCGAGTGGGTCCCAGGCCAATGGTGTCGGAAAGCAGGATGGTGGAGAAGTTGGTGAGGCCTCCGTTGGGGATGTTGTTGGAGACGGAGAAGAGAAAGTACAGCCAGGTGCGGATGTCGATGAGAGCTTCCCAGACCTGTTCCTTCTTGAACGTCTTGTTCTCGAAGCCCTGCTGGTTGGAGGCGATTCGGGCCTGCACGAGCAGGCGTTCCTCCTCGTTGAGAAACCACGCCTTGGAGGGGTCGTCGGGAATGTGGAAGAAAATGACGAATCCCAGAGCCATGGTGAGCACTCCGGTGATGATGAAGAGCAGCTTCCAGCCGTGCATGGGCAGATGGTGGTTCTCAGTGAGTCCGTATGCCACCAGCGAGCCGAGAATGAGACCCAGGCCGTTGGACGCAAACCAGATGGACGTTCTCAGAAACTGCTCCTCTCGCTTGTACCACTGGGCGGTGAGAATGACGAAAGCCGGGGTGACAGCAGACTCCAAGATGCCGAGAATCGTTCGCAGCGCAATGAAACCGCCAAACTTGGGCACCGCGTGGCAGCACAGAACCATGCCCCACAGCACGACGAAGACAGACAGAGTCTTGGCCATGGGGAACTTTTGCAGCATGAAGACGGCCGGGAACTCAAAGGCGAGATAGCCAATGTAGAAGGCCGTTCCGGACCACGAGTAGTCGTCGCCGGTCATGCCGAGATCCTTACGCATGCCCATGACGGACGCCAGCGAGTTGGTGCTCTTGTCCATGAACTGGACCACGTAGATGAACATCATGAGGGGCATGAGACAGAGATCAATCTTTCTTAGAATGCGGGCGTTGGTAGCATCGTCGATGATCTGGGTGTCCAGCATGACGCCGGGGGCCTTTTCGACCTCGGCGTCCGAGTCCAGACTCGCTTTTCGCATCGAGTTTTTCTCCACATCGGAGGCTGAAGGAGATAGAGACATTTGAGGGGAGGGATTGAAGATGCACTTCACCACTGTCCTTTCCCCAGTCTATATATGCACGGCGGACGTTAGATTCCGAAAGTCGTCTCCTCTCGAGCGGTCCGGCATGCATTTCCTGAAGCGGCAATCCCATCGAATCATGTCTTGCTCAGGGCTGCTATCTTATCTCCTGGGCTTAATAGGTGCAGGGTTTGAAAGGTGTTTGGGGGGGTTTTGAGGGAGTAATGACGCCAAGGAACGTCAAGAACGCCAAGAACTCGATACGCCGACGCCAAGACGAAGGAATACATATCCAGCCGATTTTTGGTCGATTTGACCGTTCCAACCACCGACCAAGCCGTCTTGACAACTCCACCTCCCCCGACGTATATTTTGCATATAACGTTGTGCAAAGCGTAAGTCGAACAAGTGTAAATGCGCCGACTTTTAAACTTGCGCTCGGGTCGGACGAGATGATAGCCCATAGATAGCACTGCTCAGTCCAATAACAGGCAGTCTGATGCGTTTGGGGGTGAGCAGTATTTCCCCAGAGACGAGAATCGTACCACTCCTATCACTCATATTTTCCGGACATCTCACAGAAGACTGATATTGTTGTTCTTCTTCAAGGCTACGGCTGACAAGGAGGAGGGGAAGTACATACAGAAAATAGACGACCTACAAAACAAGACCCATACCACGGGAACATATACGACTACCGGCACAATAATTCACCCCTCATTAGGTCAATAAATAATGATTCTATGTCTATGTCTATATGTCTAACGGTCTTTTTTCCTCCTCAGTCCACCATACAACCTGATACAATGGACCCGAACTCGCACTCCGAAAGACCCTCATTCTCCGGCCAACACTATCGCTCATACAGTTGCGCATCTGCACAGCCAGTCTCCAAGGGTAATGTGGATGCGCTTCGCTTGGGTTCTGGCAAACCGTATCCGGCTTGGAGATGAAACCCAGTACATCCCGGGCAAGGGCGGAGCAAAACTTACAGACAAGTTTTCGACCGATGGAGCAGGTCCATGCTGGTACCGGGTAGATGATGAGGTGGATTACAGTAGGAGCAACCAAGATAACCGACCTGGAGATGAAACCGAGTCTCCCAAAATCTCCTCAGAACCCGTCTCCAGAAATGGCCTCAAATCTCGTTCTCAAGATCACCACCCTCTCGCCCCTCAACTCGCATCAGCAACGCACTGCAAACCCCTCCACTCCAGCCATCCACCATCTCCGCCGCCCCACACAACCTTATCGTCGTCGGCGTACTCGAGCGACAGGAGATGCAACAGTCTCGAGATGACGCGCGTTTGCAGGTGTTGTTTGAGAATGGATTCTGCCCCTCTCCGAATGCTTATCGTGCAGCAAAATCACGTGCCCTCCAAACATGCATCTGAGAGTCACGTGACGACAAACGGACTTCTCTGTCACGTGACTGGATTCGCGTGCAACTCCACGCGTGACCAGATGTGCCACTGTCGTTGTTCAGCCCCCCTCCGCATCCTCCAAAGCCTTCTTCAACAAAAGAGCCACCGCCTCGAGCGTGTTGAGATACTTTTTGTTGAAAATGCGCACCTCGCGAACCGGAAACCGCAGAGGAGACAAGTCCGACAGCCAGTAGTGCGGCAGAATCTCCGAAACGTGTTTCTCCACGTGCTCGTGGGCCTCATGGAGTCGCTCCGGGTCAGCAGTAGGGAATGGGTTGTTTGGGGCGTTTGGGGGGTTCGAGGTGTTGCCCGAGGTGTTGTTGTCAACCTCTGACGGCTTCTTGGGCTCCTGAAACTTGATCTCTGGTTGATGACCCGGGTCGGAGTTCGCATTCGAGTCAGATTTCGGGTTCGTGTTGGCGTCCGAGTTCGAACCTCCTGCGCTGCCAGTCCGTCCCAGGTTATTCCTGCTGGCACTGATAATGTCTCCAACGCCGCCTTTACTCAACCTCGGACCCTTGGGAAGATTCTGCAAGTCTTGGGGAATCGGAAGACCCTCCCTCTCCAAGTTCTCCTTGGCCTGCTCGTTCTGGTCGTCCTGCAGAATCGACGTGATGGAGCAGATTTCCTCCTCAATCTCCGAGTCGCCCTCCGTGTCGCCCTGCATGACCCGATCGGCTCGTTCGTCAGGCGACAGCTTCTTCTTGCGGAATGCCTCGGGGTTGCGCAGATACAACAGCCGCGAACACAGCTTGAGCATGCGCTTCCACTCGTCAAACGAGTACTTGTAGTGCGGCTCGTTGACCTCCTTGTTGAAGGTGCGCTGGAGAGCCAGAGTCAGCTCCACAATGGTGCTGCTGAGATCCTGCAGATAGTCGCCGGTGGGGAAGTTGTCCACGGGCTCCACGACTTTTTCGCACATGCTGTCTGCGTCTGAGGATGTAGAGCCAGGCTGCTCCTTGGTGTTATCGTCGTCGTTGTTGGTGTTGCTGCCGGTGTTCCTTCTCGTGTACTTGAACAGAGACAAAGCTCGATGATGGAAGCCAGGGGGAGACTCTGCATCGCCGTCTCCGGCCACTGAGGCAGCTGCCGAGGCGTCATTGACTCGTTCCTGGCTTCGGGTACTCACATGAGGCAGTCCAAAGCCATGAAACTCCAACGCCCAGTCTCCCAGACGATCAGACATGTCCATGACCTTGCGGATGATGGTGTCGCCCATGGACGAGATGAGAATGGTCATCATAGGCACAGCAGCCATGGACCAGACAATGAAGAAGGAGCGGCCCACGGTCGAGTTCACCGCGGGATCGCCGTAGCCAATCGTCAGCAGACACAGACAGCAAAAGTAGATGCCGTCAAAGTACGTCCAGTCCTCCTCGACCAGGTAGAAACACAGCGCTCCGAGGGTCAGAAAGCCCGCAAAAATGACACCGGCAAAAAACAAGTGCAGCCACGTCCGGTAGCTCTCGGCCTTGTCGTGGAACTCGCGCATCTTGTCGAAGCCCTCGCGCTCGTTGTACTCGCTGTCGCCCTCCTTGAGGTTTTTCATCTCCTTTTTTCGGTTGCGTTCGGCGTAGTTCCAGGTCAGGGTCTCAGACGACGACGTGAGAATCATGCTGCGAATCGACGCGATGATCAGACCCAGCATGAGCGTGCCGATGAGCGCAAAGGGGATCATCAGAGCTCGACTCACCACCCGTAGAGGATGTATATCGCCCAGACCGATGGTTAGTAGAGACACTTGACAGAGGTAGAGAGCGTCAGGGTAACTGAGATCCATGAGGTACTGGAACAGACCTGCTCCCGAGGCGATCCAGACCACCAACGCAATGTTTTGCAACATGAGACTTCGCTGGGCTTTGCTGAGATTGAAAGTCGCTCCATAGTAGCCTCGCAAGTGTCCAATCTCGTTGATGAATAGCAGCAAAGAGGCTGCAAAATAGCATGTAGCGGTGAGTACGGCGTGCCAGAAAGACGACGTGAGGCCTAGCTCGTCGTTGAGCAGCACGTACTTGCACACCATGGTCAGAGCCATGAGAATGATGCCTGCAAAGAAGAACCCGCCTATACTGAACACCTGGGAAAACGTGTAGTTGATTCTTCCGGCAAAGTTCATGAGCAGCGAGAGGTTCGACATGACGCCCATAAGTAGAGACACCGCGTTCAGCGCAGTGATCCACGGCTTGTCTTTAATGGTGTCGTATTTGGTGCCGCCGTTTTCCTTGGGATAACTGTGACTAGGGTAGTACAGCCACGGCTCGGTGAGAGCAGCAATGGCGCACATGTTGGCGAGTGGACCAATGGCCGCCGCAATCAGCGGGAAAGACGACGAGATCATGTACCACGTGGCGAAGCCTGAGGATCCCACCGTGAGATCCAGGTTCCGCAGGTACCGGTAGCCCTCGACGTCTTTGGCGTTGGTGACCTGGTGCAGCAGCTCGAGCTGGTCCTGGCGAGCCCGCTCGGGGTCCGCTCCAAGCGCCGTCAGTCCCACCCGGTCGTCTCGGCCCTTTTTGAACGACCTCGGCTTTTTCGGTAGTTCCATGGTCTGAACGTCTAGGAGAGTCTGTGTGGAGCTCTGCGGAGGCGAATGAGTCAGCAGGAGTGGTGTCGAAGTGGAGCAAACGTGTCGGCAGGAGCAAGGGCAAATAACGAAGGTGGATTGGTACCCTCAGAGATGATGAGGCTTATGACCATGCTAAATTTACTGTGCATACAACGGCGAAATAAGCATGCAGAAGTTTATTGGTGCGGGGATAGAGATGGGGTTTTGGGAATGAAGAGGGGGGATATTTGAATTTGTGAAGACAGAAATCAATCGTCCTGACCTAGATGGATTGATTTTCAAAGTCAGATTCCATCTTTCACCTCCGTATCACCCCCAACACCTCACCTCCATCATCCCCGCCGTGAACCTAATCCAATGTTTAGTGTATATAGCGTGAGTTACGGGATACAAGTTTGGAGGCGGATTCTTAGTCTCCGTTCAAAGTGGATCCGTCGACGCAGAATCGCGTGACTTTTCCTCTGTGTCATTTTCGCTCGTTTTTGCACCAAATTCGCGTCCCTAAACCGCTCAACAAAGAAACAGCACCGATACTCCCTACCTATCAAAAAGACAGGGTTTCGTCAGACAGGGTTTGTGGATAATAACAGAGCAAGTCACGAGGCTGAGCGAGGTTTTTAGTATTTAGCAGCGCGAAAATGGTCCTTGTAGAGATGGGCTAGTTTGACCTGTCAGGTGCGGACCAGTGCACCAATACGATCTTGGCGGCGCTTGGCATGCGCTATCGGATCTAAAGACAGAAGCACAGAATAGTACAGATGTCCTGCGTCGCGATGAGCGATTACGCCCGTCCAACAAAGCCCAAAGTCTCTCTCTGGATTGCTCGGTTGCACTGTACAAAAGGCAGACGAGTTTAACCAACACGTGAATGCAGGGTTCCGGACATCGTTATTCGGGACTGCAAGTGGAGCACGGTCATTTATAGAGATGAGCTAGTGGAAATTGGGCCGGCAGACAGTTTGATGACCGTCACGGGAGCAGTGGGACGAAGTGGACAGATAGAAGTCAGGGCATGATGTAGAAAAGGAAATCCGAGCATGAGAGCTATGTTGACGATGTGGAAAAGTCGAGGGACATTATTTCGATGCAGGTGGTGAGACAGCTTTGTAGTGCTCGAGAGCCTAGAATCTGCTCAAACTAGAGAGTGCAAGAATGGACTGGCGCTTGATGTACTTTTCAGCTTTGACGGACCCTAGATGAATAGACATAGGACTTGTGCTTGACATGAGTTCTTTGATGAATGTTGACAGTCTGACCTGAGCTGTAAGAACTTATTGTCGGTCTGACTTGTGATATAAGTTGCTATCTGTCTGACTAAAGCTGTATAATTGTGTAACTCATATCGTAACAGGTGGCTTCAGGCCACCTGACCTGAACTGTGACAAATGGTTAGTCTGAGCTATACAGCAAGGTCAGACGCGCCCCTGTTGTAAGAGGTGGTTGGTCTGGCTTGTACAGTATCAAATGGGCAGTCCGTTTGTATTGCGACAGTTATTTGCTGTAATTACATCTACAAGAACTCCTCTGATTACAGCAGGTGCCTGAATGTCGCAACATGTGGCTGATGTTATCGTTATGGTCTGCAATCAATTGGTCATGTTCGTAAGATTCCCCCACCAAGGTCTCATTGGAAGCTCGTTCAAATCCGTTTCGCCGTGGAAGTGGTTCTCGACGATCTAACTCGATATTGGTGCTAATGAAGAGCATGTACACTTCAAAAGAGTACCTGTACACTCCAAAGAGATATGGGTGGGTGTCGTCTCTCATCTTAGTATGGTCAATTGCAGGCTGACAGCCTCTCTAACAGACAGGCCTTCCGACAAACAAAACCTCTCCCAGCAATGCCGCCATCAGCACCCCATCCACGCAAATGATCTCCAGCATTAGGTATATCATTTGATCTAGTCAAATCATAGATAGCGCTCAAACAAGCCTCCAATATGACGGATGATCATTGCATCAGAAGCAGGAACGTGTGGATCCAGCTGAAGCGTAGATTAGCCATCTGGTTATGTTTCAGTCTGTAAAATGAAGATATCTGACTCAAACCAGGTTCCTGAATCGATTTCGTCAACCATCATGATAACTTCCCATCCTCCATCTCTCTCAATGCATGACCACCACCCCCCCACCTCCGATGATAAGCAGGAACATAACCACATGTCTCACGATTCAGGAACCTACGAGGAGCCTTTGACCCTCGTCCTTGTACTCTTCCTCGTATCAGGCCAATGTCAATCAATGTCAATGTCGCATGTCTCACCGTGGACAATATCTCATCGACACTAACGGGCACACGTGGATCTATCCATCGACTATAACTCGTCAGGGTCCTTTTCATTGCAAAGTCTATCCACTTTGGAACCTGAAACAGTGTGTCTTCGGGTCGTGAATTTAGCGTCTCGAATTAACCTGCAAATTAGCCAGGCACGTGTCTGCGTATCTATAGATGATGCGCGGGGCCATGCGAGATTATGTAATGCGATAACGGGTGGGGAGTGGGGGTGGATCTGGGGGTGTTTAGTAGTCACGTGACCGCATTTGTTCTGAAGCTGACTGAGTACCAAAAATCCCGTCAATAATCCCCAAGTAGCCTTACTAAACACCTCCCACACACCTCACGTCATCCTCCACCCCACCACACTAAATCTGCATTAGCTTTAATTGCTGTACGAGACTGTCATTCTTGGTTTGACTGCATCCACTCCACATTCAGCAACACGAGTATATAACCTGCCTTGTCTGGAGAGTGATAGAGCGACAGTTACACAGACAGAAGCAGTTACACAGACAGATACAACAGCTTCAAGAGCAACTCTTCGACTTCTACACTGCTCTACAGCTCAGATAAACAACCACCCACAAAACAACACAACACACACACAAACACACACACACACACACACACAACCAAGTCTCCGTTCAACATGAGAGTCACAGCCCTAGCAACCCTTCTCACTCTCGCCACGGCAGACTTTGCCAGCGACCTCAAACTCGCCCAACAGTGCAAGTTCTACCTTTCCGCCGAACCCATGCCCATCCACTCACACAACGACTACACTCGAGCCACGCCGCTGTTTGAGGCGCTGTCGTTCGGCTGTCTGTCCGTGGAGGCGGACGTGTGGTGGGTAAACAACGAGCTGGAGGTCGGTCACGTGCCCACCGACTTGGTCCAGGGCAAGACGCTCGCCTCGCTCTACATTGAGCCGCTGGTCGATCTGCTCAAGTGCCAGAACAAGGCTCCCGGAGGCGACGGGCTCAACGGCATCTACTCGCAGAACGCCACCAAGCCGCTGCAGCTGCTCATCGACGTCAAGACCGACGGTCTCAGCACTTGGCCTCACGTCGTGGAGGCTCTGGAGCCCCTTCGAGAGCGTGGATGGCTCACGTTTCTGGCCAACGGCACCGTCCATGAGCGAGCCATTACCGTGGTCGGCACCGGAAACACCCCCCTCTCGCTGATTGAAGGTACCGACTCCCGAGACTACTTCTTTGACGGCCCTCTCAGTGATGTCGGCAACCTGAGCGCCACAGTGGCTCCCCTGGCGTCCACAAACTTCTTCGAGGACATCGGAATCGTGTGGCAGCCCTGGTCGCCCTTCCTGGTGGCCAACCAGATCAAAAAGGTGCAGAAGCAGGTCGACGCGGCTCACGCTCTGGGAATCAAGGCCCGGTACTGGAACACCCCCGGCTGGCCCTCGGGACTGAGAGACGGCGTCATGTCGACTCTGTGGGAGCAGGGTCATGTTGACTACCTCAACGCCGACGACCTCGCTGCCGCCGTTGCCGTCGTTAAGGGCGAGTCTCCCAAGTTTATCTTTTACGGACCCGGCGCGTTTATCACTGATAGCCAGTCTGACTAATGGGGATGAGTTATGAACAGACGAGCACGCAACGGCAGATCGCCACAGCGAGCTATAGGGAGAGCGGCGAAATCTCAGAAGATTTGATCCACTTCCATTGGCGCTGGGTAAAGCACGTGAAAGCACGTTTGTACACCCCAGCCTAGCGGTAATGCCTTCTTGGGCAATGCCACGGAGACACAACAATGAGGAGCTTCCTCTAAACTATACTTTTACGTAATTATTAATATTGCTTCTGTTTGCTTGCTGGATCTGTTCACGTCTTGTATTTTCATGCTGATTTAAGCTCGCGATTTCACCCAGGTAAATAAACTTTCTCATAAGGTTAAGGCACGTCGTGATACAGATGGGAGGCACGTTTTTGAGGTGAAAAAAGTAGCGGGAAAACCCTGGCAAAAAGAATTGCAGCTTCAGCTGCTGATGAATTGCGAATTCTGTGGATCGAACACAGGACCTCCAGATTTCAAGACTGAGAATTACTTCAGTCTGGCGCTCTCCCAACTGAGCTAAATCCGCGATTTTCTGACTTTTGGGGCGCCGTGGGGTGGACACTCTGATCTGGAATTACGTAATCGCGAAAAATCTGGAGCAAAAACAGATGTGAGACTGTTGTCAAGTAGTTGACTTTTGATGCTGCCGATTATGACTATTTCTACAACTTCATTGAATCCCTTCAATTTGTTTTGAATATCTTGACATTTATTCTATTAAAGGGTTTATATTAGCAGAAAATCGGAGAAAAATACAGTGTGCGCTCTGATGATTTAGTTGAGTAATTGGAGCAAAGACACTTTACTATAATAAAAGAAGTCTTCGACAAGAGAGTCTCTGAGTGCAAACACTCTCAGGATCAATCATTGGTGCTGTAGTATTGATACCGTCTTCACTTACAACCTGCCAACCGCACTACTTGTAGAACTACTCGTAAAGGATGAGGCTACCACTTCCACATTCACATTCGTTCATACACAAGCACCATTTCGACTCATTCTTCATTCACTATTCAAGCCGACTGTTGTTCGCAATCGTCCCTCTCCTTACCTACAAAGCAGCCATGGCCTTGTCGACGGAGAGAATGGCTCCGGATACTTGCAGATTCGTGGCAAAGTAGTAGGCTGCTCCGGCAATGGACTCCTTGTCCACATCTCCCGCGTCGTCCTTCTCCTGGAACGGTGACGGCTCGGGCAGCTCCATGAACTCGGTCATGGCTGTTCGCACGTATCCGGGACAGATGGCGTTGGCTCGGATCGAGTGGGCTCCTCCCTCGATCGCCAGGGCCTTGGTGAACATGATGATTCCGCCCTTGGACGCTGAGTAGACGGTGAGGGCCGGGGTGATGGCTCTGAGGCCCAGAATCGACGAGATGTTGATGACGACTCCGTTGCCCTGCTCCTTGGTCCTCGAGTCTGCCCGCTCGAACCACGCCTCCATGGCGTACTTGGTGAGCTTGATGACTCCGGTGAGGTTTGTGGCGATGATTCGGTCGATCAGACTGACCTCCATGCCGTCCAAAAAGCCTCCGTCACCCACACCGGCTCCGTTGAGCAGAATGTCCACCTTGGAGAAGTCGACGGGAGGCCGGTCGTTCTTGGTCACGTCGTAGAAATGGCCCTCGTGTTTCTGGCCCTCGGGCGCCACGAGCTTGGGCAGCATTTCGTCAATGGTTTCTTGGTTGTAGTCCAAAATAATCACTTTGGCGCCGTTCTGGGCAAACTTGGTGGAGATGGCGAATCCAATGCCGCCCGAGCCGCCCGAAACCACGGCCGTTTTGCCGCTGAGTTCTCCCATGATGTGTGTTGTTCGAGTGCTGTTTCTGTGTCAATTGAGCGGGTCAATTGAGCGAGACAGAAGACGTGGCACGAGAGCTATATATACCAGATTAGCTTAGAGACATGGGCTAACGAAGAGGGCGATAGAGTTGTGTGGGGTAGAGGGGGAGAGGAAGAGGAGGTAAAGTGGAGGGTGGGGTTTGTATATGAACATTTCTTCGGTGAGCTATTCTTGTGTCACTGCTCCGTTTGCATCTTTGCACTCGATCTCAATCTTCGCATCTCAACATTCTAGGATGTGTATATAACCAGTGCACTGCTCACGCTTATAAAAGGAGAGGGTTGGGCTTGTGAAAAAAGGATAAAGGTGCACCTGGTAAAGCTATAAGAGGAGGTGTATGAGGTTTGTGGAGATATTTTCCAGTGACTGATCAGAGGGAGTACTTGTAAAATGAACGACACGTGATCGATTGCAAGTCTTCCACTCAACCGACCCTGTATCAACCAACCTAGCCTTTCTGTCATGGTCCTGACAGATGACCTCGGCACGTCAGCATCCAGTCTAACACACCGAGACGTACTAACGAGCCCTGGTGGGCGTCATTAGCACCTCAGACTAGTTTGAGACAAGGACAAGGAAGAGGTAGATCATTGGAGGTCGCTCTGGGGTATAAATGGGGTATGAGAGAGATTATTAATCACCGTGCGTAATCGACGTTCACGTGCATAATCGTGCCGAATCGACTTAATATTGGAGATCGGATAAGGGAGAGATCATTGTTTGGTATGTGGAGCCGACGTGGGAATTGGGGAAGTCCGTTATGGGTATATTTCAGATGACTACAAGGTTGTGGTGAAGAAACGGGTTTGCCATTCGTCCTTTGTTACGTGTACTCGTCACTTTATCAAAATGAGACCATTTCGCATGATGAACAGTTGTTCGGTAGACACTGTTACAAGTGACGGTCTTGTTCGTTTGGACAAGACGGTGTTGTTAAATAGAGCTTGGAGATGCCTTCTGAATGTGCAACGACGTTTTAACCGCGTACAATTTCCAAGCACACAAATGAAATTTCAAGTAATACTCGCCGTAAAAGACTTGAATTGTTGCCAATGTGATTTGCTATCCAAGTGTATATCCTCCAATCGCATCCATCAACATTCGCAAGTTCGCCATGAAGAAGTCTACAAGTAGTCTGTTGAGAACCACAATATCGAAGGCAGATTGTAGTTGTTACTTGAGGGTATAATACTGTCAGAATTGGCAGGGAATTTCGATCCAGATTGAATAAGTTACGCTTGTAGCTGATAAGACACCCGTGTTCAAGAGTCAGATCAATACTTCATTACTGTACTCTTGACGGCGAACTTCTGAGGTGTTTGACTGTCTCTAAGATCAGATAAAGAGCTGAATTTTTGACATAAACTATATCAATCAATTCAGAATTCTTCACTGAATCCAACTCTCTTACTCATATAAGTATATATCTAACATCCATCTGATCACCCCGCTTGCCTCCACCAATAAACTTCAATGGTGCCCCACAAAACATGCTTGACGCGCCTGACAGGCATGCATCCAACCAACGCTCCGAAAGTCTCTCCATCAGCCCATACACTTTACGATGGGACCCCGGGCGACCCGAAACAGCTCGAAGAGCACCGAAGGAGCTGAGTCAGCACCCAAAGAGCCTCAATCGTCTCACCAGCCTTCCACCGACACAAAGGCGGCTTCGAAACAGACGTCTTCCAGCGACTCCAAAACAGCCAGTCCCAAAGTTGCTCTAAAACGCAAACATCGAACTGCGGCCTCAACAAACTCAGACGAGGCGTCAAGTAATCCGACCACGCCGACCACGAGCGTGACTTCGACCACAGAGTCGCCCAGAAGAGCCAAAAAGACCAATGCGGTCGTGGAGGGCGAGCAGCAGGGCACTACCGTCAAACAGGAGCCTGATCTTGAAACCACCGTGAAAAATGAGCCCATTGAGGGTGCTATCAAGACGGAAGATCTAGATCATGGTATTAAGACGGAGGGAGACGTCAAGACGGAAGGAGACGTCAAGACGGAAGGAGATGTCAAGACGGAAGGAGACATCAAGACAAATAATGACACCAACGAAGAGCTCAAAAACGAATACCACTCATCGCCAAATCTCCCCCTGTTTCACGCCATTACTGCCATCTTCATTCCGCAGTCTAAAACCAACAAACACCGAGCAGAACTGTGTACTCGTCATGGAGGCACGGTGGTCTCTTCTTTCTCTGATAAAGTCACCCACGTGATCGTTTCCAACGGGGTGACTGTTCCTCAGCTCATGAAGGCTCTGGGGGTCGAAGTTCTGCCTACATCCGTCACCGTGGTCTACGAGAACTGGTTTGCCGACTGCATTGAGGCCGGCAAAGTGGTGGGTTTCGGCGGCAAAGAGGTGCTTGGGGTGCCTCGAGACGGCGACAAGCGAGCTGCTGAAACCTCGTCTGAAGACACAGACGCTAACAAACGTCGACGAGCCAGTGAAGCACCTTCCAGAAGCACCACTCCTCCTGCCTCGCCCAAGTCCAAGGCCGTGCTGCGTTCAGATATGTCTTCCGACGAGATCAAGGCCCGTGGCAAGTCGATGCTCGAAGCGCTTCATGATGTGCGAATGCAGGATCATGCTCACGCCTTTGCCTCGGAGTGGGAAGACGATGGAGACGCAGATACAGACGACGACGAGGCCGACGAGCCCCACAAACACAAAAAGAGCCAGCCCCAGAAACAGGGTGACTGGGTCGACAACTTTCTGTGCATGTCTGGACCCGAACGAGATCCCGTGGACAAGAACCCCAACTGGAAGACCATCGAGGTGTTGGGCCGTCTGCTGCAATACTACGAAGACAAGCACGATCAATGGCGAGCCCAGAGCTACAAGAAGGCTCTCAATGTGCTGAAACGCCAGCCGAAGAAGATTACGACGAAAAAGGAGGCCGTCAAGTTACCCGGGATCGGAGACTCCATTGGCTCGAAAATCCAGGAGATTGTCGAAACCAACGGTCTGAAACTGCTCAACGTGACCAAACTGGATACCTCGGTTCAGATCACGTCACTTTTTGAGGGAATCTGGGGCGTGGGTAAAGCTACAGCCCGAAAGTGGTACAAGGAGGGCTATCGAACTCTGGACGATATCGCCAAAAAGGCCACTTTGACAGCCAACCAAAAAGTGGGTCTCGAGCACTACGACGACTTTCAGGCCCGAATTCCGCGCGACGAAGTCACCAGACACTTTATGGTCGTTCAGCAGGCGGCTCATGAACTCGACCCCGAAGTCGAAGCTCATATTATGGGATCGTACAGACGTGGAGCGGCCTCGTCAGGCGATATCGACATGATTTTCACCAAGAACGGCGTCACCCTTGAAGAGTTACAACCCTTCCTCAAGCAGCTGGTCCATAAGCTCACGGACGAGGGTTTCCTCAAGTGTGGACTCACGGGTGCTTCCACAAAATGGTACGGCTGCTCCAAGCTCAAGGATATCCCGCAGTGGCGCCGAATCGACTTTCTGCTCGTTCCCTGGGCCGAAAAGGGAGCTGCTTTCATCTACTTTACTGGAAACGTGCTGTTCAACCGAAGTATCCGGTTGCTAGCCAACAAGAAGGGCTACAGTCTCAATCAGCACGGTCTGTATGCTGGAGTGCTGAGAGGAGAGCGGGGATCCAAGCTGAATGATGGATATCTTGTGGAGGGCGAGAGCGAACACAAGATTTTCGAGATTCTGGGAGTGCCCTATTGGGAGCCATGGGAGAGAAATGTTTAAGCAGTGGAGACAGAGACTAAGCAGGGTGATAATGAGTGAAGTGATTTGCCTACAGATAGCCCTAGCTGTACAAGTAGTAACGAAACGGATTTTATATCATCGTATTCAATTGTATTATAATATGGATTGCTTGTTGTTCTTGGACGGTGTTTGTATTGCTTGGTGCCAACTCCTGAGATTGTCTTCAAACAGATGCATGCCTGTGGAGACTGTACATGTCAAACGCATGCAATCAGCATAAGGAGCAATTCGTAGTGACGGAGAGGATACTGTTTCTAGTTTGCTTAACAGTAGTTGAAGATACTTGGAAGGTTTATTTCTCAGCTGTTTGCGCTCGCAGCTCCGTATCCTTCGATCTAGCTCCGCAACCGCATCCTCTACCAGTTGCAGCTTCACAACATCTGCTAGCCGCCCTAGTGGATAAAGTTAGGCGCGATGGCCATGCGATCAGATCCTGGAATATATACCGCTGTTATTCGTCGTTTGAGGGAAAACTAGTCAGAATTGTTTCGAAATGGTTTGTCGGTGTCAATTATGTCACTTGATCTACATCTCTCGACTCAATGGCTCTGGAAAGGTCTATCCCGGTTCACAATCGATCCACTTCTGCGCCACTGAGTTTAATCGAGCACTTTCAATTATCACAGGTGGAGGGTCTAAAGCAGTGATAAGAGAGATTAGCGCGGTCTGGGAAAAGCGTATATGACAGACAAACGACTCTGATTACTAACACTCGATGATCGCTGACTCACTGCTTACAATTGAGTAATTATGTGTTCATCCACATGCATCCATCATCGACAGTAGAGTTAGCATCTGCGTATCGTACGTAAGACAACCGCGCAAATCGGGAAGCTTTATATGTGCTGTATATATATCATTGGCGTTGTCTTCTCTTCAACCAACACACTCAATCTCACCCATTCTTCCACCACCCAACATGTCAACAGTACTCGTCACCGGAGCGACCGGATTCATTGCAGGCCATGTCGTCGGCGATCTGCTCGCATCAGGACACAAAGTCATTGGCACCATTCGACAACTCGACAAGGCCGTCAAACTCATGGAGGCCTTCCCCGAGGCCAACTCGTCCAACCAGCTGCTGTTCGAGACGCTCACAGACATTCGCCACGAGGACGAGCTCAAGCGCATCTTTGAGAAACACAAGGACATCTCCGTCGTGATCCACACCGCTTCGCCCTTCTTTTTCAACTCCAAGAACGTGGTCAAGGATCTGCTCGAGCCTGCCGTGGAGGGCACCAAGGCCGTGCTCCAGGCCACCCAGGAAGCTGGCACCAACGTCACCAAGGTCGTGCTCACGTCGTCCATCGCTGCCATGCTCGATCCGTTCAGAAACAACGACCCCAACTTCGTCGCCACAGAGTTCACCTGGAACCCCGTGACCTGGAGCCAGGCAGCAGACTCCAACGACGGAGAACTCGCCTACGTGGCCTCCAAGACGTTTGCCGAGCGAGAAGCCTGGGACTACGTCAAGCGAAACAAACCGCGATACACGCTGACCACAGTCAATCCAGCGGCAGTGTTTGGACCCCACGTGACCAAACTCGACCCCAAACAGCTCAACACCTCCAACGACCTCATCAACAACATCGCGCTCGACACAAAGCCCGGAGACCCTCCTTCCGAATTTGCGTTCATGTGGGTCGACGTCAGAGATGTCGCCAAAGCACACACTCTAGCCATTGACCCGAGACTAGACGGTCGACGGCTGCTTCTGTGCAACGGCAAGTTTGCGGCCCAGGATATTCTCGATATCATCAACAAGGACTTCCCCGATATCCGAGGCAAGATTGCGACCGGAGACCCCGGAACAGGAAAGAACTCGACGTCCAACATTTTCAACTACAACAACGACGTGACCCGCCAGGAGCTCTCGGGTCTCAAGTGGATTAACCTCGAGCAGTCCATCGTCGACTTCACCAAGCAGTACGAGGAGATTCTGCACGAGAAGAAGAAGCATTGGTGGAGTCTTTAGCCAAGTAGATAGTTGCTAATGTATCGGTGTATTTATAGCTGTGACGAGTAGACGGTGCTTGTAGAGTCTAACAACTCACAATGAGACAAACGGTCACTGGCCGTGTGCTCAAACGTCCTGAACAAATGAATTGTATCCCTGTTCGTATTAACAGTCAAACTGCATGATCAGGCTTCTGACATGCATGGATTTACGCATCCCGCGTCTACACACTTCTCATACATTCAAACAACGTTATATTCTCATTACACATGCGGTGGATAGCTTACTTCTTCTCGGAGAGAGCAGCGACACCGGGCAGAGTCTTGCCCTCGAGCAGCTCCAGAGAAGCTCCTCCTCCGGTGGAAACGTGGGAGAGCTTGTCCTCGGCGCCGTACTTCTTGGCGACGGTGGCGGTGTCTCCACCTCCAATGATGACGGTGGCTCCGTTGTCGACGGCCTTGACACAGGCGTCGAGAACGGCCTTGGTGCCCTTGGCGAAGTTGTCAAACTCGAAGACACCGGGGGGACCGTTCCAGAGAATGGTCTTGGACTCGCCAATGACCTTCTCGAACTCCTCGATGGACTTGGGACCGGCGTCCAGACCCTGCCATCCGTCGGGGATACCCTCGGCGTCGGTGGCGTGGCCAACCTTGGCGTCCTTGGAGAACTTGTCGGCGGTGACGTAGTCGACGGGGAAGACCAGCTTGACGTTGTTCTTCTTGGCCTTCTCGACCAGACCGGCGACAATCTTGGATCCGTCCTCGTCGAACAGAGAGTTTCCGATCTTGACGTTCTCCAGAGTCTTCTTGAAGGTGAAGGCCATGCCGCCACCGATGATGAGGGCGTTGACCTTGTCCAGCAGGTTGTCGATGAGCTGGATCTTGTCGGAGACCTTGGCACCTCCCAGAATGGCCAGGAAGGGTCGCTCGGGGTGCTCCAGAGCCTTGGCGAAGAACTCGAGCTCCTTGGCAACCAGGAAGCCGGCGGCTCGCTGGGGCAGCTCAATGCCGACCATGGAGGAGTGGGCTCGGTGGGCGGTTCCAAAGGCGTCGTTGACGTAGACGTCGGCCAGAGAGGTGAGCGACTTTCGGAACTCCTCGACCTTGGCGGGGTCGGCCTTGATCTTCTTGCCGTCGGCGTCCTTGTGAGATCCCTCCTCCTCGGGGTGGAATCGCAGGTTCTCCAGGAGGATGACCTCGCCATCCTTGGCCTTGGAGACCTCCTCCTCGACCTTGGGGCCGACACAGTCGTCCAGGAAGGTGACGGGCTTGCCGAGCAGCTTGGAGAGCTCGGCCTGGACGGGCTTGAGAGAGTACTTCTCGACCCGCTGGCCGTTGGGTCGGCCGAGATGGGAGGCCAGAATCACGGCCTTGGCGCCCTGATCAATGGCATACTTGATGGAGGGCAGAGCAGCAACAATTCGCTGGTTGTTGGTGATGGTGGTGCCGTCGAGGGGGACGTTGAAGTCAACACGGATGAACACCCGCTTGTTCTTGAGATCGAGATCCTTGATGGAGAGCTTGTTGGTAAGAGACATTCTGTGTTAGTGGGGAGGTGGAGGGGGGAGTACGCAGAGGGCGAAGTCGTAGACATTGCCAATTGGGATGTTGTCGGCTGCAGATAGTGACAAAGGCAATGTGACTTGAACCCAAGTGCAGAGCTCACCTTGAGAACATATGACATGACAACAGAACGAGGTCGAATCAGCCACAGCTCAACAATGGCACAACACAATGGCACAACAGCAACAGTGTTGTGAGTGAAGTGGACGTTGTTGATTCCTTCCCTCTGACACACAACGAACACCAATTCCTCTTGGTGTTTGTGTCTGAACACACCACAACACTTGATAAACACTTGCTACCATTGCTCCAGTGGCAGCAGCTACTAGTGTGTGAAATCGACCCAGAGATGTGTCTGTGTCTGTGTCTGCTTCTGTGTTGCTTCTGTGTCCGTCAATGCATCTCTCTGTATCGCCTTTGACTCAATTGACACCACATCAACCACACTCACCTGAAAGAACGAAATATCGTGAAGTTCAAAGAAAAAGAACAGAGCTGATTTCGAAACGTGGAGGGTCTTTGGGATGTGGGCCCAACAAGCGTCTAATTAAGGTTTCCACACAACCTCTCCCCTGGAGCCCAATCCAGAGATACCCTGGCCCTACTGCCTCCAAACTGGCTCTTGGTGCGTGTGAAATGCGCTCATTCTCGTCGGAAGAGATCGGAGAGCGCCGGGGAAGAATGAGCAATGGGGACGTGCGTCTTGTGTGGGGACGATCACGTGGATCGCGGCTTGAAACCGTGGTTTTCAGGCGTCTCGGGGCTCTCCACGGTTGCTTGACGTCTTTAGCTACAGTGCGATAGTTACGGCAGGGTAAGACCTTTGGCGAGACCAGTGACAATTTCGCGCAATGGGCTGATTCAGACGAATACGGCGCAATTGTGGAGCGAGCAATTGTTTTGGGGCTCGGCCCATAATTAATTGACTTTGTCAGAGCACTTTGGGGCTCCTTCAGAACGAGACTGATCCATCCAGCTGCACGTTGTTCCATGGTCTTCTGTCATGTATGAGACGTGTGGAGTGCATTGTTCGAGGTCATGTCAATCGTGAGCAGAGGCAGGGAGATGATAGGTGTCTGTAGTGTGAGATCTAGGCTGTGGTGTAAACTCATGATTGTATCATTTCACTCAGAATTCTCCGCTGATTCCAATGGTGCCATTATATTCGTCATTTGTGGCACACGAGCCAGCCTGGTTCAGTCCTCCACTCTGGCATGCTCATTGAGTGCAACGCAGCTTCGAGTGCATTGTTCCCTATTGTTATGGGACGTAGTCAGTTGTGACTTTGGTGATGGTTACTGTCTAGAGCCAGATGATCAAAATCTGAGGTGAAGCTTGCCGATTCGATTCAGATTTTGCTGCTCATTTCAAAGGTACCAAACGTTGAGGATTGTGATTATCTGCTGTTGTGCATGACTCTGGTTTCTTCGACATCACGAAACTGGTTGGGTGATTCAAGTAAAATCAAGCATAGTCCCATGTACGTGTAAGTAAAGTCTGCTGAGCGTGCGGAGAACCAAAATCAGGAATATGACCGGCAAGCCGAAATGAAATGGTGCAACTGAATCCGGTGTTGGCTGCAAAGTCAGACGGTATGAGTTTCATGAAGAATCACTTGGTCAATCTGGTTCCGGTGATGCCTAAGACTCTCGACTGTCAGCACATGTAGAGGGCCAAGATCAGGTCCAAAAATAGCGTCCTGAGATAAATACTGGTACCTGCGGATTCAGCGGCAAAGTCCAGATCGATCAGTGTAATCTATGTCATGAATATCTCAGACAATTGGGTCTTGGAGACAGCCAAAACTGTGTCGTAGGAGTAGAGGTCGTGAAGTTTCCTTAGTCTAACGGTCTTTCGAGTCAGTAGGCGAAAGAAACATCATTAGCTTTTGAAAGTCCCGTCTTACTGGTTCCAAAGCATCTATTCCGTGCAGTGCAGTATTTACAGCTATTGTATTTCTGGTTCTCCTAACATTGACTCCATTACACATAATTACGCACGAGCTTCCCAGTACTCCGTACACACTTGTACCGGTACCGGTAGTCGTAGCGATAAAGGTGCTAATCATCGTATCACGTGGTACGAACATACCAGTACGGACCACAACTAATCGGCACCCCTGCCAGAAAACACATGACGGGACTACAGTACTTGTACTAATTCTGCATTGCGACGTACACCATGGATATCGCGCTTGAACGTCACATCGTTACTGTAGACACATCAAACCCTTGTTGCCAAGGTGCCTACAGTAGCAGTGACTAGATGCAACATGGTTGTTAGTCTGTATGTGTAGGGTGAGTCTTTGGTCAAGTTGATGTTGTAACTGGAGCAGCTGCGAGAGTATTGCGAGTTCCTCTGAGATCAGTTTTTCGCCTTCACCGTGTTTAGGCAGCACACCCTTCTCTCCATCACCACCTTCTCAAATCAAGTCTAACTTCCCTGACGAGTTCTAACCCGCGTTAACGAGCCTTGGCAAAAAAACACCCAGTATGGGAAAAATCCCTCGTCTGGGCAAACTTGGAGTCTACAAGTAAGCGCGTTCAGCTAGTGTTCTTGGCTTGTAGAGTGCATCCTCCATGCCAACGTTCTGATCCTGACAGTTCAGGTGTGTGTAGCTACAAGGGTTCGTTTGCTACAATAGTTAGTGCACTCATCGTTAGTTGCTCGAAGGTGCAAGACTGAATCCTCCTATAGGGTACCGGCTTTCCCACCACCACCACCAACCCGCTGACTAATACCAGATCACATCCACCCTCCTGTATAATGACGTCCCTTCCTGACTCTTCCTTCTGTTAACTCCGATTCCAGCCGCCCCACGAAAAGGTACAGCGGACGGAACCTTATCCGAAAAACCCCCGCAATTGGTCTTGGAGCAACTTTAACCAGGGGTGAAAGACGAGGATATCTCTGTCAATAGTGGTTAGATTTGGGATCCAATAATTTCATTCAACTCCCCGAGTCCTCAGCAACACACCAGTGTGTTCAGTTTTTTTTCAGCTCCCTTATTCACCATCCTAAACCCCCATCACCCCGGAGGCAGTGCACCCAATCGAGCTTTCCAGACTGTCTTGGTCGTAATTTTATGGCAACAACGGCTGGAAACGCTCCGAGTTTATTTGCGAGATGAACCGGCACAATAACGAGCGATGCTGGAGCGATAAATCGCAGCTGGAGACCGTGACCCCGCCGCTGTATCGCTGCCGTCATTACTAAGCTACCCCACAACCCCACATTTTGCGCCTGCATGTGAAAGTCGAGTGCAAGCAACCGCTCTTGACGTGCTTTGATCTCTTGCACTTGCACCCATTGTTTCGGCTCGGATCAATTGCGTCGGTGAACCTAGGCCAACCGTTAGCTTAGAGATGAGGGGAGTTGTGGGTGTACACTTGTAGCCGATTAGAGGGGTGGACTAAGAGACATGTCGTCATAGGAGATATTGCACGATCGTGACGGTGTATATCTCCGGCTCACGTGATTAAACGCCGCAAAGTCCGAAATATCCGGGCTCTCATGACCTCCAAAGTTGCTCTAATGAAAGTCGTGTTGGCACAAGGTTGTGCAGGTTGCTATGGGAGAGTATAATACACGCATACGGAAACTAACGGAGGAATGTAGTTTAAGTAGGGAGGCGAAATTAGCCATTTGGTGCAAGATTAGGGGCCCCTGGAATCCGTCTAGAAGAATAACGGAGGGTGGAAACGGGCCTGAAACGGAAGCAGCCGTGTCACTCGCCCACCCCGAGGGGCCCTCTACCCCACACTAGGCTCGTAAATAGCGCTATATAACGAACTATACAAGAGAGCCGGATGCAGGAGGGTAACCCAAACTTTAGACACGGTAGTGTCTCTGCGTGTAATCCCTCGGTCAAGATGAGCTGCAGCCCAAAGTAGCTTTCACCGAGGTCTTGGTGGAGGCCAGTACGCTGTGCAAGTAGAGAGAGAGGCAAAGACAGGCTGTTTGGCTCCGGTTGTCAAACGGCGCGTGCGTGTTCCGAGAACTCTATCGCTCCGTATTTATATAACTGGGCCGTGATCCTGGCAAGAGAGCATCTACAACTACAACTTCACAACTACACAATGTCTCGTGAGTGATGAGGGGGAGGGAGAAAGATGGTAAGCACTGGAGATCATCAACTGACGTGGTCTTGATGGTGCGATTGAATACTCCAATCAATGTTTCAATTGCCGTCTTAACTCCACTGCTGTCTGACGGTCTTCAACTATCTCCACTTCCACAATCATACTAACTAAGCCAAAGCAGTTGAAATTCTCGAGAGCAGAACCTACCTCGGCGACGAGGCCCCCATCGTCAAGGATCTGACCGACCCCGCCGTGCTGGAGGAGCTCAAGAACGGAACCGTCAAGGTCAAGGAGAAGACCAAGTACTACGCCGAGTGCAAGTTTGTGGTCCACGCCCCCGTCAAGGGCCTGGTCTACGAGCAGTCCATCTCTCGAATGGGTGTCCCCGTCGAGACCCGAAAGCAGGTCATGGGCGACTACGAGCCCAACACCCCCGAAAACCCCTTCTACATCAAGAAGTTCGACACCCAGGAGGCTCCCTCCGGTTTCCTGGTTCGAGGCAAGTACCTGTGCCAGTCCAAGTACATTGATGCTGATGGAACCATCCATGCCGAGTACCCCTACGGACTCGAGATTACCAAGAAATAGTCGTTTGTATAGTGATATTTATTAGAGGTCAACTGTGAATTGTAGCTGTACCAGGTACGAGTACACGATACACTGATTCGTACTAGGGCACTCATACTGTAGCTCCTGGAACATCTCTGAGACATAAAGCCGGACTAATACAAGTCTCATATTGTGAGTTGAGACATTGGCCAAAGAAATCAGCAACGTCTTTCAACCCCTGTATATACATTCTTCTTGGCTCTTCCCCACCTCTAGCGTCTGCTATTATAGCCTGCATAAAGACGTTGGAGTGTAACTGGAGGTGGATAAGGAGGTGTTTACGGGAGGTTGGTTTTGGAACATGTATTCCCCCTCTTACCCCCGATAATACCGCATTTCGCGCCGGTTTAGCCGACCGCCCTTGTCTGGCTTGTCCCAGAGCAGCAACACTTGTCCGGCGAGGGATTATCCGACGATCCTCACCCACCTGACACGCTCCGCTTTTAGCAGAAAGCAACGCCGTTAGTGCAAATTGTATACCTTATGCTGGAGGCAAATATACGAGGCGTAAGGATGCAATTCATTGTGGTTGGGGTCACGTGAAAAGCGTGAGTAGGTGGATACCATTCGAGTGCCAGTAGATGTACCGTACATACTGCTATCGTACTGTACTGTACCGGTACCTACCACCGGCATCAGGCATGATCTTGTCACATTCACGTCTGCTGCAAGAACAAGTAATTATGCCAGCCAGAGTTGAGTGACACGTTACAGGGTGAAGGAGGAGGGATGGAAAGAATGTGGTATAGAAGAGTGGTATTGTTTTTATTCATTTATTCGATCACCGGTGAGTTTTTTCATTTCGAAGAATTATTGGCAGAGCTGGAGGGAGTGGTGTTGCGGTTCAGATATGCACCTCCAGATTGTCTTTCGTAAGCTTGGAGTTGAAATGATGTCATGAGCTGAAAGAGATGAAACTCAAGCAGTTGACGAAATGTGTGGAGACCAAACTCGGCGGAAACTTGAATTGTACATGTACAAGTACCGCAGAAGGTGATTTTGTCATGCTGTTAGAATGAGAAGAGCACTTTGAGTTGATCAGTGTGTTTTCTGCCAACCAAGACCATCATCTCAATGCCGATGCTTGTCGATTATGAAGAAGCGATAACACCGTCGAGACCTGTCGAACTTCCGAGCTGAGCAATACAATAAAAAACTATGAGCGTCGCTTATAAACTGGGCTGGCACTCAATTGCTGACAAAATCAGTGCCGAGATGACCGTATGTACTTACATGACTTGGGACAGCACCCGCCATAACACTTCTCGATGAAGGTGCCTGACATTTGAACCAATTCAGGTGTCCAGGAGAAGCACCTAAACGTATCGTCTCTGAAACTCCTGGGTACTTGTACAAGTACTCCAATTTGAATCAGAAGGACACACCTCAACAAATGTCTACCATTCTGATCGACAAACCACATCAGAAAACTTCCTAACCGACACTCTCGGTCATTCACGGGTATTCAACGGAACAAGCAAGTTCATGAAGATACCGTGTACTCGCTCTAATCAGCTTAGAGATGATAAAAATCATTCTGACTTTACCTAGCTACTGAATCGAAGTCATTAATGTTGGACCACATAGTTCGACTCACATATGTCACACAGTCCATAAACCGACTTGCAATCGTCATTGATGATTTGTACTACAAATACTCACTCAGTCTTCATCTTTCGCACTACTGTTACACTGGTACTCATCCATCTCGTACTCACCCATCTCGTACGCGCAATCTCATTCGCAAACCGTGCTTCGCGCTGATGTACATACAAGTACGAGTACATACTCAGTATCTCGTTCGTAGTTCGTGCTTCGCACTCACCACTCACTACTTGTCTCACCTCTACTCCTCGCCACTCACTCGCCATTCGCGCTTCGCGCTCATGGCTCGTTCGTCATGGCTCGTGGTCATAATTCGTTAGTCTATTGTCTATTTCGCGTCTCCATTTTGTACAGGTTCCGACTCCTCCTCGCGTTCGGAAGAGCCGTCAGGGCCGGGCGAATGCATCGGACTATAGCCCATTGGCGAGTGGTAACCGTAGACGGGATACCCGTAGTACTCGGGCGGTGGCGGCATCATCGGCGGCATGTGCTGCCCGTGCATGTGCGGGGCGTGGGCCTGGGCATGGTGGCCCATGTGAGCCTGGTGGGGCATGTGCTGGGGCATCATCGGCGGCATATGGCCCATGTGGGGCATCATGGGAGGCATTCCATGGGGCGGCGGGTACATCATCCACGGCATCATTCCGCCATTGTTGGGGTTGTTTGCTCCCGCCGCATTGGCTCCTCCTGCTCCTCCTCCTGCTGCTCCACCGGCACCGTTCATGTGTCCTCCCGCGTACCTGTTGTAGCCTCCGTATCCGCCTCGTCCTCGGCCTCCTCTTCCTCCTCTTCCTCCTCGTCCGCCCCGGTTTCCGCGGCTCTCGTACGTCTCGTCGGACGCGTACTCGTCGTCCACGTCCTTGAAAATGCGTTCTCGCGCCTTCTGGTACGCCTGCTCGCGCTCCTCCAGCGACGTGGACGAGCTGGCTTCGGGGCCAGGCGACCCGGACGCTCCAGGACTCGGGCCGGAGCCGTTGGCCCACTCCTCGGCCGCTGGCGAGTTGTTTCGCGGCGAGTTTCGACGCATGAGGCGCAGAGGAGGCCCGTTGGACGGTCCGCTGGACGCAGCAGCAGCAGCGGCAGCAGCAGCTCCGGCCCACGCCAGCTCCTCCATGGGGATCGAGCCCAGCGGAATCGCCCGTCGCGGCTCTCTGCCAGGCTCAATCTCGATGACAATCACCTCCTGCGACGTGGTGGTGTGTGCCAGACCGTAGTACACGGCGACATTGTGGGCCAGCAGCCGGTTGAACGAGTTGAGACCCGCGAGGATGAGCGGAGGCGCAGAAGCAGCGCTATCCGGTCCCGAAGCGGGTCCTGTGGGGATGGGGGGTTTGGGGGGAGCTGAGGGAGTGGCTGAGGGAGTAGGAGTAGCAGCTGAAGGATCAGCCGAAGTAGAATCAGCAGCTTCAGTAGCCGGAGCAGCTTCCTTGGCATTAGCATCAGCTCCTGCATCACCACCAGCTCCACCATCAGGTCCATCGACCCCAGAGTGGGAATTCACAACTGCGGCCAAATACGCGAGAATGTCGTTCTCCACTCGGACAATCAACATTCGCGACTTGGGCTCCATCAGCGACTTGCGCAGCAGACCACAGACGACTGCCCCGTCTCGAAGAGTAATAGGCGGCCAGTCGCCCTCGCGGGGCTGCTGCAAAAACGCCTCCATGGGCCGCGGAAGCTGCGGCGTGACCGTGGGACGGTAGATTGTGATTTTGTGCGTCTTTTCGTCCACGTCGTACGTGAAGTTGTAGTACTGCACCAGCTTGTAGATGAGCAGCCGGTGGTACGGAGTGGGTCCTTCGACTGTCACGTGAGATGGCAGGTTTGGCGAGGACTTTGAAGGGGGCTGTTTTGATTCGTCAGACTTTTCTTCAGACGACTTTTCACCCGAACAAGTCTTTTCCTCAGTCTCCTTGGCCTCAGTCTCCTTACCCTCCCCAGTCTTGTCTCCCTCCGGCGCAACCAAGCTGAGAATACTCTGCTCGATTTTGAGCACGTGATTGCGCGCGGAAATGGTCACGAGCGCGGATTTCAGGGCCTGGTCGGGCTCCAGTGTCAGCGCAGACAGATTGTTAGTCAGCGACGACACGGACGACGACGCCGAGCCGCCTCCCAGCGATCCGGCCGAACCCGGAGGGCCCCCGGAGCCGCCGTTGCCGGGATAGCCGCCCGCGTTGTTGGCGTTGACGTGGTAGCCGCCGCCATTGCCGCCCCGTCCGACACGGGGACCTTCGGGGTCGACGCCAGACACATCAATGTCCGCCAGCGCCATGACCTGGGGCCGTTTTTCGCGATAGAAGATTTTGACGGCGTGTCCGTCGACGACCACGTGATCCAGGCCGTAGTACTCGGCGATGCGGTGGGTGAGCAGGCGGTTGAAGGAGTTCATGGAGTCGAGGGTCAGCGACGGCGGCTTGTGTTGCTGCTGTTGGGCGACGGGAGCCGTGGGGGGCAGGAGCGAGGCGTTTTTCTGCGTCTCCAGAAACTGCTGCAGCTGTTTTTCGATTTTGAGCACCAACAGACGCGATTGCGGCGTGGCGAGAGCCCGTTTGAGCGCGTCGTCGAGGGGCATTTTTTGTTGGTGATGAAAGTGAAAATTAGAATTGGGTGTAGCTCTAGTCTCCCCAAAGCTTATGTGGGTGATGTGGGTGACAAAGTGGGTGTGGGAGTGTGGGTGGTGTGTTGGAGGTGTGTGGAGCGTTGGTGAGAGTGATTTAACGGTTCAATAGCTCAATGGCTTTGTGTCGGATGAACGACGATACAATTGACTGGTCGCTCGGGCTCAATCACCTGTCACGTGTTGATGACTGGTGCTCCTCTGTTGTTATGATGAGTGAGTGGTTAGGAAGAGTGAGGTGAGCGGAGAGTGGAGGGGAGTGGTGCCGGTACTTGTCCTACACGTGAGTGGTTGAGAGGGGGGAGAAGCGTTGTGGTGGTTACATAAGCAGACTCTGGACACACAACTCCCTAGTCAGTCACAATAGCTCTTTAAATATATATCGTGATACTGCTCAAGGTGTACACATTTTCTTCAGCTTCCACACCTCCCGTTAGAGTTCATGCCACGACATGATGTTGAGTTTGCCCGTCTGGCTGAACTGGTTGAGGCTGAGAGGGGGATGGACGGGATGTATTTGTGGAGAGCTACAATACTACTCGTACGACACTTGTGAGTCCGATGGGTGAGGGTCGTCAGGCAGAAGACAAGTCTGTCGATTGATTTGGTGCCACAAACGCAGTATATCACTCTACATGTCCACAGCAGGGACTTGGACTAATAATTATCAAGGTGTATACGTCAGGAACATACAGCAATGAGGAGTGAAGAGTGGGAGTGTGGAGGAAGGTAGAGGTGTATCAGGGGAGGTAAGACAATCGAGAAGATGAGACAACCAATGGAAGTGGAGATGTCAGATGTGGAGATGTCGCCGGTACATGTTTCCCCATACTTGTACTCATCTTGAAGTGCTATCATCGCAGCTCTCGCACATCCACACCGCATAGAGTTAAGGTCCCGGATAAGCTGGCTTGACGATAATAATGGGGTCATTGAATCTGTACGATCCACGAACGTACAGCTATACGAGAGTGCGATATTTAGAAGTTTGAGAGTTTGAGGCTGTCTCGACTGAGCGGTGTAATGGAAGTATTGTTAGAGGAATGGCACCGTACAAGCCGCTAGCTGAGAGCGATGACTAACACAGCCGATCCAACTCGTTCACGACTCACACAATCTGACGTAAGCACCCTGTGGCAAATCTTGTCCCCCACAATTCACATCATTTGAGCATTCTTGCACGTCTAACCAGCCCCAATGCTTTCCCTCTTCATATCCCTCTCTTAGCTCCCCCCGCTTACCTAATATCGCATGTCCCAACTGCACCAACTTTCAGATTGAGACAGTGTGGCAATTCATCATCTAGATCAACACCATGTCATCAGCAGAAGAAGTGAGTGAAATGGATGGCGGAAAAGCGCAATCTACTCCCGCGAGCGCCACTAACACAGATTCGTCTCAAGCGGCTTGCCCGGCTCGGTGGAGCTGCTTCCAGCCCGGAAAGACCCGCAGAGGAGAAGAAGGATGAGAAGGACAAGAAGGAGGAGGTGAAGAGCAAGGAGAGGGAGCCTGAGGCCCAGAAAGAAGAGCCCAAGCCCCACCCCAAACCCCAGACCACCCCAGCGACCAAACCGAAGATCAAAATCGTGCCCAAGACGTCCAAACCCGCCACTCCGGCCACATCGACGGCCAGACCCGCAGCACCACGACCCGCCGCCGCTCCCGCAGCCTCGCTGGCAGTTCCGTTTGCGCAGTACGAGCAGGACGCAATTGAGAGCGTTTTGCGCATCTCTGTGCGAAACAAGCCACGGTGTGCTCAGCTCGACTCCGTCAAGCAGGAGCTGGAGACCGAGAACAGACCTGTGGCACTATCGGGCGACAATCTCGAGGACGCGCTCTTCAGCCACCTCACGGGCTCCAAGACGGTCTTCAACTACCTGATGGAGAGCTTTGTGCGGGCCAAAAAGGATCTGGCGGTGCTCAACAAGGCTGGTCCCGAAACTGTGGACCCGGAGCCCAAGAAACAGCTCGTGCGAAACATGATGGAAATGACCACCCGCTACGGACTGCTGTTTGTGTCCGTGCCAGACATGTACGAGCAGGCCGAGGGCATTGTGGAGGTGCTTCGGCTGTCGCAGAACGGCTCGCTGTCGTGGGAGTTCATGGACGAAATCTTCTCCAGGGCCCAGGCAGACGGCGATATGGGTTCTGTGGCCGGCAAGATTCTGCAGGACGTGAACGGGCTCATTCTCAGCGCCAACCAGGACGCCTCGCAGTCCGCCACGGCGTCTCTGTACTTTGTTGCGCACCTGTTCAGCAACAAGCAGTTTGCCGGTGCAGTGCCCGAGATTGAAGGGTTTGTCGAGAGCGGCTCCAACGACGACAAGCCCGCGGACATTGAGAAGAACCCCGCCGGCCTGGGTCCCGTGTTTGCCATTTCCCCCCTTCATGGTTCCACTGCTCTCACCTTTTTCCCCATTGGCACTCCCGAGCAGATGATGGATCCCCGAGGCAACGCCGCCAACGGAGTGCGGGCCGAGTCGCGAATCGTGCAGGACCAGCTGTTCCAGATTGTCGACAAGATTGTGCGAGCGTCTCCGCAGGCACGTGACTGCATTCTGCAGTACTTTGGCCGAGTGCTCAAGTGCAACCACAGACGACGAGCTACCCGGCTCCAGGAGGGCACCACGTCGTCCGACGGCTTTCTGCTCAACATTTTCTTTGTGCTGCTCAAACTCGCCGACCCGTTTGTCGATAATGCGTGCTCCAAGATTGACAAGATTGACATTGACTACTACAGTCGGACCACCAACGCGGTGATTGACATTTCCGATGAGACCAAGATCCACGCGGACTCGACCGAGGCCGCCGAGTACTACGGCGACGAAAAGAGCGGTGCCAAAAAGGACCTTGCGCCGAACTTCATCTCGCACGTCTTCTTCCTCACGGCCGGATACCTGTACTACGGCTTTGGAGGTGCCCAGCAGCAGGTGACGCGGCTCAAGGAGCACCACGACCAGGTGCGCGACTACCTGGACAACTCGCGGGTGCAATACGCCAACGTTCCCGAAGCCCAACGAGGAGCTGTCAACATGCAGCTGCAAAAGGTGGAGAAGATGGTGGGTTCTCTGGCGGCTCAACGGGCAGCGATTCTGGCGGTCATCTCCGAGCAGGACGTGTGTGTCCAGGTGCTGCAGTTTGCCATCTTCCAAATGCATTATCTCATCCGGGTTCTGGACCCCAACCACGTGTATCCTCGTGGTGGCGACATTACTCTCCCTCTGTACACCGGAGAGAACCCGGGACCCATCGAGTACCTCCCCGAGTACCTGATTGAGGGTCCCGTGGGCATCGTCAACGTCATGTGTCGTCACAATACGATTTTGGCCATGTTGTCGCCTCTGGTGGACGTTTCTGCACTTGTCACGTTTGGCGTGGTTTTCCTGCGGCACTCGGACGTGATCAAAAACCCACACCAGAAGAGCAAGATTGTGGAGATGCTGTTTTGCGGCACTCAGCCCATCTACAACCAGAACGACGGCTTCCTGGTGTCGACGTTCAACTCGCAGAAGCTGGCGCTGGAGTCGCTCATGCACTCGCTCATGAACATTTACATTGAGTTTGAGCAGACCGGCGCGCACACGCAGTTCTACGACAAGTTCAACATCCGTTACTACGTGTCGCAGATTATTGAGTCCATCTGGAACAATGTCAACTACCAGAAGCGGCTGGAGAAGGAGTCGCATGACAACATTGACTTCTTTGTGCGGTTTGTGGCGCTGCTGCTCAACGATGTGACCTACTTGATGGACGAGTCTGTGAGCAGTTTGACCGAGATCCGGCAGATTGAGGCTGAAATGGCCACTATGACTGAAGAGGAGAAGACATCAACCCATGCCCAGGAACTGCAGAAGAAGTTCAAGACTGCCGAGCGCAACATCAAGGGCTGGATGCCGCTGACCAACAAGAACATGAAGCTGCTGGACCTGTTCACGCAGGCTGTTCCCAAGTCGTTTGTGTCGCCCGAGATTGTCGATCGACTCGCGGCTATGATGAACCACAACCTCAAGGCACTTGTGGGTCCCCGATGCCGCGATCTCAAGGTCAAAAACATGCTCAAGTACGGCTTTGACCCCAAGGACCTGCTGGTCAAGCTGTCCAAGGCCTACTACAACCTGCACAAGCAGGACGCGTTCATCCTGGCCGTGGCTCGAGACGGACGGTCGTTCGACCCCGCAAACTTCACCCGAGCCATCGAGCTCATCTCGCGCTTCAATCTCATGCCCAGAGAGTACCTGGACCAGATTGTGGCGCTGCGAGACAAGGCATCCGAAGTGGCTGCCCAGGACGAGGAGGACGAGCAAGATCTCGGCGATATTCCCGAAGAGTATCTCGATCCGCTCATGTACACTCTGATGACGAATCCCGTGATTCTGCCGTCGTCCAAGATCAACATTGATCTGGCCACCATCAAGTCGCATCTTCTGTCGGACCCCAAGGACCCGTTCAACCGAGCGCCTCTCAAGCTGGAGGACGTGTTGCCTAATGATGAGTTGAAGCTCGAGATCGAGGCTTGGGTCAAGGAGAAGCGAAGTGCCGCCAAGGCCAAGGATGATGATGGAGATGTCACCATGGCTTAGGAGGGGAAGTGGAAGACGAAAGAGTCGACGATATAATGAATGATTAACGTGTGGAATGAGCGGATTATGGGTAATTAGGGCCTTCAATATACGAATGACTAGTTTGTATCAGGTAGAGGCTTGTAGAACAAACTGCTGATGTGAATTCAAAGGACATTAGCGAAATTCTGGTAAAGTGTAACACTCGACGGCTCGATGATGTATGTGTAGAGACTAGGCTGGAGCACACGACGTGATTTTGAGGCGCTTCCGTCACTCAGACATTCAATAGCAAGTCAGTTTCGAATTTGTTAGCACATATAAGATGCTCGTGCAGAAATAATCAGTCAAGATTGAACTCGAAGAATCCAAGCCTGGGACAGTCTGTGGAATGAAGCAGAATTCTCTGATCTTCAACATCATGGGATTTGGGATTGGTAAGCAAATCGAATGAGACCATTCGAATGTACAGTATGAAGACGTTGTTAAACCTGGCTTCAGCTTCATTGTCGATACTCAGACTGATTGTAGCACCAGTGCGTGTGTCCACACTCTCAACTGACTGTGGCAACCAGTACAGGCACTTCAGTGAGAACCGACTGACAACTTCCTCACATCCCCCACTCTACGCAGGGAGCACACTCGCACTCCCTGCAACAATACCATCGTCTAATTATCTATATATCAATGTCTAACATGTCTAGTTGTTCTCCGCCTGCTCCTGCTTCTTGTTCTCCTTGTCAATGTTGTAGATGACCTGTCGTCGGGCTCGTTTGAGCTCGGCGGCCAGATCGGGAAGCTGCACCGTCTCCACAATATGGTCGATGCTGGTATCGTCCACCAGCAGCGAGTTGTCCACCGTCTCCTTGGAGACGGGGATGTCGACGGCCTCTCCGTCTTCGGCGGCCAGTCGAGCCACGTTCTTGAGCACGTGGGAGTCCTCGGCCGTGTTGTAGGCGTCATAGACTTGCTCGGAGGGCACAAACTCCAGATGGTTGTCCTCGATGAGATGCTTGAGGTGATTGGCTCCCTCCAGGGCCTTCCAGTGCGACCAGCATCGGAAGACGAGATAGAATCCGGGGAGATTGGGCAGCACGGGCAGCAGAGCCACGGGCAGCGTCAGCGGAGCTCCAATGGCGCACCAGATCATGTATTTTCGGTGGTGTTTGGCTCCGTCGATGGCCAGCTGAAGGAGCTGAGACTTGGCCTGATCCGGAGATGTCAGATGCTTGGGGAAGACCAGCGGCACCTTGAGCAGCTCCTCGTGGTGTTTCTTGGCAATGTCCTCGAGCTGCACCACGGGCAGCTGTTCTGCGGGCGGCAGCTTTTCGTTCTTCTCCAGCAGCTCCTTTTCGTCCTTGGCCTCGATCTCCTTGAGACGTCGCAGGACCGCCGATTGACGGGGGATGGACTTGAGTCCCCACTCCTCATAGGGTATTTGCTCGAGCATCTTGTTGGTCCAGAAGACAATTTGCTTTTTCCACCCCGTTTCCGAGCTCTCAAACTGCTTCCACACGGTGCCGAACTTCTTGACCAGCTTGTCGTCGAGTCGAGGGGTCTGGGAGGCCGGAGGGGTCACCGAGGTCTGCACGCAGTAGACCATGGCCCGTCGTGCGGTCAGGGGCGTGAACACGAGCTTCATGGTGGGTGTGGGAAGCTGTGGTGGAGGACTTGGTTCGACGAGACGGTCAAACGCGCAATGAATATAACACTTTGGCACCCTAAGCGAAGAAGGCTGCAACTTTATATGCCCGCGTGTGAATGACTGGGAAGAACTTTGGGTGGCGGGTTTCGAGCCTCGTGGGAGCCGTTGGGGGCTGCAGAAGGGCCGAGTCGGCTCGTCAGTTTCAATTTTCGGTCTTCTTTGGGCCTCAGCCTGCGCCTCAATGGATCCTACGGCTCTGCAAACGTGAGAGATCACGAGGAAGGAGGCTGAATTGGGAGTGCATGGTTGAGGTGGATCTGATTAGGGAGGCAAGATGAGGGTTGTTTGGGTGGGAAAACAGGATGATCTGGGCAAGAAGTGGACTACGTGGCCAAAAGCGAGTCGAACGAGCTTTTCTAATCGCGATTCCGATCACTGCTCACTCACTTGGAGCCCCCTGAGACCTCTGCAAATCAGTCCATCAAACCCCAATTTAAGTTGAGATGAAATTTTGGGACCTTTCACGGCCAAGTTGCCACTGGACAGCATAGCCCGGTATCCAGGCAGTGAGTCGGTTGTAGGCGGGTCCGGCTTGACTGCGGCGAGACGGGTTGGTATTACCCGTATTTCACGTGTCCTAAAAGTGCTCCATCATCCACTTCAATCTCACCTCCACATTCACACCCTCCAAACCCAAGTAATGTAGACGCCAAAGACCAACTAGAGTCGCGCCCGCAGTTACGTCCAATTGAGACCCCAAAAAGCCATCACATTGCTAAAAGCTAATGACGATTGGCTGCGTCAAATAGGTGAGGTTGAAGAGCTGTAGGAGGGGGGATAACGGCGATTTAAGGGGTTGTATCACTAATACTGGGGTTTCTGGACTCAGCTTATTGACACCCACATAAGGTCCTTACCGTCAATCATTCACCAACTCACCCACCCTCAACGACCCTACATTGCTCCTCGCACAACACAGTCTCACTCGAGACAGGCTTATACCTGAAGATACATACGTTTGCCACTAAGAGTGCGTCTTACAGGCACGACCCGCATAGCAATGTCCGAATGTGCGAGCCGGGTGGGTCTTTCAGGAGGTTGTGAAATGTGTGATTAGTAATCAGCATAGACGTGATTGGTGGGGACGTCATTTCGCCGGAGTCAGCGGAGTCCAGTTGACGTTCGTGCATCCCCAGCCACAGGGCTCATTAAGCTAAAAGTAGAGTGTGGCTCGTGGGAGTCTCGAAGGGCGAGTTGGAACAAAGATAGTGGGTGTATTGGAAGATCGAATATTCGAAGATATTTGTATGGAAATGGGTGTATTTTATGGTATAGTTGGAATCAGGGGAGAATTTTGAATCGATGGACATGGTTTAAATGAAAAAGTTCCATGTTAATGTGATTCTAGAGACAGTCAAACAACTGAAGCTCCATCGCCAAATGACTGCACAGTGACGTAAGTCAGAGTGACAGAGAGTTGTTGTTGCTCACGTCACGTGACAACCAACTTGACCACCGTTGGATATCAGTACTCGTGCCGTTACCACACTCTACAGGAAGCGTGTTCACTCCTCCCCCTCGTCACGCTCGTATAACACGTCGAGACCGTTTGACTCACGATTTGAATTCAACTCACCTATCGCTCACGTGAGCTCGCTAAGTTGATCAACATGCCTGACATCTGTCACTCCATGCTCCACCTGCTGTTGTGAAGTATATAAAGTGCTCGGGTGACAGCATGTGGTTGGGGTCTTGGTGCTGTTCTTCCCCGATTCACCGTCCCTTGTCTACGCTACTGTATGTGACTATGGACGCAGGGGGAAATTTAGCGAGATGCTCAAATTGGTGTTTTTATGGGCGAAATGAGATATTAACCGAGATGGAGATGCGGTGGAGGGCAGTACCACGTACGAACAGTACGATAACTACGATACTTTGCAGAGACGATGGATAGGATGTTTCCACTTGTCAATGCATTACCTCAACGTCTATATTCCAGGCATCGTTTCAAGTGGCTTGCTGCCAGAAGCGCAAGAGCTATTATTACGAGACTGCACTTTGGCGGAATCGCACTTGTAGCAACGACGTGGATTTCGCTCACGGCAATTCCCTCAGTCTTAAGAAGAGAGATTAACAGTGGTTTGTCTGACCAGTTTAGTCTTGAAATGGAGTCTGGTGATTAGAGGTAGCTAAGATAGTGCTAGTTACTGTACGTACGAATAGTGAACGCCAACCGTTCTGCTCCTCCTAGAAAGGCAGCTGAAGACGATATTAGCGAGACAAAGACATTCCGTCAGCTCCCTTCGTCTTCTCCGTCTCACGCTCTGCCCTCAAGTAGCAAATGCAGTGCGGCGCAATCGGGATGCAAAACCAGTCAAATGCACCAGCAATGAAGACCATAAATGACATGTAAGGAGAGGGCAAGCGAGAGTCCGTTTGCAGAGTCCATAAGAGACGTGTTTTGGGCGGGTTTAGGGCGGGAAAACGGCCCAGAAATAGACACAGATCAGTTCCGGATCTCAGGGTCCGCCGATCGGCCCAATCTGCCCCCAGCAACTCCTTCTCAGCAGCCCTCTCTTGCCTGCTCCACACAACGCAGGAAGCTTGGCTAGAAACACCTTAAGCTCTTCTAACTTCAACCCAAAACCGGTTCCAAACATCTGACCCGAACTGTTTTAAAAACACCTACAAGAAAAAAAACGAGACGACCTACAAGAAAAAAAAAGGGCAAGAGTGAGAATCTCTTGAGACGACGGCCTTGCTTTGAGATACTACCACGCTGACCAGAGGAGAGAACCGCGACAACCATCCCCGACCCAGCTCCACTCTTCACAACCCCCCTCTTGGCATGCCCTCCTACGACTACGGCCCCCAGGACTCTGCAGTAGTGGCTTCAGACGGAGGCAGAGTGCCCAGCACTGTTGAGTCTCGCGACCCGGCCGATGAACCTCCCCCCGCGGCCAACAAGAAGATGAAAACCAGCGAGGAGCAGCAAATACACGACCAGCCTCCCTACGACTACTTTCCGGCCGCCTCCGCCTCTTCCTACACCTCTGCTCCAACGTCGTCGCAGTCCAACGCCTCCGCGCTGACGTACACAGACACACAGACGCACCCGACGTCGCACATGCCGTCAGGCCCTGTGGGCGCGTCGTCGGGCGGCGAGATTCCGTTTCCCAACTACTCGTCGCCCTCAAAGCCCCGGAACCGAGCCATTTCAGGGGGCCCCTCGGCAGTCACGTCACGCCGCAACACGTCGTCGTCCAGCAAGTCGCAACAGTACGAAACCAACTACAAACACGTGGCCAGTACCATCCCCGTGTGGCTCATCGAGGATATCGGCGACCAGGAGTTTTCGCCGCAGGTCAACACGGTCAACTCGTTCCAGAACGACAGCGACCGCATCACGGAGATTGCCGAGGGCGACTCGGACCAGGCCATTTCCGACGCAGACAACGGCAAGGGCGTCGCGCCGACACTCAACTGGAGACGCCGGCTGCCCACCTCGTCGTTCAACTTTGCTTCACCGCAAAACACAGCTCTCCGGCCTCTGCAGGGAGTGCTGGTGGCGCCGCTGAAACTGCACACGCACATTTTTCGGCACCACCGGCTCAAGTACGTGCAGGGCGAGTCGAAAAACCGCTACGTGGAAACCAACCCGCACTACCAGTGGGGCACGTTTGCCAACAAGGTGATCCGCAGAGACGTGCTGGGCAAGGAGGAGATTGTGGACGTGTCGGAGCTGGAGGGCCAGTACGACTTTGAGTCCAAGTACGGCGGCGACGACCAGGGCCAGCTGGGATCCACGTCGTGGTTTCTCAAGCGCAAGCTCAAGGGCTTCATCAGCCTGTTCCGCAACGTGGAGGACGACGACAAGTTCAAGCGCGGCGCAGACCTCAACTTCCGCGAGTTTGTGTCGGAAAAGTCGCGGCAGTCGTGGAAACCCAAGTTCTACGTCATTCTGCTCAACGACCCCTACGTGCCGCTGACGTTCCGAACCATCATGTTCTCTCTGTCGTGCGTCGCCTTGTCTCTATCGGCCTCCGTCTTCGTGCACTCCAAGAACAACACGCCCATCTCCATCCCCCAGCAGCCGTCGACCATCATGGCGATTGTGGTGCAGAGTATCGCGCTGGTGTACATTGTGTACATTACGTACGACGAGTACTCGGGCAAGCCGCTGGGTCTGCGAGACGCGGGCTCCAAGATCCGACTCATCATGTTGGATCTGTTATTTATTATTTTCTCATCCGCAAATACGGCTCTAGCATTCAACACAATGTGCGACAAACGGTGGGTCTGTCGCACCGACCACGATCTCAGCGACCCGGACCCCATGCCGTACAACTACGCCATGTGTTCGCGGCAGAAGGGCCTCGTGGCGTTTCTGCTCATGATTCTCTTTTCGTGGGTCTCCACTTTTAGCATTAGTATTTTCCGACTGGTGGAGCGTGTGGCGGGAGACAAGCAGAACTAGCTCGATTAGACATGGCCGGGTAGAAGACGGCACGCACACTACACCAATTAACAGCATTCCAGTAATACAGATACAATAATAGGGAGTCGGGGGAGTGACGATCGTAGTTTTACGTGGGCATTAGACGCCTTTGTTGATCTAATGGAGTGTTGATACAGTTCAAGTACGGTCGATTCAGGGTATCAGGTGCAGTGCTGGTACAGGAATTTCAAAGCGCTCGCTGTCTCTAGAGTGAGATTTCAATGGCCAATTTTGATATAAATTGCACCGTCGCATTCACAATTTGCTGCTGATTCTAAAGATACTAAATCTTCAATATCCAGGCTCTCGGGGCGAGTGCTGGTGATGGTCCTCTATGCTGACTGAAGTAAGATCAGGCATGAGCAGACTCGAGTGATTCAATTGAAAGCTTGAAAACACGGCACCTTCTCATACCTTGAATAGTCATTTGACTGAAGCCAGACTACAGAAAGACGTCAAGAACAGAACAAGTGCGAGTAGCCACACTACAATACGAGACCCCCTTCTGTTACTCGCATCGTGACCCCTTCGGCCGGGTAATGGAAGGGGTTCTTGGGGCTGCAATTTTGACAGATTTCGGATGGACCAATTCCCCAGCGTCCAATGACATGAGCACACTCCTCTCTTCCCTTATAATCATTGTATAATATGATCCTGTCACCACCCTCTTACTCTATGGTGGCGTGTCAACGCTGAGTCAGCTCTGCCACTGAGAGAACCTTGTTTGGCCCATTGGGTCACACTCGCACACACGCATCTAGCATAAGCTGCAAAGCGCACCACACTCTCTTTCTCACCACCCTTCTCTGTCTTGCCCTACACCACTGGCAATTCAGCCCAGAGACAATCACCTACTTGGAATCGAGCATCAGGTGACCGGAAGTGGACCAAAGATAGAACGACTGAAAAAGAAGCCGCTGACAACCACTTCACTCGAAAAACGCCACGACAACAGCCAACACCATGGTAAACACTCCTCCTCTTCCCCGCGCCGATGATATCGACGCCACCTGGAAGTACATTGAGGACGGCGTGGGCCAGGTGCTGCGAGACGACCTGGCCCATGGAGCAGGATTGTCGTCGCAAATGTACATGAATCTGTACTCGGCGATCCACAACTACTGCGTGTCGCGAGACAGCAACCGAAGCGTGAGTCTGGCGAGCCGCGGAGGCGCCGGATCCAGCACGCGGGGCGCACAGCTGATTGGCGCAGACCTCTACTACAAGCTCAAGGGCTTTCTGGAATCGCATCTCAGCTCGCTGGAGGCCGAGGCCCAGCCCATGAGCGGCGGCAACCTGCTGCTGTACTACATCAAGTGCTGGGACAAGTACACGGTGGGCGCGCAGTACATCAACCACATTTTCAACTACCTGAACCGGCACTGGGTCAAGCGTGAGAGAGACGACGGCCGCAAGAACGTGGTGGACGTCAACACCATGTGCCTGTGCGCCTGGAAGGAGTGCTTTTTCGATCCGCTGGAAAAGAAGGTGATCGACGCGCTGCTGGAGCAGTTCACCCGGCTGCGCAACGGCGAGTCCACCGGCACCATCGACATCCGCAAGGTGGTGTACTCGCTGGTGTCGCTGGGCCTGGACCAGCTCGACATCAAGCGCGTCAACCTGCAGGTCTACGAGCAGGCGTTCCTGCATCCGTTCATCCAGCACACCAAGGACTACTACACCAAGGAGTCGGCGCTGTTCCTGCAGGAAAACACGGTGGTCGACTACAACCGCAAGGCCGAGCAGCGGCTGGCGGAGGAAAAGGGCCGCGTCGACGTCTACCTGCATCCGTCGTCCGAGCAGCGGGTCATTGAGACCTGCCACGAGTGTCTCATTGCCGACCACGCCGAGGTCATTCGCTCCGAGTTTGGCTCGCTGCTGCAGGGCTACCGTGAGGACGACATTCGGCGCGTGCACGTGCTGCTCAGCAAGGTCGACGGCGCGCTGGACCCCATTCTGCCCGTGTTTGAGTCCTACGTCAAGCAGGAGGGCGAGAACGCCGTCAAGCAGCTGGCCAAGGACCTCACCGGTGCCGTCGACGCCTCCACCTACGTCGACACCCTCATTGGCGTCTACGAGCGCTACGTGCATCTGGTGGAGGTGGCGTTCAGCAACCACACGTCGCTGCACAAGGTGCTGGACGCCGCCTGCCTGGCGTTCATCAACAAGAACGTGATTGCCACGCCAGACTCGCCCAACAACAAGTCGCGCGACTCCAAGACGCCCGAGCTGCTGGCGTCGTACTGCAACACGCTGCTCAAGAAGACCACCAAGACCACGGAGGACTTTGATCTTGAGGCCAAGCTGGAAAACGCCATTGTCATCTTCCGGTTCCTGGAGGAGAAGGACGCGTTCCAGAAGCATTACACCCGAAACCTGGCGCGGCGGCTGGTGTACAACTCGTCGGCCTCCGACGACGCCGAGCGGTCCATGGTCAACAAGCTCAAGAACGAGTGCGGCATGGAGTACACCGGCAAGCTCAACAAAATGTTCCAGGACATTTCCGTGTCCGGCGAGCTGCAGGAGGAGTTCAAGGAGCGGGTGCAGCAGAAGCGGCAAGACGCGGCAGCCTCTGGAGAGGAGGCCAACCTGGTTGATTTCTCGCCCACAATCATCGCCGAGGGTTGCTGGCCTCTTCCCTCCGTCAAGGACGGCTTCCGGCTGCCCACGGACCTCACCAAGACGTACGAGGCGTTCACGCAGTACTACCAGGCCAAGCACCAGGGCCGTAAGCTCAAGTGGCTGTGGAACTTCACCAAGGGTGACGTCAAGATCCACACCAAGGGCTCCAAGATTGGCTACTCGGTGACGGCGTCCATCTACCAGATTGCGATTCTGTTGGCGTTCAACGACGCCGACGTGCTGTCTGTGGCCGATCTGCAGGAGATGACGGGGCTCAGCAACACGTATCTGCATGGCTCGCTGCACCTGATTCTCAAGTCCAAGTTTCTGCTGGTGGAGGGCGTGTCCGGCGACCCCAAGGACGTGGAGCTGGCGCCCGAGACGCGAATCGTCTTCAACCAGGATTTCAAGTCCAAGAAGATTCGAATCAACATCAACGGAGTCATCAAGACGGAGGCCAAGGCCGAGGCCGAGGAGACCAAGAAGGCGATCGAGGAGGACCGAAAGTGGTTCCTGCAGGCCACCATTGTGCGAGTCATGAAGGCCCGAAAGACCCTCAAGCATACTGCGCTGGTTCAGGAAACCATTGTGCAGTCCAAGAAGCGGTTCCACCCCAAGATTGGCGAGATCAAAAAGGTGATTGACGATCTCATTGAGCGAGAGTACCTGACCCGAATCGAGCAGGACAAGTACGAGTACGCTGCATAGTTTGGCGAGGGAGGAGGGAGCGCGTTTTTGATCAACGTGTTGCACGCTAGAGAAGAAGTCGTGCACGATAATGCTTCCGGTATTGCGTTGTATACGGTGGCATCATGGTTATGTTAGCATTTCGTTCCGTGGTGCCATGTCTAAAAGTACAAGTAATTCCAATAGATGACTGTAAAGTGTTTGTGGCGAGGGTCAGGATGAAGCCGGTATGTACTGTATCGTATCGTATGTATTATACCATATCATCAGAGTACCATATCATCAGTGAGCCGCTACTCACCTCTGTAGAGACGGTGTGAATCGAATCGTGTAAAATCGGCCCACAGAGCTGGGCATGAAGTTTTACTGTACCGGTAGGTGTTTGAATGTCTCTAGAGAACCAGCAGTATCTGTAATCAGATCTTGTCATGGCGACAGCTGGGGAAAGACTTCGGTTGATCTAATTAGTGTTCTTCTGGTTCTGGCGATACCAAAATGTAAATTGCCGGCTATACAAGTGATTATCAATATATCCGGTTTGGTGATCGTGGCTCCATGGTCTACATCGTTGACTGCTGTTTGTCGACACCGATTATGAGTTTGTTGGTCTGGTTCTAGAGACTGACTTGCTGTTTGCCTCAATCTTTCATCGTCACCACCCTCAACTGACTGTACACAATACGAGTACGGAGTACAGTACAAGGGGAATATCTGCACTATGAGTTGTACTGATTATACATGAATGGTCTCTAGCTACGGGACACCTCGAGCTTACAACAGACGACTCGAGTACACAAGTCTACATCAGACGCCTGAGTCTACAAGAGACGACTCAAAGATTACAACCAGACTTTATAACAAAATGCATATTCATACTAACAACCACCAACACTAATGAACAATGTTGATATCGGCGAAATCCGGCTCGACGAGCTTTTCAATCTCGTGGGACAGAGCCATGACCCACTGCTCCTTTTCTTGTCGCGAACGGGCCACAAAAATGTACCGGTGGCCACTGACGCCCAGCCGGTTGACGGTTCGCAGCTTGGTGGCCGAGTTTGTAGTGACGGCCTTCTTTCGGGGAAACCACAGAATGATACATCGCAGCGTCTCGCTCTCGGCAGACTTCCAGCCGTCCTTGTAGATGCGAGGCACGACCTTATCGGAGACCAGATCGCTCATTTCGTCCCGTGTGAGAATGTCCGACTCGGCAATGTTGCCGGAGTAGACGTACGCCTCCTTGAGCGGAATGTCTCGGAACCGTTCGTAGTCCACCTTGTCCATGGGAATGCCTCCAAGCGTTCGTCTGTACACGTCGTAGAGAATGAGATGTCCGTGGCACAGGACGGCGTAGTGCAGCTTGAACGAGCCGTGGGTGCGGGTCTTGTGGTACAGCATGCCCTTCATGATGATTGAGCGGGACCACGAGATGCCCGAGACGTTGTAAAGCGTGGTGGAAGCCGAGGCGCGAGCAGTTTCCCACTTGGGCGACGACTCTCCAACAGCCGCATCCAGCTTGTCGTCAATGTAGAGACGTTTCATGTTGTTGGTCCGTAGGTCCGCAGACACCTGCAGCTGGTTATGGGCCACCACCTTCCAGTAGGCAATGAGATCTCTCAGCTTGTCGACCCACAGGTTGCGACACTTGGTGTTGTAGGCCTGCAGACGCACAATGAGCCCGTTTTCCATCACCAGCTCGAACGTCTTGTGCTCGTCAAACGAGTCCACCTGGCCGTCTTCTCCGGCGAGTCCAGGGGACCCGTTTCCATGCAGAATCCGCGAGCCGTCAAAGTCCACGTTGTTGTCCTCGCTGCCAATACTGTCGTCAATGTCCTCCTGACGCTTGGTGGCTCGAACCTGAGTCACCTCCAGCAGATTGATAAATCCGTCGGCCTTGATGATTTGGGCAGCTCGTCTCTGCATGTTGTGCAGCGCAATGGAGTCTTTCTTCTGGAACTCGGCCTCGGATATTCCGGGCTTGAGCCACTTGATGATGGGAGTGCCCTTCATCTGGCCAGTTCCCTCCTCGGACTTGAAGGGCGCAATCTCGTACACCCACTCTCGCTGCTCCTCGTTGTACGACTCTTGGCACTTGAGATCCTCGTCGGGGAGAGGCAGAATGGCATTGCCGGGCTTGGCGAAGAAGAGAAAGTAGTCGTGGGTGGAAAAGTACAGGTTCTTGTACAGCAGTTTGCCGAAAGTGGGCTTTTTGGACGAAAAGGCGCCTCCAAGCTGTCCGTTCCACGATTTGAGACGGACCAAGTGTCCTTCGATGGGAGTGGGCTCCACCAGCTCTTCTCCCTTGATTGTGATTTTGTCGCCGTAGTGCTCCTTGACACGCAGCTCGAGATCGTGGGTTCGGTTCAAAGCCCAGGATCCATGCAATTCCTGCTCTCCAAAGCCCTGGACCCATTCGAGTCGGTCGTATCGCCTCCAGCCCAGACCGACCCGCTTGTTCTTGACCCAGTCGTCGATCGTGCTTTTGAACCGCGGGTTTTCAGCCAGAGCTTTGAGAGCCTTTTCGGTGATGTACTGATGAGCTCTGGCTGTGAGCACGGCTCCTCGACCGGACTTTTTCTTGGCCGCCATGAGGTTCCGCGAAATGTACTCGTCGATGAGCCGGAACTTGCGCCAGGAAACACGCACAGTGACAACCACCGCCAAATCGGGTACTCGCACATGCATGTCTTTGTCTCGTCTGGCGCCCAGAATCTCGGAGAAGAAGGCAAACCACCGGATGGACGAGTACGCGGAACGGGCCCGCAAAATGTAGATGACCGTCTCTCGCTTACCGGTGTACCACAGAGCAATGGTCTTGTCCAGAGACGAGTAAAGAGACACGTTGACGTGCTTGCCGAGCGTCAGGAACATCTTGGCGCCGGTCTTACCCTTGGCCACCTTTTCCACGGCCTTGATGGACCGCGACGAGTAAAACTGCAGCGAGATGGGGTTCTCGGGGTCGCCCGTGCTTCGAGCAACCACAATGTACTCTCTCCATCGCTCCAACATGCGAGTATCGCCCGTTTCGGTCTCGTTGAAGTCCTTGGGAAGATGCAGAGCCGGACTGGTCTTGACCATGACCAGCATTTTTTCGATCCGCACAATCTCGCCGGCGGTTCTTTCTCTTAGAAACCGCCAGTTTTTGACGGTGGCGTCTCGGGTCCGCGAAGACTTGTCTCGCATTCTGCCAGCCACGTTCTTGGCCCGGTTCATGAAGTTCTCCTGAAACTGCATGTAGTAGTCGCTCTGGGCGGGATTGGCGTTGGCAGCAGCAATCGAAGCAGGAGTCATAACTTCGGCTCCTTGAGGCTCGTCACCGTGACGAAGACCAGTGTGGGGAACAGTGGGGTCTCCGTCCCGCTTGACCTCGTCGGGCTCCTGGCCGTCGGGTCCATCTGGAGCTTCGGCCACCTTTGAGTCGTCAATCTCCTTCTGGGTGGCAGCCGAAATCTGACCATTGTTTCCAAAATCCTCAGAACCCTCCATCAGATGCGTGTTTTCAGGCAGACTGTCCTGCTCCTTGAGCTCGGGCAGCTTCTGCTCCTCCTTCCACCGCAGCTTTTGGCCCGGAGTGAGTCCCCGGGGGCCAGAAAACTTGACAGCAGAGGATGGCGCAGGAGCCTGTTGGAAGCCCTTGCCCTTGAGCACGTCTGCGCGATTGGGGGCCACGAGAATCGATTTGCCCTTGTAGTCCTTCTTGTGCGCGTCGTAGCCCCTGAGAGTGAGCTCGTTGTCGTCTTCGAGATCCGAGTCAAACTCGTCGGACAGACTGTCGGCATCGGACAGGTTAGTCGTACCGACATCGTTGAGCGACGCCAGACTGGACTCGGCCGAGTGGAACGAGTCGATCGTGCCCATCGATCCCACTGCGTGAGACGTGTCTGACGTTTGAGAAGACGTCTGGGTGAACAGAGGGACTTCAGAAGTGGACGAATGACCCTCGGATCCGAGATTGTAGGGAGCAGTAGTAGATCGTTTCAATTTTCGGGGGCTAGTCTCAAGAGGACTCAAATCATTCTCCTTCTTGACTTCCGAGTGAGACTCATGATTGGGTCCCGAGTACTTTCGCAACGAGTTCAGAGCAGAACCAGGAGGCTGTTGCGACATGACTCCAACAGGAGCCTTGTAAGCCGTCCCGTCAGAGTCGTCACTCTTGTCTCCAGCACCGCTAAAGTCTCTGACTTTGATTCCGGGGGGAGCAGTTTGGGGACTGGTGGGAGGGTGGTCCCTTCTGCTCGATCCATAGCCAGGAAGTTTCACAATCGGGGTGGACACGTCCATTTCCTCCGGCATGCAATCAGGAAGCCGCATTTCCTCCTCGTAGTCGCTGTCGGTCATGATTCCCTTACCCTTGGAGTTGGATCTTCCTCGTCGACGAAATGTGCCCTTTCTTCCGGGCGAGGGGATGGACGACTGGGCGTTGAGCTGGTCGGAAAACGTGCCTGTTCCTCGTCTCGGCAGTTCCGGCGTGGTCTTTCCCCGAGCAAATCTCGAGCCCTGAAATGAGCCATGCTCCTTGACGCTGTTGTTGAACGTCTTGGACTTGTCGCGCGAGCTGGAGCCCACCTCGTCCCACTTTGTGCGGCCGAAGAAGCTCTTTTTGCGTCTCTGTGCGCTCAGAAACCGGTCCGGGTCCACGTCCGACTCCTCCTCATCTCCCGCATCCAGGGGCAAATGAGGGTCTGAAGGGGGCTCGAGCTCGGAGTCGGTGAGATCGGAGGCGCTGGAGTCGTACATTTCCATGAGCTCCTCGAGCAGATCGTCACCGTTCTTGTTGAGCTTGGAAACAAGCATCTTTTTCGGCTTGGACAGCGCATTCAGGGGGTTGCCGGGGAACACTTTGTTGGTGAGCCCAAAAAAGGGGCCCAGAGATGAGCCAGCGTAACGCTTCATGACAGTCTCGGGGGGCTGCTCGATCCACTCCTTGGCCAGTGGGCCCACAACCTGGACTCGCGACGACCGGTCCATGTGATCCGGAGTCGAGTACTCCATTCGAAACACCGTGTACGAGTTCAGGGGCACCTCGTTGTACACCCACTCATTGTACTTTTGGCGCACCGAGTCGAGATCCTCGTAGTCCGCCAGAAGATCCACCTTGCCCTCCATGGGATGCGCCTTTCTGCCCTTCAGAAACGGCAGCCCCTTGGCGTCGTCGTGCACGATTCGGGGCGGTCGCTGTGATGCAGCAGTTGATCCATCCATTGACATGCGCTGGGTTAGTGGATGGTGACAAGAGAGACAGCTGTTGGCCAGATGACACGTGTCCTTCCCTCCCCTCCCCCTCCTCTCCTTCTCTCCTCCCCAACTCACTCTTTCTCTGCTGTGTCAGTTCCTTCTCCTGTGTATCAATACCAGCGCACTGGTAGGTTTGCTCAGCTCGTACTAGGCTAGTTGCGCTGCAAGTCTATGCATGTCAGCTTCCAAGTAGAGTTTGAGCACGCCTAAAGGAGCGATGGGATGTGTGCATGCATGTACGCCAAAAAGCCCCAGCATCTAAGCCCCACAAGTGATGCTCTCGAAAACCACATTGACCCTCCTCAACTCCTCTCCAGCATGCCACGATGACCGACTCTATTGAAAACCTCAACAACTTGCTTCTCCTGGGCGTCGTCTTCGTCTCGGGACACCCCAAACTGCCGTGTGAAGGCGAATCAGCCCCAGACGGCTGGAACTGGCCTCCATCGACTTGGTTCCGACTCACTGACCTCTCTGTGCAAATGAGAGAACTAAGGAATCTCTACGACACAAAAGCGATCCGAGTGACATGCATCTCGACTCCTCTGCGACAACTGCTGGCTCTGAAAATCTACCTGGTTCCGGAAGAACTGAGAGCCAAACACCAGCCCAAACACCTGTACTCGTTTGCCCTCCAACACTTGGACGATAAGCGAAAATCGGCTCTTAGCCGCTTGATACCCTTTCTCTACATTCCCGGAAAACATACACCCATTTTTCCATTCCGAAAAACCAGCCTGGGACCCAGTAGAAAGGTGGTGGCATCGGAGGAACGGCTCAACAGCTGGCTAGGACATTTGTGCCATGATCCGAGCAAAAAAACAACAACAAGAGACGAGCTCGAAAGTGGCAAAAACCTGCTCATGAGCCTCTACGAATCCGTAGACTTTGTGCCCCAATACGATCTCTCTGATCCACATGTGGACGCTGTCTTCAGTGGACATATTGCCAACCTCAAGTCGGAGCTGTACCCCTACCAGGCAGAAACCGTGTCTCAGATGATGCACATGGAGGAAAACCCCAGGACAGCTGTTAGCGAGAGATACTTGCCCATTGGACGCTTCTTCTTCCATCCAGAGCATTTAGTGGCTTGCAAGCAGCTGCCCGAAACCTCGGGTCTCTCGCGAGGAGGAATTTTGGCGGAAAACATGGGTTTGGGAAAAACGTGCATTTGTTTGGCGTTGATTTGCGCCACCCGGAAATCCATGGCCACGGTGCCTGTTCAGTACAGCGATACATTGTCTGAGACGATGATGAAGCTGCCCAATAACGGCAACATTTCGCAGCTGAAAGTTCTTGTAGCCAAAAAGGTGGCTGAACTAGGAGCTCCCTGGGGTCTCTACGCTGATCGACTGTCTCCCTCGTGTGTTTCCGTGCTCTCTTCCATCAGATGTACTTTTCTCATGCCGGACATTCCTCGAGTGCGAGTGAGTAGTCGAACAGCTGCTGCACGAGAACAAAAGCCGCCTCGACGGATTCATTTGTCGGCCGCCACTCTGCTTGTTTGTCCTGACTCGTTGCCGTTCCAGTGGCTCACCGAAACCAAGAAGCACACGGAGAATCTCAAGGTGATCCACGTGAGCTCTGCAGACAAGGCGCCTGATCTGGACACGGTCTTGGACGCGGATCTGGTCATCATCACCAACAGTGCGTTGAAAGAGGTGTTTTCCAACTCTGCATGCGCCCACATTCAGGACATTCGATGGAAGCGGCTGATTGTGGACGAGGGTCACGTGGTGGGCAACAACAACTCGATTCTGGACATTTGTGGCCAGGAGTGGATCGCCGAGTGTCGCTGGGTCGTGTCCGGAACTCCCACAGCCGGACTGACGCGTCTCGACTCAAAGGCGCTGTTTGACCACAAGTCTGATCTCCAGAAACTGGGCCGAATCATGGGCGAGTTTCTCAAGATTGAGCCGTGGAGTTCGAATCCGAGTTCGTGGCAACAGCTGGTGGTCAAGCCTCTTCTTGCAGGTCGATATGACGGCTTTGAACACGCTGTCAGAGTCTTATCTGGAGTCTTGGTTCGTCATCAGATTGAAGACGTGGAACAAAGCACCCGTCTTCCTCCTCTCCACAACACTGTCGTTTTTCTGGAGCCCTCCTTCTACGACCGAATCATCTCCAATCTCTACGTCTCCAACGTGGCTCTGCTCAACCTGAGAGACGCCAAGAAGTTTGGCCTGAAAAATCTCATTCGTCGACTGAGAGGAGCCTTCTTTGTGTCCACAAACTACGAGACGCGAGACATTCAGTTCTTTCTCGACGAGCTGGGGGCCTACATTTACGACAACAAGGTGGCTCTGGCCAGTCCTGACGGAGCAAAAGGAGCCCAGCTCATCAAGAAGATCTACGCGGCTCTCAACTACGCTACGACTTCGAGCAATTGGCTCCGGATCGCGGGAACACAGGAAATGCCCTTCTTCATTGAGGACACCACAGCCACATCCGAGCCTTTTCAGATTGCACGCCCTATTCAGGTTCAAGACTACCGCCGGTACGGAATCATTGGAGGTTCACAGCTGGCCTATGTTCAGAAGGCTGCCAGCGAGGAGAAGAAGCTGGATCTGTGGACAGAAACGAAATCCAAAGACGGAACACCCTTGGAGGGAGTTGCGGAAGAGCTGTAAGACGATCCTCTGTTTTCGAAGCGATACTGGAAATCCTACGACAGAAGAATGGACAACAAAAGGCTGCAGAAGGACAAGAAGAACCCGCCCGTCCAGACAGCCCTTCTTGCCAAGTCAAAAATCCCGCCAGCGAAATTTCTCGAAAGTGTGGGCTTGTCCGTGGAGTCTGCTCGGATAGGAGCACCTCAGAAACACCATCCACAGCTGGAAGAAGATACTCGTGTGAATATTATACCTACCATTGTGGGTACGGGCTCAGCCAAGCTGTCGTATCTGGTTTCCAAGACCCTATCTCTCGTTGATAAGCACAAGATTCTCGTGTTCTACGAAGACATGGATTCTGGATACGCTGTAGCTGAGGCGTTTGAAGCGGCAGGAATCAAGCACCTGATTTACACGGCTGGACAGGTCTCCAAGGAGAGACGAGCGCAGTATCTCGCCACGTTCGAGTCGACGAACCACTTCCAGGTGCTGCTGATGAACATCAACGCAGCTGCTCACGGTCTCAACATCACTTCTGCATCTTGGGTTTTCTTTCTTTCTCCTGTTTGGAGACGGGACATTGAAGCCCAGGCGATCAAGCGAGCTCATCGAATCGGCCAAAAGTCCGAGGTGCACGTCGAGACTCTAGTTCTCAAAGACACTCTCGAGGAAGAGATTTATCGACGTCGAACGGAGCTGTCAGAGGCCGATGACGAGACGCCAAAGGATATGGCTGACGATGATCAACTGCGGGAGACGATTCTCAACTACGCCTTGACACCGATGGAGAGTCTTCACAAGGGCACGACGGACGAAGTGGCCTTCTTTGACAAGCCCGTTCCTCTGTACATCAAGGTGGAGACCCACGACGAGTTTGAGAGCTCTCTGGTGCATTTCGAGGGCTTGCCTGTGAAAAGGAAGAGAAAGAAGACTATAGTTGCAGACGGTTTTGCCCCCAAGAGGAAGAGAGTAGCTGGTGGTCTGTTAACAGCGGCAGTTAAGAAAGCGGAGCGACGAAAGTAGCTGTTTTCACCGGTCACAGCAAATCGCAAACTGCAAATACATATTTATTCATCTGCAATATATCACCTACATTTATTTATTCCACATACACCATTCCAAGTAAGCGTATAACATTCAATCATTTAAATCATGTCTATTTAGATGGGCTCGCTAAGGACGTGGTTGAGTCGAGCAATCTTGGAGGCGACAGAGACGTCAACGGTTCGCTCGGCAACCTCGACAATGAGACCGCCGAGAATATCGGGGTTGACCTTGAGGTTGAGCTTGAGCTCACCCTCACCGACGAAAGAGGAGCCAGCAATGGCGGCCTGGAGTCGGTTGATGGTCTTCTTGTCGAGCTCGGTGGCAGAGGTGACGGTGGCCTCAACCAGACCCTTGGATGCGTTGACGAGAGTCTCGAACTTCTCGATGATGCCGGGAATCAGAGCCAGTCGGTTGTTGTCGGAGATGACGGTCAGGAAGTTGGTGAGAGTCTTGTCTCCGCCAACGGCCTGGGACAGCACCTCGACGACGGTCTGCTTGTCCTCGTGGGAGAGGGTGGGGTTAGACACGATCTGGGCAACCTCGGGCTGGTTAGCGAACACGTCTCGCAGCTTGGCGAGAGAGCCCTCGGTCTGGGACAGATCGGACTCCTTGGCGGCAGCGGTGTACTGAGTTAGTAATTGGTTTGGGGGAATTATCCGGAGCGGAATAGGAATTGAATTGACGTGGGAATGTGAGAATTGGCATTGTCGTAGGGTCGTGGGTCGTGGGTCGTGGTTCATAGGTCATCAAGTCGTTTGGGAGCACTTGTTCCTTCAGGTTGAGTACACCCAACATGAGTGCACACAACATTGAGCAATTAACCCAAGGAATGAGGTCACACGGATGTGGGACACGCAAGATGAAGGGTCCGGACCGTTCGGCAGATCCGCGACTCACAATTCGCCTATCACCGTTCACGCGTCCCCAATTCTCCCCCTCATCCCCTCCACCCCCCACTCTATGTTGTGCTGTCATCTCCTACTCCATCCCACTCATTCTATCCACGTGTCAAGGGTATCACGCGGTCAACAATCGACCGCTCAATTCACGCTCAATTCCTCAATTCCTGGCTGTCGTGGCTTGCAATTGCGCCCAAAAACTCCCTCTCTCTCCTCCGCAAAACACCGGAATACCCACCAGAGCAGTAGCGTAAGTACCGTCGAGGCCAAAGAGCTGGACGGGGACCTTGACGGGGGCGGCGGCCTTGGTGGCCATGGTTCGGGCCATGGGCCGCATGGACATCATTCGAATGGCTCGGGAAGCGAACATCTTGAGGTGTGGTGTTGTGTGTCTGAGCTCAACTGTGTCGATATGTACACGGGGGAGGAAAACGGGGCGCACCATTTTTCGGTTTGGGCCAATGGGCGTGCTCGCTGGGTGGTAGCGTATTTTTGGGCACGCCTCCACACTGTGTAGCCCGCACTTGTGGTACCGGTTGGGAGGAATCCAAACGGGCAAATCAGGGCTAGGGGAGGGACCGTGCAGGGTGCGAAATTTCAAATCACATCACCAGGGCCCAGGCACAAAAGCAGTCCGACCAGAACACCTCTCTTTCGACCCGTCGCACGCCAACATGAACCGACTTGTCTCTCGACACCTGTCGGCCCGAATTGGACGCTTCGGAGTGCTCCCCACCACGGTGGCTCCCCCCATGCGGGCCTTCACGACCTTCCCCCGACTGCGCCAGGAGCAGCAGCCCCCCGCGGCCGAGGACTCGTTCATCGACGAGGAGATCAAGGGCGCCACGCCCAAGCGACAGCGAGTGCGGCCCACGCGAATGAAGCCGTTTGTGGACTCCGAGGCCGCGCTGTTTGCCCGAAACACCAGCGTCAGCGACATGGCTCTGGTGCCCGACACGGTCGATCTGACCGCGCTGGAGAAGCAGGATATCTACATGAAAAGCCAGCGTAAGATCACCAAGGCCGCCGTCAAGTTCAAGACCATGACGCCCATCTCGCCCTCCATGCGGTGGTACAAGGCCGCCATCTACCCTTACCTGTGGAAGGGCAAGCCCCACCGAGCTCTGACGGTGGCTCGAAAGGCCCGAAACGGTCGGTGCAGCAACACGGGCCGAGTCATCACTCGACACCAGGGCGGAGGACATCGACGACGAGTGCGTCTCATTGACTTCTTCCGAAAGGAGACCGGAGAGTGCGAGGTGGTGCGGATCGAGCGAGACCCCAACCGAAGCGGCCACATTGCGCTGCTCAAGAACAGGGAGTCCGGCGCCTTTTCGTACATCACCGCGCCCGAGGGCACCCGAGCCGGCGACACGGTCCAGTCCTTCCTCCAGGGTATTCCCCAGAACATCATCGACGAGTTCCACGGCCAGACCGACCCCGCCATGTTGGCCTACCGACTGTGTCGAAAGGGCAACTGTCTGCCCATGTGGATGATCCCCGTGGGAACCGTTATCCACGCCATTTCCACCGAGCCTCTCGGCAAGGCCAAGTTCTGCCGAGCCGCAGGCACCTACGGACGTCTCATCGGCAAGGAGCCCGGCAAAAACAAGGCCATTGTGCGAATGCAGAGCGGCGAAGAGCGATACGTGCATCTCAAGGCCTCGGCCACCATCGGCGTGGTGTCTGCGCCCGACCACCAGAACGAGTCGTTCGGAAAGGCCGGCCGATCGCGATGGCGAGGAATCCGGCCCACCGTGCGAGGAGTGGCCATGAACGCCTGCGACCATCCCCACGGAGGAGGACGAGGAAAGTCCAAGGGTAACGTGACGTCGCGATCCATCTGGGGCGTGCTGGCCAAGCGATACAAGACCCGACGAGGCAAGCACCAGAACCCCAACAAGCTCAAGGATCGACCCCGATACAAGGAGCAGCGAAAGTAATGTATATAGTTTAAGGAACGGGAGCGACACACGGAATCATACGGAAGCGACTGGCCGTAGGTCAGGAGCGGACAACATCCTACAGGAATAGTTCTTAACGATTAGGCGCAGGTCAGGAACGGACAACATCCTATAGGAACCGCACGAGACGACTTACTGCAGACAGTAGCGGACAACATTCTACGGGAACCGCACAAGGCTACCATCCGTAGATCATGGGAAGACAACATCTTAAGCGGTATGGGAGTGAAAGACTAGGCGACCCACAATTACTCGAGATCTGTCCCTAGCTACGAGTGCATGAAGTTTTGCCTAATCGGGCAGGTTTTGGACGGGGAACAATGGGGCATTTTTTTAAGAACAATAAGAATTTCCCACTCGTAGCTTGGGACAGATCTCGAGTAATTGTGGGTCGCCTACAGTCTACGAGAACCCTTTCAGACGATCAGGCGTAGGTCAGGAGTGAATGACACACTATGCGATGTTTGCATGACCCAAAGATGACAAGACTACAACTCACGGGACCTGAACGATATGGGGGACGTAGGACAGAAACACCCTACTGTACTTAATGAGGGTTGGCCCAGAACGGGAGGAGAACATCTTAAGCGAAATGCAATGACTATAGACGAGAGGACTGGATAACGACATGATTAGAAGTAGGACAAGAGAACATCTTTTATGAAACTGGATTTTGGCTGTTCACTGTATCAGAGGTGAACTATGTGAGTTGGTGGAAATCAGTACACCTCCAATCAGGCATGTCTTCGTAGAGTGTGTCGACAACTGTCTTTATTGTAAGGAGAAGGTCTTAAAAGTACGATACACCAATTGAATAGAACATTTACCTTGAACCTCACTGCAGCACTCAAACCTGAGCCCACTGGTCAAGTATGGACTGACTACTTGTAGTCGGTTGAGTGGATTGGAAATGAGTTGCTGGCAATGACTTCATACCATGCCGGGCTGTCTACAATTCCAGATCAACAATCTTTTCCGATATGCGATACGTCATTCAATTCGTAGTGTCTCACAATAGCTGTTATTCGCGATCCTGGTTGTCCAATCTCAGTAGTCAAGTCTCTCAACCGTACCTTACACTCACTGTTCAGACGCAATGGCCTCAAGGCTCCAACAGTATCTTTCGGAAGACAAGACGCCGAGTCTTCAGCAGAAAGAAAGGAGTGTCACTTTTGGTGGACTGGTGGATTTCACTTGTCTAATACATCACCCAATTAATACCTATCTATACTGCCATCCAACTAATGGTGGGTTGCTGAGTCTGGGCATCTGAACAACAGACTGTTTTCACCCATCACTGTATACCTCATCGACCCAAGACAAACTACAAACACATTGCAACACCGAGTTATCTACAAATACAATCAAACCAGTCCGTGCCCTCACTGATCCATCAATCGCGCTCGCCGGATTACATACTCCAACCATTTTCAAAACCATCAAAACCAATATATATTATAATACTCCGAGAAGACTCTTCTCTTTTTTAGAACCTGCTGTTGGGTTCTTTTTCCCAACTCGCCAGATTCGTTCTTTTCAAAACCAAAGTTCGTTCTTCAAGCCCCTCCACCTAATGAGACTCATTCCACGAATTCGAAGCGGTGGCTTCAGGATGAGCCTCGGCAGGGGCGCCTGGAGGAACAGAGCCAGGGGCTCCAGGAGGAGCACCCGCACCCGTACCGCCAGCTCCAGCTCCGCCAGCTCCTCCCTCGCCGTTCATCATCAGGTACTGGTACCAGTCGCCGATATTGAGCGACTGGGGCGCGTACCCAAACCCACTGGCCGCGGTGGGCTCGTCTTCCGGCGACGACTTGTACGTGCCACCCTCGGTGTGGGAGGCTCCATCGGCGTGGCCAAACATGTCTGGCGGCAGCGCGCTGGTGGCGGGCTCCTGGAGCTGCGACTGCAGGTTGGACATGTCGCCGGTCACGTCCGGAAACAGTTGCATGGGCTGGAACGACTCGAAAAACGTGTTTGACGCCGGCGGCGTGTTAGTGACAAAGTAAAAATCTGGGTGCGGCGTCCCGGGTTTGGAGGGGAGAGTGCCGTTGAACGGCGTGCCGGGGTTGGTGGGAGGCTGTCTGTCTCCAAGGTACTCCTCTCCTTCCTGCTGAGCCTGGGACTGGCTCTGGCCCTGGTCAAACGACGCGTGGTTGTTAAACTTGCGTTCGGGCTGCGGCTGGTGCGTTTGCTGTTGCTGTTGTTGCTGCTGCTGCTGACGAGCGTGCTGCTGTTGTTGTTGCTGTTGCTGTTGTTGCTGGGCGTGGTGTTGCTGCTGCTGCTGCTGCTGTTGATGCTGCTGTTGCTGCTGCTGCTGCTGTTGCTGCTGCTGGGCATTGTGCACCGGTTGCGACGCCTGGTGCTGCGCCTGGGGCATCTGCTGCTGCTGCTGCTGTTTGGCGGCATCAGGCTTACTGACCCCCCTGGCATGACGCCGAATCGTCTTGGCCATGTGATTCCTAATGGGCTGCGACTCGTTCATGTGCTTGAACAGCTTGAGCACCATTCGCGCCACCACCCACGTCTTGCCGCACTCCTCCAGGGCCTTCATGCATACATCCAACGAGCGGTTGGCAGACTCGACCACCGACGGCGACTTGGACTCCGTCTGGTACACGAGCATGATCATGGCCGAAAACAAAGTGTACACCATGAACGCGGGCGTGTCGCGCAGCTCGTTGTACGCCAGCATGTTTTCCATGATTTTGGCAATCATGTGCGCGGCCTGGAAAGCAATGCCCCAAGAGGGGTACGCGCTCTCGTTGGCCTCGGACGTGCGCCGCTGTAAGATGTTTGAGCGGTGCACCAGACACAGAATCGTGTAGTACTGCGAGTGCAGCAGGGCCTTGTAGAAGTTGTGCGAGCCCATGTCCTTGACGGAGTACTTGAGTTCCGGCGGCAGGTTGTTCATCCACGAGCCCATGGCCATATCGCAGTGGGAGACGACGGGGATACGGTTGAGCCGGTGCGAGTGCTCTGCGCCCACACTAAACTGCTGTCGCAGCACGAGACCCATAATCTCCGACAGCTTCACCGCGTGGATAAAGTACAGCGAGTGCAGTCTGTTGACGGGGTACGGCGACGGGTAGTCCGGCTCGTCCTCGATGAAGTCGTCTTCCGTGAGCATGGGCACGTCCGAGTCCTCCAGGTTGATCATCACTGGTCTTCCCAGAGACACGGCGATGGCTCTGTCTCGGAAGAAGATGACCCACCAGACCCGCTTCCACATGCGTTTTTCGGCCACCGACAGCGACGAGTTCTCGACCGACCGATGGAGACCAAAGCCCTGCGCCACACACAGGCCCACACGTGACCAGTAGAAGACGTTTTTCGTCACGTCCTCGGGGCCCTCCCACCACCAGCCCATGAGCGCCAGCGACTGCACGATGGAAATGCGGTCGTTTTCGTAGTTGGAGTCGTACAGCGCCTTGGCGCGCTTGTAGAAGGTCAGCGACGCCTGGTCCGACGAGCCGTTGGCGTCCAGCAGGGCTGGGTTGCGGCACACTCGAGAGCCGGCCAACAGCACCGCCTGGAGCAGCAGCAACGACGGCGTGTTGACGGGGTCGTTGTAGCGCCGCATGAACTGCGTGCGGTTGACAATGGGGATCACCGGGTGGATTTTCTCAAAGTAGCTCTCCACAATGTCGTCACACAGTTCTCGGGGAGGCAGCAGGAAGGCTCCCCGTAGTTTGAGGATCTCAATCTCCTCGGGGTCCAGCTCGTGGAAAACCGGGTTGCCTCCGGTGATCTCGGCGGGCAAGGGGTAATGGTACGCCTCATTGTCCGGGTTGGCGTCCAGCAGCAGGTTGAGGTTGGACGACGAGCCCAGAAACGCCACCCGGCCACTCTGCTTGACCACCTTGGAGTCCAGCATCTTGAGCCACGTGTTGGACGAGTCGCTGAGGTTGGGGTTTGCGTCCGGCTTGGGCTCGCCCTCGTGCGACTGGTACTGCTGCTGCTTGGTCTCTTGCTGGAAGTGCATGAGCCGCTGCTGGGCTGTGGGCGCCGAGTTGGGCGACGACGCTGTGGAGGACGACGCGTTAGAGGGCGCCTGGGGAGGCACGGAGCCCTCGTCGGACTCGTCGCCGCCGTCCGTCTTGCGGCGCTTGCGATCCTTGGCGCCCTTGTCCGCCACTTTTTCCGCAGCCGCCTTTTTGTCGTTCTTCTTGCGCTTCACCTCGGGTATCTTGCATTCGCAGCCGAACGCTTGGCAGTTCTGTGTTAGCAAGGTGGTGGTACGCTGATATCGCGTTTTCTGACACGTGGCACGTCCACATGTAGTCAACATCGCGACATATCCATCGTCATCCCTCATCACCCTCATCACCCCTTCCCCATGTCATACTCACAGTACACGGCATTCGTTCTGTCACGTCACATCGGACTTTTCGGGCATGGCATCTGTGTTAGTCGTTGCAACGTGTTGGCGACATTGCCCATGTCGTTCCCATCCTCCTTCTCCTTCTTATAAGGAGCCTCACTTCTTCCCACTCCCCATCCCCCTCCTCTCACTCACACCTCACAGGCCCTGGAAGCTCTTGGCTTGGCCCGTCGATAGCCAAATTTGGCGTTGCTGGAACTGCCGCCCGGAGTGGCGCCCTCCTCCTCTTTGACCTTGGAAGACATGGTGTCGCAGTCGTGGTGTGTGTCGTGTTGTGTGGTCGGGGTCGAAAACGAGCTGCCAAAGGAGGGTATAATAAGCTAGTTGGCGATGGAGTGTGCGGTGACCCTGCTCACACGCATGGCAGGCTCAACTAGGTTTGGGCTAAAGCGCACTTTCAAAGCACCCGCGCCCTCCGACTAGGCACCCTCCCCTAACCCTCCAGGGCTCTTCGGAAAAAAAAGAGCTCCTCTGGGATGAAACTCTACCTGCACCTGGTACACGCACCTGCGCTGCACGGGATGAATTGATTGTGTCGAAAGGTGGTGGAGGGTGAGCAGTAGCAGTACAAACAGGTGTCTGTGCTACTGAGAATGCCCCAGCTCAAGTGCTGTCTTGTCATTCTTACGTGCTGTGTCTGACGGAGTGTGTAATACCTTATTCAAGTCCAAGGTGCCTTCGGACTATTGTCAACGTCCTCATAGAACCCCCTCCACCGCATCCACACATGTATAACCACTGTGCTCATCGACAAGTAACAGCGCATATGTGCGCTAATCACAGACGCCCCCTTTGTCCACACAATGACCTTCCCCTCTTGACGTTGACGTCAGTCTATAGCAGTCTAGCCGTCTATGATACTCCCCAGCTATAGAGCTGTTGCATAACGTGTATGGATTTGGGCCGGTCCTTTCTCCAGAAATCTTGAGCTTGAAAAGTGAGTCATGAAGACGCTTGTCAGACACCACATCTCAAAGCCCAGCCTTGTCTGTGAGTCGCCTGGAGAGTCCAAGGTTTCGGGGTCTCACGTGACTTGCGCCCAAACACGTCCTCCTCGTCCTTTGCCCCTTTGTATCGCTACTCCCGTGCAGCTCCATGCCTCCTACTCGCTTTACAATGGCAAAAGTGACGTGAGATTTCAAATTGTACATGACCGCGAGTGGGGTAGATGAGGAGGCGTTTTTACACAATGCCTTGGCGGCGGGGACAGGGGAGATAATATATGGCGGTGCACGGCTGATAAGGAGCAAAAAAACGTCGACACGTGAAAGCCGTTGGAGCTGAGCAACATTTCCAAAATCTGCCGTTTCGAAGTCGTTTTCCAAGCTTCAAACTCGGTTTTTCTTGTTGCCGTTTTGCTCAAACTTTGCAACTTCTTTGTCAGCTGTCGCCTGAACTCCAGTGTATCTCGTCATGTCAGCAACTGCAAACCCGGCTCGAGGCTTAACCTACGAGCTGGAATATGTGGGCTCGGAGATGGCCAAGAACCAATCATGAAAGGATGCACGAGCAGCAGACATGGGTCGTCATTTGAAGATTTTTTCCGAAAAAACGATAAAAAAGGTTGACGTTATGGTTTGGGGGGAGGATCCGGCCTATAGTCCTCTGCCAGTCTATCGACGTTGTAGATACCAGTAACTGGGCTATATCGTCCATCACGAGCTCCTCATTGGTGGCATCGCAATATCCTGCACAAACAATCACATGAAAGCCAAGAGGCCAAGAGAGCGTGACGCGTGGAGCCTGTACTCCCATGCATCGGGCGGAGGAGATTGATCCAGGTCACTCGAGAGACGTTGGAGCCGCTCCCTGAGCTTGTGCAGGACGGAGAGAGTGCTGGACCTCGGCTCGCACGCACGCTCTCTGTTTGAGGTCGTCTTCTGTCTCATCTCACGTCTCAGATGCAAGTATTCAGACTGACCAGCTCCAACTGGAGCAATCACTCCAGCACCGCTCCCCCTAGTATGTACCTTGTATCGTAAGTACCGTAAGTATGTACTGCGGGCAAACCGTTGCTATAGTCGAATTCTATACCTCTGCTAGACCCTGAGTTTGCCCGTCTTTGTCCCGATCGGAGGAGCGATCTTCGGTCCAAACACTGTGAATACGGCTCAGCAAGGCTTATCGATCAGAGACATGCATCGGAACGCATCGGAACCGATTCAGGGACACGAGCCGTTGGAGGGCTGGAGTGAGTGGCTAAGGGACGATAGTTATAGCGAGTGATTCAGGTGGTATTGGGTAGAAGATGAGCAGAAGGAAACAAAGGGAAACTTCTTTGGTCCAATCAACACGCCGTCTCCTTGTAATTATCGTTGTCCAATACACCCCCTTACTTCACTCACTCACACCTTAGGCTCATCGTCTTACCTGTAGCTACTCCGATACCGAACATACGAACCTCCGACAAAGCCTCCGACGAGATGCAAGACGCGATCCAATTTTAGACCGCGACTAGTTTGGCATTGCTGCGGAACTTGGGCCACTCCAAGCGACCTGTTTGCACCGATACACACGGAGACGGCTCTTGTTAATGTCCGTTGTGCATGTTCAGCGTAAAGTAGGTGGGTGTACAGGAAGTTGAGCATGTGAGCAGTGGAGAGAGACCTACAAGTGCCGGTACTCGTACGCTTACTGTAGGAAATAGGCGATATCGCATTGATGATGACCCCATTGAACTCGGCAGAAATATCCGAGTAGAATGATGTAATTGAGTGGATATCTCTCCCATTACTGGCTCTACAGAGTCCATCTCTTGGGATGATCATGCCAGTATTCTCGACACATGAGCCATGTACATGCGGTAATCGCACTTTGTACACCACCAACATCGCAAAGTTGGTAACGTTAAGACCCCAACGGTGCACATGTGGAGACTGTGGAGACTGGTACATTCTCCAGACGTTTCTCAGGCACTTTGTCTGGCTCTCACCTTCATGTCTGCGATGCAGTTCCAGGGTCTTCAAGCGTACAAGGTAGCCTGGGTCTCCGAAATAGTGATTGAAGTCCCCGAACAGTGAAGTCTCATACAGTGATTGAAGTCTCAGAACAGTCTTTAGAGCGTTCACGTGGCCGAGATGCCTTTTGGAGGCTTGTGCTCTGAGCCGTCAGTAAGCCGAGTCACTTGACGTGAAGTGATTTCAGAAGCCGAAAATCTATGGTAATAAAGAACTTGAGCGATTCGGAAGCTCTGCGATGTATCTGAGCAATACAGACCGTCGCTGGCACTCAGTCGAGAGCAGTGATGAAGAGGTACCCAGACCTTGCCAGTCTTTTAGGATCAAAAAGACAAACCCGTTCTCCTGACAGGTCACGCCTATTGCTAATTTGGACATCCGTACAATACTTCTTTTAATACTTCTATCAAGTTATCTGCTGTTGATACTGCCGGTTAGCACTCCACAACCACTTTCAAACTGACCGGGTACTTCTCGTGTATAACCCTCTCGTTCAGTTGACTATTCCACGTCTACATTTTTGACTGATTTTACGTCCACATTCTTGACTACAGTTAATGCCATTCCCAGTCGGATCAAGTATACAGTCGGTAAGCACATTAGCAGGGTTATCAGAAGTTCAACGGTCCCTGAGCCGGAAACTACTATGATGACGGTTGGTGAAAAACACACCTTTCGACCCGTAATGCTCAGCTGATTCCATTGGTGCCAAAATCGATGATTTCGTGATCAATCATCAAGTATCGATAAGTCTCGTTCATTCCCCAACCGTTGTCCACGAATACCATGGCGGCACCTGGAGATGTAAGCAACTGAAGCAGCCAAATGACTGTTCTCTACTCCAGCCACCCTCCAGTACCCTCATCGAGATTATAATCTCACGTCGTTCCACCTTCAACTCGCCAAGGTAGGTCGTTGGACAGACTTCATCAATGGCTTTAACCAGGCTATAACTGAGACGTCAATAGAGATAGCAAGTGAGGGTATATGACGTGGGAGGTTGTATGCCGTGAGTCAGTATTAGTAAGACACCAGCGTTGGCTTGGTTTGAAAAACAAGCGTCGACTTGACATCCAATCACCTTATCGTGGCATTCTCATCTCGATCTTGTATCACTTCGATCGACCATTCCAGCTTCTCCAGTCAGTACCTCAACCACCACCTCAACCAATACCACCACCTCTTCACCTCTTCACCTCTTCACCCCTCACAAAGTCGCTCCATCTCCTATTCTCTCTCGCCGTTAATCCGAAGTAATCGTGCCTGGATACTGCGGGCCTTGTGCCCCCACTCGACCCTGGTCTCAGACCCACAGTTTGGATGGGTCGAGGTTTACTGCAGTCAGGTTTTGGATTTATTTCGAGCTGAAAAAACGTCAAAGCGCGCTGAGGGGTAGTGGGGTGGCATTAGATGGGGGATTTCTTTTTTGAAATGAAATTGTACTACCTTGTAGCTCGCACCTGTGACTGTCAGAGTGTTATGAGTGCGATATTTGTAAGAGTACCGTACTCGGTCTGTGGTTAATGCAGTTCGATCAGAAAGCCAACCAATTGTGTGAATCACAGCACTCCAACATCATTGGCCAAAAACGCCAAGAATGCACCTCTCAAAACGCACATTTTGTTGAATGAGCGAAAAGTGCCAAATCCACCACCGCACCCAATTCCTCGTACTGCCAACACTCGTTGAGCATGACCCCCACACCCCACGGAAAATAAGACGGTTGCGGAACCCTAATTTTCTGGCCCAAAATCTGCCATGTCGCCCTATAGACTGATGGCGGCTATAGATGCACAAGTAGTGAGATGGAGTGCATATCCGCTTCTCCGGTGGAGAGTGGGTGGCAATAACGAGTACATATCCATGTCTGTGTAATCAACCAACCACCTCATCAATCACCTCACCACCTCCTCCTTCCACACCCTTCTAGCAACCCTACTTGTATTAGCTCAATCCTCTCCAGCTATAGTGAGTGAAAAAGCGTGTATCGTTAACGTAGTGCCCCCACATTCTGACCCCCACACTGCAGAGGCATAATCGGGCCCTGTAGGACCCAAGGGGCAAAATGGAGCTCCGAAATGGCGTGACTCCGAGGTGCGAAAACGCGCAAAAACAAATTCCGTGCTTCTCGGCAGCCCAAACAGCCCAAATACACATTTTCCAGCGCCCTCACACCACCCCTCGTCCTGCATGAGCTGCACGTCTCGGATCTACCCCGCTCAACCTACTGATCCACGCTTATTGAACAAGGTATATAAGCTGTGGGTTCCCTGGGACGACTGAAGACCTTCCTTCTCACACCCTTCTTACACCGCCCAACCCCCACCATGCCCATCACCGAAAAAATCCTCTCGCTCAGCGACCTGGAGGCTGCTGCCATGCCCTACGCCGAGAAGGCGCCCCGCGACTACTGGGAGACGGGTTCCAACGATCTGCTGACGCTGGCGGAGAACCAGAACGCCTTCAACTACCTCAAGATCCGCGCCCGAGCCATGCGTGGAGTCGGCACCATTGACATTTCGCCCAAGGTGGAGCTGTTTGGTCGAAAGTTCCGAGCCCCCATTGGAGTGGCTCCCTCCGCTTACCACCAGATGGCCGACGATTCCGGCGAGTGTGGAACGGCCGCAGCCTGCCAGGCCCGAAACTGGCCCATGGGTCTGTCGTCCTTCTCCAACAAGCCGCTCGAGGAGGTGCGACAGGCCGGTCCGGACGCGGCGCTCTTCTTCCAGCTGTACGTGTTCAAGAACAAGAAGACGTCGGAGAACCTGGTGAAGAAGGCCGAGAAGGCCGGCTTCAAGGCGATCGCACTCACCGTCGACACGCCGTACCTCGGCAACCGGTACGCCGACGTGCGAAACAACTTCAAGCTGCCGTCGCACCTGTCGGCCCGCAACTTTGAGGGCACCACCGACAAGCCCATCGACAACGCCGCCGAGGCCGACTCGTGGGCCCGCAAGATCTTCAACGGCGAGGAGTGCCCCCCGGACGCCAACGTGGTCGATCCCGACATCAACTGGGCCGAAACCATCCCCTGGCTGCGGTCCATCACCAACATGGAGATCTGGGTCAAGGGCATTGTCACTGCCGAGGACACCCATGCCGCCATTGAGGCCGGAGTCGACGGAATCTGGGTCTCCAACCACGGAGGCCGACAGCTGGACTCCGGACTCGCCACCATTGACGCTCTGCCCGAGGTCGTGGAGGCTGCTGCTGGACGGGTCCCCATTCACATTGACGGAGGCATCCGACGAGGCGGTGACGTGTTCAAGTGTCTCGCTCTGGGCGCGGACTTTGTGTGGCTCGGTCGACCGGCCATTTGGGGTCTTAAATATGATGGCCAGGCTGGTGTCGAGCTCATGGAGCAGATTATCGAGGACGATCTGAAACTGACCATGGCTCTGGCGGGAACCAAGACGGTGGCCGAGATTAGCCGAAGCTGTCTGGTGCGAATTGGCCCTGCTATTGTGAAGCTTTAAGCAAACGAACAAACTGGAATCACGAACGCAGTGAGTGATTTTGTTTGTGAGGGCGACCAGACTGATTGACGGTTATGAACTGCGTTCGTGATTTGTTTGTGAGGGTGTGCGGGCGATGAATCTTGTCCGACTTCACTGATACAGGCTAGAATAACCAGCCAACGTTAGAGACTAAAAACTGATATAACAATAGACATTCGTATGATTGGGCTGTGCCAGGTACTTGTAGTCGGGTTGTGGGAGTATACATTTACGTGGTGGAGAGCCAGATTCGAGTTGATTGATGTGCTACAAGTACTGTACAAACAATTAGGAGTAAGCTGAGTCAGTGTGGTTTCAGAGAGCTCTCGACAGATATTACTGTATGTAACTATACCCACAGCTATATCGAAAGGAATGCTGAAATGGGATTGAAGACTGGAGTATACTCGACCAACAATAACTGGCCGCGTGCCTAAATATACGGAATAAATGAATTGTATGTACTCACAGGTGTGCAGTCGGTCATTGCATGGCAATTGAGTGTGGAATGATTCGGGCCACTGTATCTACAAAAGAGTGTACAGTGCAGTACAAGTACCTCCGTGATGATGTGTTTAGTATCAGGGTGACATTGTCCCAGTTTATGATCTCCAACATTGCACTAGTTTCGAGTGGAACAATTTCTACGACTAATCACCAGTATTGGCGCGCATGAGTGAACGGATGGACTTGAACTGGAAAGATCTTAGCTAGAGCCAGTGTTTGGTTCGTGAGTTCTGAATCCTCCACTGTCCAGAATTCTTCACTGTTCAGAATCCTCCACTGATTTAATATACATTGACAGTGTCTAGCGTTTAGTTCTGACCTTTGAGGCTCAGTATTCTAGACAGACATGAACAGGTGTGTACTCATGCGATACTCAGATACAGCCAGTCGAGAGTTTCTGCGGTGAAGTCCAGAGAACCAAATCAGTATGGACTATTTCGCAGCTGACTCTGGAGGAAAAAAGACATCAGCTTACTCTGATTCAGACGGTGCATCTCATATCATTATAACTACAGTCATAAGAGCACGCCGTTTCTTCCCGCGCCAGGAAGCATGTCCATTCTGTAGACTGTTAACCCCGAAGTACCAGTAGCACTCAGTCACACCCATATCCGGTGGGATCAACAGCGTGACTCCTACAAGACCAGTGTTTTGCTTCTGATGGCACCGAATGTCTCCAACTTGCCTCTTTTCGTTTCATGGCACCGAATGTCTCTGACTTGCCTCTTCGCTTCACCATGATCCGTTCCCACGCTTCTTATAGTATGGCAATGGAGTACCGGTACTGGGATATCTGACTGCCCCTAGGTGCAGAACGAGCAGACCGATTTGGATGGAGAGTACACCATTCGACTGGTATTGAGCCGATAATTTGATGTATACTGTTTACGATCCATTGGACCACTATTCGGGAAATATACAAGTGTACCTGAACGTGGTTTTCATGTCTTACGTACTGTGAGGAAAGGAGCTCAAATCATTGTTCTTGTAGAAGGCATGGTACAAGTCCAGGTCAGGGGCAAATTTGTTATATCGGACTACCCCACTTGCGCCGAGTTGAAATGGAGCAGAATTCTCCACTTTTTTGAATATTCAATCATTGGATCAATTGCCATGATTATTGTCCTCTGTTCCTCTAGCTATTGTCAGTCTGCATAACAGTGGCAATGAAGTTCCAGACCCTCTCTAGAATCATCATGAGATGACCGTTTCTAATGAAAAATAACCCATTCGATTTAGGATCCTCCCCTGACTCGACTGATGTCAAATTCATAAACAGCTGCAACACACTTATTCTCCAAAAAACCCGGTCCCCTTTTCCCTCCACCTACAGATAAGCTCTCATGCATGATTCCACATTTATTTCAGGCTAATGAAATCCATCTGAGCAAAACACATCCACCCACCCATGAACTACAAAACCGCGACGATCAAGGCGAGAGATATCGTCCGCCAGTCGCACACGCCGGCATTCCAGATGAAGCATTCCCGGCCCCGAATTCTCGCTCTGTACCGAGAGATCATGCGATACAGCAACAAGTTCACCAACGAGACGCCGGGCTACCGACAGCTGCACGACGAGGCTGGACGCTCCGTTTTCCGGTTTGCCGTCTGGAACGCCTTCCACAAGAACCGGTTTGTGTCCGACCGCAAATCCATCAGTCTGCTGGAGTTTGAGGCCCGTTTTTTCCTGCTGGACCCGCTCAAGAGCGTCACCCGCAGTCTGGATAGATCCGCAGGCAGCCTGGTGGAGGCCCAGCACCACATTCGAGACCTCGTGCGACGCATCTACACCATCGACCACATGGAGGAGTTTCTTGCGGCCCAGGGGCTTCTTCCCACAATGACCCTGTACCAGAGCATCATTAACGACCCGGCGTTCGAGACCCACCCTTCACTCCAATTTGTGCGCGAATGGACCCGGTTTGCGGACTCCGAGTCCACGCCCATCGTGCAGGACTACCAGCACCATCTGGAGCTGCTCAAGCTGGAATCCGGGTCGTCCATGACCTCAATCGGGCTGCAGTTCATGACGTGGTGCAAGACCAAGGAGGCCATGTCGCACAGCATGCTGGCGAAAAAGTTCATTCATCTCAAAGACGCAAAGATCTTCCCGCCAAAGTTCGGCAGAGTCTACAAGAAGAACAAGGAGGGCTCGCTGTGGACCAAGGTGTGGAGACGCGCGTTTCGCACCCTGCCCAGCGTGCTGGACATGGCCACTTTCGACCATCTGGCGAGCCTCGGAAACGACATTGAAGCCGACAAGTTTGGAGCCATGCGAATCCAGCAGGTGCTCGTGGACTACGTGGGCGTGGAAGTGTCGCCGCAGGGGAAACTGGTGTGCAAAGTATACACTCCTCGGCTCTTCAAGTCTCTCAAGCCAGGCGACTATGTCGTGTCGAGGGTGAAGCGTCCAAAGAAGCGGAAGGTTTTGAAAATCAGCGAACAGACGTCTGACGAAGACGATGGATCTCGCAGACGGAGACGAGAGGAACGTTGGGGGTCTCAAGAGCTTTAGTGGAGGCCGAAAAAGGAGAGGTCAACTAGAGGCCGAAAGGGGAGAGGTCAACTAGAGGCCGATAAAGGAGAGGTTAACTGTTGATCTCAGAGAGACCAACTCTAGACCCAGAGAGACCGACATAAAGATCTCACATGTACATACTACCCAGTTATAGAATTAATGCATTGAATAAATACCTTGGGGCTTGTGATAGAGCCATGCCCTTTTTGTGGCGTCTTCACTCCCGATGACTCCATATTTCGTTCCTTCACTCCCTCTTGCTCCCTCCTATTACCTTCTCTTCACTCCCCCTTCTTCATTCCCTCTTCCCTCTGCTCTTCCCTCTTCTCTTCCCTCTTCTCTATAGTCCTTCTCCTCTCACTATCTTATCTCAGCCCTCTTCTTGATGCTTCATATCACTCTCTCCATCTCTCACTCGCCGCTTCCACCCTCTTACTCCCTCTTACTCCATCTTATCTGCCACCCTCTTCAATCCCTCTTCTCTTATTCCTTCTTCAACCCTCCTCCTCCTCACTCCCTCTCCTTCCCTTTGGCCTCCCCCTTGTTCCCCCCACCTCCCTCCTCCCCCTCCTCCTCCTCATCAATCAAATCAAACACCTGGAACCGCTGCAAATCCGGAGCCACCATGCATCCAATGGACCGGCCTCCATTGACGGAAAAAGTCGCCAACTTGACGTCCCTCCGCTGAACGGGTTCCACAGACACTACAGAGACCGCATCAAGCCCCCCAGACAGACCCACAAAGTCGTCGTCACTAAACTCGAGCCGTTCAAGCGTCTCTCCGTTGAGCACCATCAACGACTCTGCATCCACCAGCTGAAGCTGCTTCGGCACCCCTCCCTTCAACTGCACCCGATAGACACTGGACTTGCCCTCGGAGATGCGAAAGAGATTGAGAGTGGATCCAGCAACATCCGTAGTAGCTACATAAGTCGCCACCTCGGAGCTGAACACGTCCCACAGCTTGCCAGTCGTCATGGGCTGACTCTGGCCCACATCCACGAGACTGTGGATGGCCCCACAGGCTCTCTTTGACGCGATATCGCAGGACGACCAGAGCTCGTCCAATCGGGAGTCAATATTCTCCACCATCGGCTGACTACTGCCCTCCTCGTAGAAATGGTTACACAGGTAGTTTGCCACATCTTCGGTCTTAATGGGCACCAGAGTCTCGTCTCCCTGGTTGGGTTCCACCTCGTTGAGCTGCTCGCAAAACTGCTGCAGCCACACCAGAAACGCCAGAAAGTACTTGCTGGAGCAGCTAAAGTCGCGCAGCAGCTGCCGCAGCGTTTTCATCAGCTCAATCGTCTGGGAAATGGCCCGTTTGTACGGTTCGGGATCCAGACCCAGAACTAGACCCCGTTCGGTCCATTCTCCCAGACCCTTGAGAGAAGACAACAGAACGACAATACGTTCACAGACAGGGATCATGTTGGTGACAATGAGCTTGAAGCACGCGTCGTAGCACACCGAGGCCTGTTTTCGCCACTTTTTCAGTGCCTTGTCGCCCAACAAGTCGCACAGCCAGTTTTGAAAGTACTGATCGGGTGCTCCGGTGAGCAAAATGTCGAAAATCTCCGAGCAGATGCGTTTCTGGTCCCATCCCGTGGGCTCGTACACCGCAAAGAGCTTGGCAAAGTTGGCGGCTGCGAGTTTCTGAGACGCCCCCATTTCGGCCTGAAGCAGCTCAAACGCCTCCCGCATGTATCCGAGAAGCGCGAGAATGCGACTGCTGGTGAGCGCCACGTCGACCAGGTAGGTGCCAAACTTTTGCAGAAATCGCAGCTCGATCGGCAGATACGTCAGCTGGTCGCCCTTTTGCATGATGACATGGTAAGTTGGAGAAGTGGCTCGATGGCCGATTTTGAGCGTGTCGTGCTCCTGTCCCAGCTCAATGTTGTCGACGGTGAAGAGTCCGAAGAGATCGAACCTCAGCGCGCCCCGTTTGGTCACCGAACAGAGAATGTCCATGTCTTGGGTCACGGGGTTGCCCTTTTGCAGGGTCTTTTCGGGGTCCACACTCGTCTCGGTGATGATATCGCCGTCGAGTTTTCTCGCCACCTGGATCATCTGTTCAATGGCGAATCGCGACGAGAACACGGACGCCTTGGACGACGCCAGCGACGACAGTTTGGGGAACTGGTAGAACCCGTCGAGATCGAGAAACTTGTCGAACAGCCGCTGGGCCTCCGGAACGGCCGTCGGCTGCTGCTGGACCTTGAGCGACTGGTTGATCCACTTGACGCACGACAGAGCCGAACCTGCTGTGTGGAAAATCACGTGGTGGATCAGCTTGCCGGTGTTGGAGTCGTGAACATTGCAAGTACCGTCAGAGTAGCCAATGGCCAGCAGACGGCCGTCCTTGCTCCAGGAGAGGTTGGCGATGAGCGCAGAGGCCGAGGGCTGCTTGTGTTTCCAAATGAGCTGGGCGTTCATTCGATACACGTACAGCATGGCGCCGGAGGAGTCTGCAAACGCGACCAGATCCATGGTGGGGCACCAGGACGTGAGTTGCGGGTTGATTTGCGCTGGTAGGATTCCATTGTGCGACGGTTCGAATGAGGGGTGGGTTGGATGGTGAGTCGACTTGTGAGTCTCAGACTGGTGAGTCTCAGGTTGGCGAGTCATGTTAGGGGGAGATGTTTTGGCGCGTGAAGAAGAGTGCATGGAGGTGCATGTCAAGTGGAAGGGTAAGTGGGACGGTTGGGAGTTTGTCGATTCTTGTTAGACGATGAGGTGCAGCACAGGGCCCCTCTAAATCACCAATAACGGTCTTGGAAACGCAAACAAAAGTCTAGGGTCAACTGCCGCATACTCCCCGAGTTTGCTCCTGAACTCCCTTTTTCCCCCCACATCCCCCAAGCAAGTGTGACTAGTTCTGTTTTGAGCGCCGATTCCAGGCACAAGATTTATTAGAGTTGTCTCATCGAAGGTCTGGAAGAAGTCAACCCAGGCAACTTGATCCACCTCAACCACTGCAACCACTGCAACAACTACTACTACAGCACTACAAGTAGACCCCCACGACCCCCACAATGTTCCAAAAGAAACCAACAGTGAGTATCCATTCTACAACAACCACATTCTTTCTACCTCCCACCCTCTAACCAGATCAACCCCCCCAACTCAGTCAAATCAAGCCAGAGATCGAAACTGCTCCAGGATCTGTGCACGGCCCACAACCTCGAGTACGCCCGGCTGTCGACCGCGGGCAAGGAAAACCTGCTGCCCAAAAACGTGCGCACGTGCAAGTTCCAGGCCCACACGGGTGAGAAGGGAATCATGTACATTGATCTCGACGGAGCTCCCCTCTGGTTCACCATTCGGTCTGCCCAGAACAAGACCGATCTGATGATCCCGACCGTCTTCACGTTGTGGAAGGCGCCCTACTTGTTGCCACGTATCGCCACGTGGAAACCTGTGTTGGGCAAACTCATGGGAGGTGCAGATCTCATGTTGCCCGGCACCGTGCCTCCGTTCCCCCAGGACGCACGCAAGGGAGCTCTGGTGGCCGTGGTGGACGCAGAAAACCCGTCGGTGCCGCTGGGAGTCGGGCAGTGCATTCTGCCGCTGTTTGAGATCGACGTGGTTCGAGGTAGAACTGGTAAAGCTGTGCTCATGGACACGGTTGTGGAGGACGAGATTTTTCACCTGGGCAAGCATGAGGTGAAGATTCCCGAGGATTTGTCGGACAAACTGGACATTCCTTATGAGGAGGTTACTGAGGTGACTGAGCCTGGGCCTGGATCTGGTACTGCTGATGGTACTGAGCCTGGATCTGAAGTATCTGGGCCTTCTGAAAGTGCAGCCTCTGAACCTGCTTCTGAACCTGCCTCTGAACCAGTCACAGTAAAAATTGAAGAAGATCTCGGCAATCTCAGCAATCTCAGCAATCTCAACGACAGATTCTCTCGAGAAGCCACTCCTGGACCCGAAGATATCAGCCAGATCTCTGAGCAGCTGGAGGGGGTTGAGTTGGGCGGGTCCAGAACCACTCAGACTTCTGACACGGCTGAGTCAGAGCCCACAAAGTCGGCTGAAACCACCGAGGCTGCTGAAAACGCTGAGGCTGCTGATGCCACCACTTCGTCAACCTCGGAACCCTCACTCACAACCGACGACATCGACCACGCTTTCAAACGAGCATTCCTCCAATCTCTGTACAAAATCTCCAAATCCCCCATCGACCTCCCTGTCCCCTCGTCCACGTTCATGTCCGAGTACGTGCTCAACAACCTGCCCATCTACCACCCCAACGTGGCCATCAAAAAGACGTCGTGGAAAAAGGCGTCCAAGTTTCTCAAGGTCATGGAGAAGGAGAAGCTGCTCAAGGTGAAGGAGAAGGGTGGCGACGTGTCGATCATCAGTCTCGCGGGCTCGGAGAACGAAACCATTGCGCGATTCGAGCCCTTCAAGGTCGCCAAGAAGCCTGTTGATAAGAAGACGGACACTGACTCGGATAACTCCTCATCAGGTACTACCCTCACGGTGACGCAGTTCTGGAAACCCAAGTCTGCTGCCGGCGACTTTTTCAAGGCCATGAACCACCCCATGAGTGCCTACTACCAGGGTTCGGATCTCACCAAGCTGCTGCAGGAGTACATTGCTCGCGAGAAGATTGCGGACCCCAAGAAGCCCAAAAACGTGGTCATCGACTACACTCTGCGGGCGTCTCTTGGAGGCGTGGGTCAGCAGACGAGTGTGCCTCGGGCCAACCTTTCTCAGATGCTCCAGATGAACTGTCAGCCGTTCCATACGGTCTCCAAGGACGGAGAAGATCCCACCTCGGTGTCTCTTCAGAAGGGTCTGCCTCCCAGTATCACCGTCACTCAGGAGAAGCGAAACAGAAACAAGATGGCCACGGTCATCACCGGTCTGGAACACTTTCGAATCGACATGTACTCGCTGGCGGACGATCTCAAGATTGCGTGTGCCGGTTCGGCCACGATTTCGCCCATCAAGGAGGGCTCGCCCGAAATGGAGGTCATGGTCCAGGGTCCGCAGTACGACAATGTCGTGAATCTGCTGGTGAAGCGGGGAGTCAAGCCCCAGTGGATCCAGAAGAAGGACGGCAAGGGCAAGCCCAAGAAGAAGTAACGGGGGAGATGTACATTACATACAAGACGTTTTTAAGCAATGCCATCAAGAAATGCATCAATAAACGCAACCAACTCATTCATCAGAAATGCAACCAACTCATTCATCACTCAGTGCCATCTTTACACGGCATGTGTTTGAGGTGTTCAGACGGATAGAGCTGTGCTGGTGGTAGTATGACAGACTAAGGAAGCCAATGGCGACCTACCGGTACTTTTAGGAGTAGTATCACACTGACCTTTGCTCCTTAAAAACTTGCTCCATTTGGTGAGATTCCCGGGATCCTTGGGGTTCCTTGAAACACCCAGTTGATCAAGAGCATTGGCATGAGAATGCTGAGACCTGGGGCAACGCAAGACACATATGTGGAGTTGGTCCGGATCAGAGGGTCCCGGTTAAAGACTACGTAGAGTGGCAACCTTGAGAATACAGACTGCTTCAAATAAACGAGTTATTTGTAGATGCTGCTGTACCTACTCTGATGCTGCTGGACATGTCATCTGTATTCAGAAGACATCCAGCATACACTCCCCATCCGTCTGACGAACGACGGAAACATCCATCCACGAGCTCTAGAGTCGTATCAGCATCTACTCAATCCCCTTATATCGAGAGGTTGGTGTCATGAGCAAAACTTTGGACCTGCTGTACTTGAATTATTGGTGACCCGTGACACCGAAGATGTACTTGAATACAAATCCCAGAGTAGGCCTATCTATGCCAGTGACCATACTACTTGTAGGAACATCATGAAACAGACAGAGTGGTTGGTTCAAACGAGACACTCACCAATTATTGCTGTTCCAAAATGCCACGGTCCATGGTCTGGTCACCAACAAGTAGACGATCACCACCAAGTAGACAAGCAGATTGAGCAACCTGGTTACAAACCTCCACTCTTCTGCTTCAACTGACAAACTTCACTCAACTGATCCCGCCCTGAAAGCCCCGCCTACAAGTACAGCACACATTCTATTGATTTCGTATTATAAGACATTATCGTAACAGGAGTTAACCATCGTAACAGGAGTTGATAGTCAACTCAGACTCATCTCCAGACTCCCTAAATAGGCACATCTCCAACCCCCCCTAAATAGGCACATCTCCGGCCACGACCGTCACCCTCTTGGTCTTGCGCTCCTCTTCGGACAGCCCCTTGAGCGCCTCCGCAACAGCCTCCTCCTCGCCGATTCGGGCCTTTCGCTCTCTCAGCACCCGTCCGAAACCGGTCAGAATGACGACGAAAATGGGCCCCAGAAGCGGCAGGTAAACGGCCACCTTGTGCTCGTCCGGGAAGTACATTTGCTGCACCATCATCTTCTCGAAAAAGCCCTCCTGGGCCCGTTTCATCGACTCGGCGGCAAAATGGACGGCTTTCCAGTTGAGACCCAGTTCCAGGCTCTCGATGCTGGTTTTCAGGTCCTCGATCGCCTTCTGCACGCCGTTCATGGTCGAGATGGGCACCGCAATGGACGGAAGTGACTGAGTCAGCCGCGAGAGCGAGCCCAAAGTCTGCGACGAAATGAGCAGCGCCTTGACGGTAAAAAGCCGCGAAAGCGCAGAAATGCGCATCGCCGGCGACGGGGGTTCCGCCGGGGCGCCCAGCAGAGTCAGCAGCTGCGCGGAAAACGTCTCCAGCACGGGCTTGAGCTGCTGCTTGGAAAAGTGCGTCTGGCCGTTGATCAGCTTGACGCCTCCCCACTGCGGGACCACAAACGAGTCCGCCGCCGAGCCCTGGATGTGCATCGGCCGGTCCTCCACGTCGGGCACGTAGAGGATGAAGTGCAGCGTGGGGTCCTTGTGCACCGAAGAGAGACCCCAGGACGCCGAGTTGATGAACGTCGACAGGTCGCCGGGCCCAAGAATGTAGTGGCTGTCGTCCTGGGCCACCTCCTCGGGCTTTCGCGACAGCTCTGCGTGGTGCTCGACCTGGGTATCGACGTTGAAAGTCGCCACGTGCTGCAGCTCGTTGAGAAGCGGGTCAAAGTACTCCTTGAGAGCGGGCTGAATGTCCCAGGACACGGGCACTCCGCCGCCGTGCAACAGCGAGAATGTAATGTAGTACTGCGGCGAGTAGATGACGGCGAGATCGTCCTTGGACTTGTCGCGTCCAATGAGCCGCAGAAAGTCCTGAATCTCAGGCTTGTAGACGGACAGGATTGAAGCCACCGACGCCTTGACAAGCTCCTCCTTCGGCGACGTGATTCGAATCTCCTGGCCCTGGGTCGCCACCGTGTACGTGGGTGAATCTGCCTCGGCAATGTGAATGTTGACTCCCTCCGTCGATGGAATGATCCCCCAGCCGTAAATATTCTGGGACGCGAGCTGCTGGGCCAGTTCCTGCTCAATGGCCGAGGCCGTGTCCGCGTCGACGCCCGAGAAGACCACGGGGACCTTGATGTGCAGCTCCGACGTCACGGTGCTGTCGTAGTAGGCCATCTCTTCGTGGGGAAGAGGGCTCCGTTCGACAGAAGTCGTGTACAGCCACAGAGGCATGCCGAGAAGCACAAACGTGAGAATGTACGCCACCAAGATGTTGGCGCGGCGCTCCACGTGCTTCTTGGGTTCTTTGGGGACGAGCACCATGTTGTTTGGGTGGGTTGGTGGTGATGGTGGAGGTGTATGCATGTAGTGTACGTGTTTAATGTGGGTGTGGGGGGAGACAGAGTTTGAAGTAATGGGATGAGTAGAGTTAGTTGAGGGGGGGGTAGAGGGGGGTGGTTGTGGAGGGGGTTGGGTGGTGAGGAGGGGTGAATTTGAGTCTTTGTTGGGTAATTGGGTGTATTGTATCTCTGGAATTGGTTTTTGTCGTTCTGGCACGTCTCAATCACAAGATAGACACCCCCAGCGGACTTTTATTCTCACTAAACCCAAGTAGGTTGGTGTTAAGTGGGTAAGTGTGGAAATACGCTGGGCGGTGGGAACGTGGTATCTCGAGATTTTATGTGGCAGGTGGGTATAAATTCTTGTGATGGCTAAATAACAGAGCTTTCCTGGTCAGTCGAAATGGTTCCTCTTGTTTTGCGGTTCCCAACGGTCCACGAGCTCGGCTCTGGAAACATGAAGTAAAACCCAAGTAATATTTCAGGTGATCTCAGCGTGGTCAAAACGCCAGGACCACGATATCTCGAGATATTGTAGGACATCGGAGCACAAAAACAGTAGCAGCCAGAAATGCGGAGGCTATTAATCAGCCCATGCTACTTGTTTTTCTCCAGTATATTTGCAACACGAGATAGACACCAGTTCCATGTCAGTGTACAGGAAGTCTCAAGTAATCAGCCAACTACGGGTGGCTGCTGAGGGATATGACGGAGCTATTGTGGGATGCACGAGGGTGTGACTTTGAAGAGGACCAAGTGACAGAGCTTTTCATTGGTTAAAGCACTTTTCGTCGTTCCTGGGAGCGTAAGTCGGATATCTCGAGGATACGAAATCTGCTCTCAAGTGTGGGTTAAAGTAATGCGCCAACTAACGGTGATGAGGTGCAGTTTTTGAAACGGCGATATCTCGAATTATTGTGAGGCAAGCTGGTACAAAATGTAGGACTAGTTAGATATATAGGCATTATAAATGACCTCAACCTATCCTCGTTTCTCTAGCCCCTCTGCAACATGACATAGGGACCCCCAGCGGGCTTTTCTTTCCACTAAACTCAACTAATGTAACTTAACTACTGAAGTCACCAATGCAGACATGAGCTAGAGTCCAAGTTTGACACCTGAAAGAAGCGCAGAGACATGTTCATACTCATCAAAGCACCCCCTACGTACTACTCAGACGCTTAGTCATCTCTTAGCACTCCCCGGATCTCGCACTCCCCGGATCTCCAGACTCCCTACGTTGACACTGTTTCACCTGTTACAGGCCTCTTGTCCATATACAGTCGTCTACAGTCGGCATCCAGTCCATTCTAATATATACAAATTACGCATCGATGGTGATGGCGGGCGAGTGGAAGGACCGCAGGGTGGTTCTGGCCAGAGACGAGGGCTTTGCGGTGTCTCTGGTCTTGGCAATCTGTTCTCGCACCGCTCGCGACGCCGCGGCAATGTTGGCGACAATCTCCGAGTCCGTGAAGGACGCGTCGCCGACCTTGATGGACAGACAGCCGGCGGTTTCTCGGAACGGCATGACGCCCGAGGTGGACGCGATGATCTCGGCGACATCGGATCCAACCGTGCCCTTCTTGGCCGACGGCATCATGCCCTTGGGACCCAGAACCCGGCCCAGACGGCCCATTTTCGCCACCATTTCGGGCGTGGCGTAGCACTTGTTGAAGTCCAGCGGCTGGGCGCCCGACAGCAGGTCTGCGATGAGCTCTTCGCCGCCCACCAGAGCAGCTCCGGCCTCCTTGGCAGCCTCGGCTTGGGCCTCGTTGGAGGTGATGACACAAATGGTGTCGCTGCCAATGGCCTTGGGCAGCCGCACGGAGCCCGTGATGCCGTTGGTGCCCTTCTTGGCCACCACAGACCACGACACCACTATCGAGGTCGCGGCGCAGGGCCAGCCCACCTCCAGAGCCCGAATGTACCGCAGAGCGAGCGGGAAGTCCATGAGCAGCGGGTGGGCGAGCCGGTCACGTGCCTTGCGCATCTGGAGCGCAAACTTGGCCCGCTCCTTGCGCTGGGTGACTTCTCGCAGCCGCTCCTTCTCTCGCCGGATCACCAGCTCCTTGTAGCTGGGCTGGTTGACGGCGCCGTCCGTCTCTTTTTTTTTCTTGCCGAGCGCCACGGCCGACGTCGACAGCGGCCGTGCGGTTTTCAGGGCCAGACCGGCGGTCAGCTTCGCCGAGTGTGTGAGTCTGAGCATTTTGGCGAAAGGTGTAGGGTGGTGAAAAATACTGAACCGTGAAATTTCGTTGGGAGGAGGAGGAGTACAAGTAGAGTTACAAATAATGTGAGGTGGAGGGGGGGAGTTGGTGGATGGAGACGTGGGTATGGGAGGTAGAGAGATGATTTTTATTGGACTGTGTAGTGGAGGTTGTGGACAGTATGTCTCTTTTTTCAGCTTTCAAAAAAAGTCACTACTCACAGACTTGAGGACTGCCTGCTCTCTGTCATACACCTTATGAGCTCAGAAAGAGGGAGGAGAAAAACATGATCTGGGGTAGTGGGGGCATAGGTAGAGATTTTGGTGGATTACTGAAATGAGTTTTGATTGGATTTCGTGTCTCCAAGCTACTTTGCGTTTTAATACCACTTTTGAGCCCGTAGTTGTGCAGTGCTGGGTTAGGCGCCTACAAGTACCTGGTACGGAGCAAAGCACTCAATAAAAGTTCATGATCCAGGCGTTAAAGTGTCTTTAAACGGTTTATCGAGGTCGGCCCACGTCTCTATACCGCCGTTTTGTCTAGGTTATTAACTGGCAGTCTTCTACAAGTTTTCAGTACGGTACGGTATGAACAAGATCAGTCTGTTCATGGACATGATACAGTGTACCGTATACTGACGACTACACCGGTCTACAACTACACCAAACTACAAGTCCCAGCACTCAGACATCTCTACTAGTACACTCCTGACTGCCTCCTCACTCATACCAATAATCCTCTTTGCTATATACATTAGTTGTCTGAGTCTAGACTGTCTCTCTCTCCTGTCGCTCAAGCTCTAATGAGTCAGAAACCACCGACCCTTGAGAGTGCGTCGCTTGATGATCTTGCGGCCGGTTCGGGACCGCGACCGGGCCAGAAAACCCAGCGACCGCTTTCGCTTGCGCACCGAGGGCTGGTAGTCGATTCCTCGCACGTACCGTCGCTGCGAGGCGCCGGAAAAGGGCGTGAGAAACGGCAGAGAGGGCGTGGAGCCCTGGGCAAGGGCCGAGGCCACGCCGGAGGCCGCGGGGATGCACGAGGGCACGGCATTGGGCGAGATCATGGTGGCTGATCGGTTTTTGATGGCCGTCAGCGGGTTCACGTTGCCTCCGAGCGTGGCAATGTTTCGGGTGGAGGTGGGGAGGGCGGAGGTGGGGAGAGCGGAAGCGGGAAAAGCTCCAGTTCGGGCCACCTGGACGGACGCTCTAGTGATGATTCTGAGCATTTTCCAGATCCGATGTGTTGTGTTGTATTGTGTCGAGATACACTTGTATCGTTCTTGTAATAATTCACCGTCTCTGGGTTCACCATTTTTCATCCTCCCAATCCACCCTAACCCTTGCGCATGCAGGTGGCTCAATTTTATTTGCGTTTCGCTGCGCTCGAGTTTTTGGGATCACGCAGTCGCAGAAAAAAACCGCCCTGGCTTGATCCGACCTCCAGCCGCGCCACAAACACCACATGTCGTCCTACAAAGCGCCCGGGCCCACGGCCATAGAGGTGCACTCGTCCAAGGCCGTGCCCAACGCCGAGGCCGAGCAGATCATCACACAGTACATCGAGGCCACCTCCGACAGCACGGACACGCTGCTGTCCATGAGCTCCGACAGCATGCCGTCCGTCGTGTCGCGAAACCACGCCATGATCCAGCAGCTGCGCCGGGTCCAGCGAGACCTCCGCGGTCTTCCTCCGTTGGAAGTTGAGGAGGAGGGAGAGGGAGGAGAGAAGGAGGAGAAGGAGGGAGAGAAGGAGGAGACCAAGGAGGAGGAGAAAGAGGAGGAGATGAAGGAGTAAGAGAGTCTGGATAGCTCGCCCGATGGCTTCGGCTCAACTCAACCTGTACACACAGGCAGCATTATTAATGTACATTAACTATAGAATCAACACGTTTACCTTGAGTGGGTGAGGGGGGTAGAAGTATGGCTGGAGTAGTTGAAGTAGCTGGAGTAGCTGGAGCAACTGGAGTGGCTTAGTAATCGAGCTCGTTGGTGGATCCAATATCTCCTTCAAGTATGTGGATCCCGTCTCGTTGATCTGTTCACAGTACCGGTATGTCGTCGAAGTGCGTCGATTGACAATCTCAATGACTGTTTCTGGACTCAGTGACCACGTCCAAAAATCATATGAGTCGATTCAGAAGCCGCTGTTGACTCCATGTAAGAAGATTCGATCTTTCCAACTATGGCGCAGATCTTTTGTGTGATTGTACAGGTGCATGTTTCCGTTTGTTGGACTAGCTCCATCAATAGAGCCCTGTATGGTGTCCACGCTGAACACTGTGATGAATATAACAAAAGTAGAACCGGCTCAGGTATTAGATTGCGACGTCATTATTTGATTTCCGTCGTTTTTTTACTTTCGATCCAACAACTTTTCGTACAAATCACCTTCTTCTCTTCTCCAAATATTTCACCCAGATCAAACTTCGCTATCTAAAAAATCTCGGTCTATCTCACCAACCATGGTAGTCGAATCAGTGCCCAGCAAAGAACGGTTCAGCTCGTCCAACCCCAGCGCCAACGAGCAGCAGCACGTGCACGAGGTGTACAACCAGATTGCCTCGCACTTCTCCAACACCCGCTACAAGCCGTGGCCCATAGTGGAGAAGTTTCTGCTGGGCCAGAAAGACCACTCGGTGGGCGTGGACATTGGCTGTGGCAACGGCAAGTACATGGGCGTCAACGACAAGGTGTTTGTGGTCGGTTCGGACCGTTCGCACGAGCTGGCCAAGCTTGCTCATGAAATGGACCCCCGAAGAGAAGTGCTGGTGTGTGATGCTATTGATAACGCCCACCCAAAGGGCAGATTCGACTTTGCCATCAGTATAGCCGTCATTCACCACTTTTCGACACCCGAGAGACGCCAGGAGGCCGTGCGGGCGATTCTGGATACTCTACGACCCGAAGGAAGAGCGCTGATCTACGTCTGGGCTCTGGAACAAAAAACCAGTCGACGAGGCTGGCATGAGGGAATGGACCAGGACGTGATGGTGCCGTGGGTCAAAAAGGTGGACGGCGTCGAGGAGGTCAAGTACCGGTACTACCACCTGTACAGGGAGGGAGAGGTGACGTCCGATGTGGAGGCTGTGGGGGGACAAGTTTTGGAGACGGGTTATGAAAAGGATAATTGGTGGGTTATTGCAGGCAACAAGGGGTGACGGATTGGTATTGGATATTTATACAGTAGTGGTAGTTGACTATCTGTCAGTGGGTTGAGCGTGTTGAGCTGAAAGGGATACATCAGGGTGGCATACAAAATATGGTGTTGAAGCTGCACAAAAGTGGCATTGGTCGAATCAGCGAAGAATTGCGAATCCAATGGTGTGGTTTTTATTAAAACCTGTGCAGCGAATCTGATTATGGGGACTGTCCTGTGTTTAAGAGGTACACTGTACTATCTGACTAACGAACAATCCAGTATATCATCAGATTTTGCATGACAGCACAAGACATATTTGGTACAGTTGGAATCAGCGACCAATTTTGAATCAATGTAAATAGCTCTTATCAAATAACGCGTCGTCAATCTGATTCCACTGAATGTCTTGTGTCTGAGGTTGCATTTTCCGACTGACCAATGAGACAATTGTCTGTATACTGGCAGTAACGTATAGTAGCAGTACAAAAGTAGCACTAATCGAATCAGTGGGAAAATCTGAATCCGATGATACTGTTCGTGTCAGTATCTGGGCTTCCAACCTGATTATAGTGAATGTCCTAAGTTTTGTCCTACTCTTCTGACCAACGAACAATCCAGTATATCACCAGGTCTGATGTATATAAAAGTGGTGTCAGTCGAATTAATTGACTGATATAGCTCTTATCAGAATCTGGCTTTCAGTCTGATTCTGGTGACAGCCATAATTGTCTGAAATGTTCACAATGCGCTCTGGACTGAAATACAATCCAGTATATCTTCAGCTTTTGTAATACAACACTATAACTGTTTGGTATCAGTCGAATCTGCAGAAAAATTGGAGCCGATTGGTATAGTCCATGTCAAAATCCGAGCTCTCAATCTGACTCTGGCCTCTGTCTTATGCTCAAGAAGCTCAACCTGACTGAGGACCAGATCATCTGAGGATATTGGCTTAGATGCGTGTAGAATAGTAGTGTCGTTGAATTCAGCGGAGAATTTGGTTGGGGGTTACAGGCTGTACTAACTACTACATCAACCTGATTCAATCGCTTGTCTAAAACGTCTACATACTCCTGATGATACCAACATGCTGGCACATTTTGTATGGTATCCGTCTGTGAAAGAGATATCAATGGAAATAGATACAAATTCTGAATCCAACGGTAGGACTTTTATCACATTCCGTGCAGTCAACCTGGTTCCAGTGAATGTCAATTGTCTGAATACCGCACCGCTCTCAACTTACTTAGATTCAGTATATCGTCGGAAATTTGTACTGCAACTGTACCTATAAAGTAATAGTACCGTTTGAACCAGACAAGAATTTCAAGCCAACCCATTTAATTCATATCAGCAACCGTGATCTCCACCAATTCTTATGACTGCCCTTCTCCAAACTCGTCTGAAGCACCCTGCCGCAGATGTTTGTACTACATCATTATGTAAAAGTAGTATCAATCAAATCAGCGTCGAAATCTGAGCCGATTCATCCATTTTTCATCAGAATCCGGACTCTCCACCTCTTCCAGCAACTATCTCACCAATGCACTACTCTCAACTTACTTAACGCCAGTATATCTAGTGATATTTGTACTACACAACTATATAAAAATAGCACCATTGTAATCACCGTCAAAAACTGAGACTAGCCCATCCATTTTCCATCAAAATCCGTCCTCCACACAACTCCCCATTTATCTCAAAATTCCACCACCAAAATCACCACCAAATCAACTCCCGCCTGCATGCATATTTCACTCTCCACTCAAATCTAGATCTTCACCATGCTGCGAACTATCCGACCGGCTCAAACGGCCGTTCTGCGGGCGGCCCGATCGGCTAATTTGCGAAAATGCACCCTCTCGCGTCACGTGACCACATCCAGCGACTCTCCCGCCTCTCCCTCGCTCTCCAGCACTCTGGCCATGGCCATCGAGCAACAGGGCCCCATGTCGGTGGCCTCGTTCATGAAGCACTGTCTGACGAACCCCTCGGGCGGCTATTACATTGACAAAGACCCGCTGGGCGCCAAGGGCGACTTCACGACTTCTCCCGAGATTTCGCAGATGTTTGGCGAGCTTGTGGGTCTCTGGTTGGCCGCCCAATGGCTCTACTACGGCCAGAAACAGCCCTTCAGAGTGATTGAGTACGGCCCTGGTCGAGGAACACTCATGGCCGATAGTCTGAGAGCTTTGGTTGCGGCTAAAAGTACTGGAGCAAAAGAAGCGCTCAAAGAAGTGCTCCTCGTGGAGGCTTCTCCGGTGCTGCGAGACGCCCAACGAAAGAAGCTGTGTGGAGAAGAGTCGCAGTTTGAGACCCAGGAGGACGGCTCGATCACGTGCACAACCACGTACGGCGTGCCGATCCGCTGGTTCGAGGACTCCAAGATGCTGGACGAGCTGGCTTCTTCAGACGACCCTCTTCACAACTACATTGTGGCCCACGAGTTCTTTGACGCTCTGCCAATCTACCAGTTTGAGAAGACGGACAAGGGCTGGCGCGAGCTCATGGTGAACTATGGCGTCGAGAACAAGACCAAGGAGTCGTCCATCTTGCTGCCAGGCCAGACCCACATCCGGTCGTCTGATCTCGACAAGAACCCGAAGAAGACGTTTCATCTCGTGACAGCTCCCACTTGGACTGTGGCCTCCAAGGTGATTCCCGAGAGCCACAAGCGGTACCGCGATCTGCCCGAGTGGTCGAAAATTGAGGTCTGTCCGGACGCGTGGGATGTCGCCAACCAAATGGGCCGTCTAGTGGCTAAAGGAGGAGCTGCCTTCATTGTCGACTACGCCGTCAAGGCTGGAGTGCCTGTGAATACTCTGCGGGGGATTAGAGACCATAAGATCTGTTCTCCGTTCGACGAGCCTGGAAAGGTGGATCTTTCTGCAGACGTGGACTTCACGGCGATTGGAATTGCTTCCCGGTCCAAGAACAAGGACAACGTGTCTGCCTTTGGACCCATCAACCAGGCCACGTGGCTCAAGAACATGGGCATCGAAATGCGCACCGAGAAGCTCATGGACGGAAAACAGGAGTACATCAAGAAACGCATCGAGTCGCAGTACAAGCGGCTGGTGGATGTGGGCATTAATGGAATGGGTAAGATCTACAAGGCTTTCTTCCTGACCCATTCTAGTCACGGCTACCCTGTGGGATTCCCCATCCCCGAGCCCAAAGATCTCAAGGAGCCCCATCAGAAGCCCGACAAGGACCCCAAGGATACCGAGCCCAAGGTGGTGGAGATTTAGACAGGAGAGGAGACATGTATATATAGGGGCGAACAAATGAAGTCGTCAAACGAACAATAGAATGAATGTTAGCAGGGAGTGTGAATGGGGTTCTCCATAAGGATATAAGATGTACATCTGTCGCTCGATACAGCGGTTGGTGTGCTGAAAGGTACGCGGAGTATTGTAGATGCGAATCAACAGTGACTTGGACCGGGAGATGATTCTGAGTCTAGCCGTACCACTTACATCATAAACGGTCTTGTTCATGTGATTTTTGGAACCCCCGAACATTGGAGCTTCATTGGTACCGGTACTCTCGATGGGGCTGGGTGTTGAACTGTACCGTTAGAACGACGCGTTTGACGGTCATCAATCTGACTCCCTCAAGCTGTTGAAAATGTGCTATCTCTAGCATCTCACTACACTTGGTCAATCTGGTTCTAGAAACAGTCGACTATAGGAACACCCACGCTCTGTGCTTGAACAAGTGTGCTGGTTTGTTAGATGTACTGTATGCTGAATTGTTTCAAGTGAGTATGGATGATGAGAGAGATGCTTAGATGTCCGCTCTTCAGCAAGTCCCCATCTGTCTACACTGCACACTTCAAGGCTCCAACGTACTCCAATAAACGATTAGTTCTTGAGAGGAACTCGTGCTCGGTGACTTGTACACCACGGCACTTCCGTGTGATCGGGTGTTCAGGCTCTGTACTGCACCTGAGCAGCTACACTTGTTGTACTCGCCTCATGTCCCCGTTTCGATAAATAAATACTACTTCCTAAGCCCACTTGCCCACACCACACAGTAATGCTTGAGCAACAACAGCAGCTCCTCTCGCTCGTCGAGAAACTCGAGCCCATGGATCCGCTGCTGTTCGTCGGGACTCAGCCACTCGTCGTGAATCACGTCCATCGACGTCGCCAGCACCTCCGTGTATCCCGCCGCCTTGAAGCGTTCAATCTGGGACTCCAGCGACGGAAACTGGGTCATACTGGGGATGGAGATTCCTCTGGACGCCAGATTCTCAATCATAACCTGTCCAAACTGGTCTCGACCGGACAGAGGCTCGTACATGACGATTGTGGAGTCTGCAAACTCGGTAGTGATCCAGGAGATGACCTGTTTGGCCTGTTGTGGTTCCAGATAACAAAGACAGCATTCACTGATGATGAGCGTCGATAAGCTAGGGTCTGATCCGGGAAGAACAAATCCAGGACCAATTGACCTGAGATCTAGTCCATGTAGGTTGTAGCGGTTTGTTTTGATGGCTTGTCCATGACTATGCTTCTCTCTATCGTCATCATCTCCCTCCCCTACCAACCCCCTCAAAGTCGAATCTTGCAAAATCACGTCCTTCTTCTTCTCCACCGACACAGCAAAATCAATCTCGTGATACAACACCTCCTGCTTGTACTCGGGCTTGCTGCTCCACAAACTGAACGGTCTGGTATCCGACCCAGCACCCAGCGAAATGATCTGGACTCTTTGACCCGGTTTTTTGGCCCCCAGAAACCGCTCCACAAGCACGTCGATCGCGTGATGCCGCACAAACGTGCCTCGGTTGATAAGCGGCAGTTTGGGCTGGAATTGAGCCGCGGCTTTGCGAGCTGATCCGGGACCCTGTTGAGAAGCCGTCTGCTTGGATCCAGCCACAAACAAGTCGATGAAGTCGTCCTGAAGATAGCCCTTTTGCACCGCCGAAAACTTGGACGACAACGCGTCTCCGTCCGTTGATTGGACCACCTTGTCCTTGCGCAGATTCATGTTGCAGAGGAAAACAATACCAAGCTCCACAATGTTTCACTGCAGGCGCATGCATATGGTTTGGAGGGTGAGTGGGGGGAGTGTGAGAAGGAGCGTAAAGTAGGCAGTGCGTAATCAATGACTCTGCCTGGAATCAGCGTGCATCACCAGATAATGGTGTCGTGCGTCGCGTCACGAATATGGGGGGCAACTTTTGCTGACTAAGCGGGTGTGGAAAGATGTGCAGAGGACGGGGAAGAGGTGGAGGAAAGGTGGAAAGAGCTTTGGGTGACTGTGAAATGAGTTGTTCAACGGTTCTTCGTCCTGATCTATTTATAGATGTCATAGATCAGGACATATTGAGAGACACCATATACACATGTCATTGAAGGTGTACAACGGGACAACATGTGGAGGAATACCAAGTCACGTGACGCGAAAGGGAGTCGGTCCGGAGGTTCATTCAGCTGGATAGAGCAAGATGACGTCAAAAAAACCGCCGCAAACCCCCCACAACCCCCCACTTTGGGCCAATTCACTCCCCCTTCAAACCACCAAGGTGAACTTAATTGGAGTCGTAAAAAGGGGCTGGCGCGACCTGCAGACCGGGGTGGGTGAAGGATAACATGTTACTAAATTGTGTGTTATTTTTCACTTCTCGGATAGGATGCTGAAGATGAAAGGTCACCAATAATGGGAAGCTCTGCTAATCAACACACAGCAATTTTTACACCTTGACACCCGTTCCCCATCGTTTTGTGTAGGACGATCATATCGGAGTTACAAATCACACCCATTAATACCACTAATGGACAGAGGACATCTGTGCGACCAGATTGCTACCACGAAGGCTACATTTGTCGTTAAATCGGATGTCTTGACAATAGTTGGCAGGTTCTGTCATGTGGGCAAAGGCATGCATTACGCTGTGCTCATGCGAACCTTTTGGCGCCATGGATGATTGGGGACATCTATTATATTAATGAGAGGGTCAGATGAAAGATGAGGCCCCCAGCCACTCTCCATCCATAGAGTGCGTCGTGTCAGCACTTCGGGTGATAACATTGTCTCTTGAGCACGACAGGACTCATCTAGAAAGTGACACCAGTGTCGATACATCTGCCGCTACACCAAGCCTCATTGCCAGTGTTCAGAAGGAGATTCTGTCTTCCAGGCTTTGTACAGTGTCATTTGAAACAGTTGCCTCCAGGCAGACGGTAAGCCGGGTTGTACACTCCATCGAGACTTACGACATGGACAGTAACCATACCAAAGCCAGATACAATAATACTTGTTTTCAATATACCCGTGTACATGTGGTTTCATCACCAGCAATTTAACCCATCTGTCAACGTGAATGTAGAGACAGGAAGATCCAAGGTCACTCGAGCTTGTCGACTCCAACCAGGCACAATTACTTATGTGTAATCTGCCGGTTCCAGATCGAATGTTGCCCTTGGAAGTTGCCTCCTGGTGACTGAGTACTTTGTGTCCAATCTGTTTCAGACGAAGCCCTCTTGAAACAGCACAGTCTATTGAGAGAGAGTATGTCCCTTGACAGTCTACGCAGTCCGGTTGACGGAGCCGATTTGGATAAAAATTACATCATTGATTTCACAATTCCCAGCTGATTCCAATGGGACCGCACTCGTACAGATTCAGATGCTGTACGGAGTATCATGGCTTTGGTTCTCTGCTTTCGACTGTGTAGATACGTCTGGCAGTGAAGCATGACAGAGTGAGCTGGGTTGTGCTCCGAAGACGGATACACTGCTACTACAATGGATACAAGTACCGGTACTCGTACAGTTTGTAGAGTCATCAGAGACACGGAGAGAGATTGGCAATGGCTGGTACAACAGCACGACCGTTCAGGTGGCCGCTTAACCGCTACAAACTTGACATGATCTTCTGAATCCAACCGCTGCCTACTGACTCTAGAGAGTGTTTGCTCGACTGCCGGCCAACCAGACAACCAGTCAAGCGCATCTAACATGGAGTTCGAACGACCAGAACCAGATATGACAACACGAGCGTGTACTGCCAGTGAACCGGCTATAGATTGAGTGACATTCATTGCTCCAGCTTTCGTGACCAATTCCGTTCAAACATCTGCAAACTTCACGGTATTGGTTACAGTACGAGGTAAGCTACTGAGTACGATGTTACTGTCGACTGAGTAGAGTAGAGACAACGCAGCTCTCATTGTCTCTAGAGCCAGATTGACAAAGCCGATTTGGATATAAATTACATCAGTCGATTCAGAATTCGCTGCTGATCACATGACGCGGGTTTTGTACTGCTGCCGAACATTTATATTTCAAGTGCGACAGTGACAGCCATTCTCACTTCAGTAGTGGATGCGTCTGTTGAGGACCATGTCTAGGAATAGTGGATGAACACACTCCATGACACCATCGGAACGGGCTTGAAATTCTGAATCGAATGGTGTGATTTTCGTCATCCTACGTTTATTGCTCCGTTCTGACAAGTTAGAGAACAGTTTCTGCCAATACCTTCAGCAACTGTACAGTAATCTGATGCTTTGAGCCAACAGGACAGAAGAGCTGGATTGTGACGCTTCAGAGACGGGGAAAATTTCTCTCTGCCGTTGACACGATAGTCAAGTACGATTTAGATATACGATGAATACGAATAATAGATCATTCGCTTCGCACATGATCTACACTGCAAGTAGACCATTCGCTACGCTCATGGTCTCCTACGAGTAAAGATCATCGCTTCGCTCATGATCTTTCATGCTATACATGAATCTTTTTTTTTGCTAAGCTAAATAAACTAGATTTACTCCTGCTTGGCTCGTCGGGCGTCTCGCTCCTCGGCAATGGAGAGCTTGATACCCTTGCCCTTGGGCAGAGAGATGAGCGACTTGTTGCCCTCGCCAATGACGAAGACGTTGGTCAGTCGGGTGACAAACTGGTTGTCGAGAGCGTCCTTGATGTGGACAATGTCGAAGCCGCCCTCGTGTCGCTCTCGGTGGGTGATGGTGCCGACTCGGCCCATGTTTCGTCCTCCGGTGGTCATGACAATGTTGCCGTTCTCAAACTTGACGAAAGAGGTGATCTTGCCGGTGGCCAGGTCGATCTTGACGGTGTCGTTGACCTTGATGAGAGGGTCGGGGTACCGGATGGTTCGGCCGTCGTGGGTGACGAGGTAGGGAATGCCCTTCTTGCCGACCTGGACTCGCTTGACCTTGCCGAGCTTGTAGGCGGCCTCCTCATCGGTGATTCGGTGGACGGCAAATCGGCCCTTGACGTCGTAGACAAGTCGGAAGTTCTCGCCAGTCTTCTCGAGCTGGATCACGTCCATGAAGCCAGCGGGGAAGGTGGAGTCGGTTCGGACCTTGCCGTCGACCTTGACCAGTCGCTGCATGAGAATGGCGTTGACCTCTCGACCGTTGAGCGCGTACTTGAGACGGTTTCGCAGGAAGATGACCAGAGGCAGAGACTCTCGGAGCTTGTGGGGACCGGCAGACGATCGGGGAGCGTAGGTGCCGGACAGCTTGTCCAGCATCCAGTGGGAGGGAGCTGCGAGTCGCTTGAGATGCTTCTTGCTGTGGTTAGTCTCGTTCGTGGGGCAGAGGGGAGCGAGTCGGAATGATTCTTCGTCGACAACACCTCTTGACACTCCCAGAACAGCCCATGATCCTTCGTCTTAAAAGCGATGGGCTAGCCTGGTCTTGTGCCTCATCTGTTTGCCAATGGGGGGATACTCACGGTCCTCGGGCCATTTTTGTGTTTGTTGAGTGAAGAAAAGATTTGGAGAACAGATGTATACTTTTCAGTCGAGGGGGAGCAGAGTTGGGACAAACGTTTTGGGAAGAAGCAGTCACGTCATGTGACGTGGGGGTTATGGTGGGAGTTGGGGGGAGCTCCTGGAGGGCGCGGAAAAAACCGGATTTGACCGGAGAAAATCTGAGTGGGTTTACTACGGCATTTAGATGACGTGGTAGAATTTTCAGGCGATTCGAATCACTCACTATAGAGATAAATGGACCCTCTCAAAAGAAGGTCTCCTTCTATTGGCTGGATTAAAGTTGCCAGTTGGGACAGTTGGGGGTGTACAGTATATGCAGTGTGATCAAGTGAGATGGGTGAGCCACAGAGCGATGGGGTGGGTGTTTGAGGGTGGAAAGACGCTGGCTATATTCGGAATAGGGCTTAGAATGTCCAATCAAATTTCCAGACGGATCTGGAGAGTTTTCGCGCAGTTGTGGACTGTCCGTTTGAGGTAGAGTTGGGTAAGTAAATGCAAACTATATTGTTGGGATGAATAGACGAGGCAAGCTGAAACCAGAATGGCCCGAATCAATTGGAAAGCTGTTCTTCAGGACAAGAAGTAATTTCAAATCGAGGCGATGATCTCTCGAGCAGCCAGAAGCACAGTGCTGACTGGCTCATCAGATAATGAGTTGTTCTAGCAAGTCCTCTTACAGCACAGAGAGATGGAAAGTATGATCAATCTTGGACATAGAAGAGAGCCTCTAGCTAGTGCTCAGAAGAGCTCAAATGACAAGAGACGTCATCGTTGAGTCCATATCGAATCACGTGGTCCCTTCACCATGTTGTATGAATTCATTGGCGACCTTTGAACAAGTGTTCCACAGCAGGGAACCAGCCAATCACTGCCAGACTCTCAAGACGAGCTCTTGAACCATGGTGAGACTCTAGATAGCTACAAGACCTTCGTTGAGACCTTGAGCCAAGATGAGACGACTTGTTCCCCGTTGAAGAAGTTAGACTGGCTGGAAGCTCTTCTGGGCACACGTTCTCTCTAGCTAGGGGTTTTCATCTTGCAAGTTGCTCAGTCACAACAAAGACAAGTATCGCCGAGAAGCTCTTCAATTGAGCACACAGATCGCCTGGTTTGATGATATGACGACATCTACCACTGGCCATTCATCACTTGATGTTCCTTTCGTCATACTCGAAACTGACAATGATAAGAAGGATGAGAGCCTTGTGGATGGAATAATGAGCTCCCGATGATCACAATGATACAATAATATCCACCACTTGCCATACAAAGTGTTGTGTTATTCTGTCTTTTAGGTGTCCAAGTAAGTGGCTCAGTAATCCTTTCTGGTGTCAAAGCAGTTGAGGAAAAATCAGCAAGAGCTGTACCAATCTGTTCCAAATCTTTGGCTCATTGCAACGATACCAAAACATCTACTTGTACCCCTTTCAGTAATGTCAACCCACATTCACAGATGCTGTCTGCAAGCTACCTGGAGTCGATATAGCATCCATAACGCTCGGATTGACACCAAAATTGAAAAAAACCTGATCATTTCACTCCAAATTCTTCTCTGATCACAGCGATACGAAAAATTCCACTTGTCGCCTTACCATATCGCCCTCTAGAGTATCTCCCCAACCCTTATCTAAACTCCGCTCAATGACGTAATGCAAACGCTATATGAAAGAAGAGGAGATGGTACCTTTTCCAGGGAATATTACTACTGCAAGATGTTGAAAAAAGTACACCGTTTGGCTTGGAATATTGTGCTGATTCGATCGATACCAAAAAATCCCCTTCTCGTCATACAATATTATTCACTCACCGATCCTACAGTGATTTAATTACACCTCATTTGACTAAAGGACGATGCATACAGGAACACCCAGATAGACCCATCTACAGTCGGTTACACTAGTTCAACCATCAATCGAAGTACAATACCGCACTCCCCACTCTCCGCGGATTCCAACAATACCAAAATATCCAGCACCTACCTTGCAAATATTCTCTCCTTTCAAACATCCCCACATCCCCTACTTGCCCGCATACATTTAGGCAAACCCAATCTTGTCTCTCCCCATCTACAATGAAATGGTGGCTTCTGACGGCGGCTCTAGCAACCGTTGAGGCGTTTGATTTCAGCCGCGGATCGCTGCACGCTCTGCGCAACGAGAGCGAGAGTCTCTTCGACCACGCCTACAGCTCCTACATGCTCCATGGCTTTCCCTACGACGAAGTTCGTCCCATGGCCTGTGAGGGTCTTACTCGCGACAAGGACGAGACCAACCTCGGCCGCAACGATCTCATGGGCGGCTGGCCGGTGACTCTGATCGACACGCTGGACACGTTGGCGGTGATGGGCCGCAAAGCCGAGTTTGAGCTCGGCGTCGCCCAGGTTCTGAAGCACGTGAAAAACTTCGACTACGACGCCACGGTGCAGGTGTTTGAGACCACGATCCGCACGCTCGGCGGCCTGCTGGCGGCCCACACGTACGCGTCGTCGCCGGAGCTGGGCATGCAGATCGACGGGTACGAAGGCCAGCTTCTGGCTCTGGCCCGAGATCTGGGAGATCGGCTTCTCTGGGCCTTTCAGGGCGCCAACCACGGCATACCGCATCCACGAGTCAACTTGAGACGCGGAATTCGACCGGTGGGGGGGAAATACATCACGGACGCATGTGCGGCGGGAGGAGGCTCGTTGCTGCTGGAATTCGGCCTGTTGTCGAAACTCACGCGCAACAAAAAGTACATTGAGGCGGCCGAAAAGTCGTTTTTCGCAATCTGGGAGCTCAGGTCGGCCCGAGATCTCATTCCCATGGGCATCGACCAAAACACACTGCGAATCACGTCGGCTATGAGCGGAGTGGGAGCCTCGGCAGACTCGTACTACGAATACGCGCTCAAATGGTACCTCATGTCTGGAGACGAAAGATTCTGGGAGGTCTACTCTCGCTCCAGACAGGCTATCGACACGTGGAATACTCATCCGGACACGTGGCATCATTATAATGTGCATTATGTGACTGGCGAGGGAGTGGCTCCTTGGATCGACTCTCTCAGTGCCTTCTTTCCGACTCTCGATGTCCTCACGGGCAACCTCAAACGCGCCATCAGAACCCATCTCACCCACATGAAGCTGTGGAACACATATGCCGGCATTCCCGAACGCTGGCGGTTCACCGACGCCCAGGTCGATCTCGAATGGTATCCTCTTCGCCCCGAGCTCATTGAGTCGACCTACTACTTGTATCGAGCCACCCGAGACGTCTTCTATCTCCAGTGTGGCCGCAAAATCATGTCCGATCTCAATCTGCGCAACAAGGTCGGATGCGGGTACGCAGGCACGCAGAATGTGAAGACTGGCGAACTGGCGGACAGAATGGAGTCCTTCTTTCTGTCGGAAACAGCCAAATATCTCTATCTGCTGTTTGACACCGACAACGGGCTCAACAACGACTCGCGGCAGTTCATCTGGAGCACCGAGGGACATCCTCTGTACTTTGACGACCGGGTTTTGGCCAACTCGTTTGCCGACAAACGCCCCAGACAGCCCTCCAAGGGCCTGGAGGACGTCAACGGCACGGCTCTGGTCTGCCCCAAGTTCAACCATGCGTCGGGCCCGTTTTCGCTCATTGGAGCCTGGCCGCACATGTACGATCTCAACGCCCGATACAAGTATGAGAAGCCGTGGTACCTGAGACCGATAGTGAACCGACCGTGGTCGACTCTGTTACGTAAACTGCGAAATGATGGAACCTCGGTGGTCAAAAAGGGCATGATGGCGGACGCGGAAATGGAGTCTGGGTTCTATGAGCGCTACGTGGCTGGCTCCAAACCCACTTGTGCCGCCATTCTCGACGGAGACATGCACGACGTGTCGTTTGGAAGCGACCAGAGCTCGGTCCTGCCTCCTCTGTACCAGGAGCCGGACATGAAGACCGGATACTTGGATTTCGAGTCGTTGGACGGCGTCAAGCTGACGCTGGTGGCTCGAGACAATTACTTTTGGGTGCTCAACATCAACGGAGTGGGCTGCTCTGGTGCCAATGTGGACTGGTATTACAACGTGCCCAACAATGTTATCAACATTAATAAGGAGACGGGCTTGTTGAACTTCAGGGGAAGAGATGTGCCCAATATCAAGATTGGCAAGGTCATTTCGTGAGAAGGGGTATAGGAATGTATTTATTGATTAAAGAGCGAAAGCACTTGAGGCGTAGCCGAGAGTGCGGGCTACTTAATGAACAGTTGTTGTATGACGAGGCTCACTTAATAAGCTCACGTAACGGGCCTTGGACCAGCTTACGGATTGACCCAGTAGTTGTATGTGAGCCTTGGATGAGCTCACCTAATTGAGCCTTGGATGAGCTCACCTAATTGAGCCTTAGACGAGCTCACGTGATGGGCTAGTATCTGTAAATGGAAGAATTGGTTGTATGACTTGAGCTGGTGTAAGGAGGGCTGATTGGGATTGGAATGGTACCATGTCCGTGTAGTGCTGAGAGTGTCAGTTAGAGGACTATGAAAAGTCTCGTTGCGATGAGAATGTGAGACTGAAGATCATCAAGTGGTAGTCGTTGTATGTGGGACTGAAGACCACTCGTAGTTGTACTCGTCTTTGAGATGTTCAATAATCCAAGAATACTCAATCTGGAATACGTGCTTGGAAGACATGTGCATATTAATCGAAACCGTTGAGGGTGTGGCCGAGTTGTATGTGAGGTTCTGTTGGAGACTGGCATTACTGAGGAAAAGGTATTGGTAGCAAGACACAGTTGAGTGACCATTAGCCGTAATGTAAATCATTGGACTGCCTCACGAAGGTGATGCTCGAGGCTGAGGGATAATCTCAGTGAATCTCGTCAGATGTTCAACCAACTGTATCAGGGACGTGACTCGCACTCTTTTGCATAGACTCATCCCACAAATTCATTGCTATATTATGTTGTATTTTCTATCTATTACTCGTGTGGATTTAAACTGTGACTAGACTTCTTGAGTCGACTTCACCACTACGTGCCTTGACTACTGTACCGGTATGTACTTGTATCATCATCATCCATCGAGTTATTGTCACTTCACTTTGTGTGGCTGTCAACCCAATGGTCACTGACATGACTCAGGAACCATTGCTGACATCATCATCATTTCCACTGGACTCAATAACCACTGCTGACCTTTGATTCCAATCGACTGAGCTCCTCATCAGAGTGCAACCGACTAGAGTCAGGGGTGACCAGCAAAGAGTGACAGCAAAGTCGAGATACAATGATTAGAGGTGTTCACTCCATGACCACGGCTCCACAACGATTGTCCACCTTTCAAGTACAACTCGGAGACTCGACTATGATCGACTTGTGCCTATTAACTGTAACTAGACTCTACAGTACTATTTCTGCACTTGCCATAACATCGTGTAAACGGTATTGCTGGTGTTTGACTGATGTCAGCGGAAGTAGAAATGTAATTACTGGTGGATCTCTTTCTGATAGATGGACAGGTTGTAAGGGTGTCAAGTACCACCTTAAAGGGCATCGCTTAAAGAAAGCCAACAAACACCTCGTCTAAGCGTACTCAACGACAAACACATAACGTTACACTGCTCGAAATATTGAAAGGCAGCAGCTTTACTTGAGCTAATATTTGTTACATAACCGTATACTGGCTATAGAATGGTGTGCTTTGTCACTTGACAGCACCTCCAGAACACCGACAGACAACCCCCAGCGCAATTTTTGTCTCAGTAAAGTTCAAGTAATTGTCTCAACTGGGCATGGCCCTTCTGGAATTGCTCTCAGACAGAGACAGATCATGGGCGAAGCGAATGGTCTGTGATCGAAGGGCCCGTCCTAGAGGGTAGACAGATCATGAGCAAAGTATCATCGGAACGGTGTGTCCTGTAAAGTGGGTTCTTAGTCGTTAAACTAAATATCAAATCATCTCCATAAGTACAACCACCCCCACCTCTCTACAGTCACAGCACGTGACCCTTACGCTATCTCTTCAATTCATTGTTCTGCATTCAAATCTTCAGTGAGTAAATGTTCACTGTCTCAATGCCCATCTCATTTTTCATCCACAATGCCCCAACCTCTTATCACGCATAATCGACGCATCCCCCCACCCTCCCAATGCGTCTTCCCAAAGAAGCGTTGTAACAATTTCGTCTTTACCAGCTGCACCTCACAACTCTTCCTATATGTGTCTCTAAAACCCCACAATGCTCTTCTCTCCCCCAAAACATGTCTCTCTCTTTCTCCTTCAACACGTCGATATTTGCGGCTAGTCGCGACCTGGTGGCAGCTCTCCAACCTCGGACAAACTGCGCACGAACAGCTCTCACTCTCATTGTCTCGGATTGCGCCAAATTGTCGTCATTCAACGAAGACCAGCAACTGCGAGTATCTCTAGCTATAGGTCTGTCTGTGTGCGAATTCAAGGCGGCTCACGTGACGTATCCAGACGCATGCAACCACGTTGAAGACGAAAAATCGACATCGGCATGCACCCAACAGCTCGTGTCTTCGCCCCAGTGGTGGACAACGTACCACGGATGCTACAACTCGGTGAAACAAATTTGCCACATGCACGAGGCCAGCAGGGAGTGTGAACGGGCTCTGAGAACTCACACCCAGATAGTCGACATGCAGGAGAAATTGCAGACGAAAATGGACGAGTACTGGGGGATGGTGGAAACAATGTCCGAACACAAAAACACGGTGCTGGACTACTGGAACGACACGTTCGACTTCATGGGCGAAACCCTCAGCCACATGAAGCAGGCCTCGGTGTCTCTCAACGCAGTCTACAGAGACAACTTTGCCCAGGCAGAGCAACACTTCAGATCTCTGTCCCTCAACCTGCAGGAGGCCAAAGAGCAGGTGGAGAATCTGGGATGGGTCGCCCAGGACGCGGTGGTCTCGCTGTCCAAATCCTCCCTCGCAGAACAGGCTCTGGTGTCGGAAAGACTGAGATCCGACGCCTCCAGCTTACATAAGCAGCTGGTCCGGTCGCACCAAGACTCTGCCTCCGGCTTTGAGACGCAAATGGCCCAGTCGCTGGAAAAACTCGTCCGGTCCAGCGACAATGTGCTGCTGAGTCATGTCCAGGAGGTGAGCTCGAGACTCTCGCTGCTCATGTCCGATCTCGAAGAGAGCCAGAGGAGGAATCTGGACATGCAGGAGCAGCTGCAGAGCAAGGTGCGGGCGATCAACGAGGACATTGAGGGGTTCACGGACACGGTGAAGCAGGGTCTGGAGGCCAGCCACACGCTGCTGGAGCTCGTGAGGTCGAAAATCCGGCTTGTGAACGGCGTCGTGGGCGTTTTCAGCCGTCCGGTGAGAAGTGCGTTCCAGCTCGGCAGTTTCATCATCATGTTGAGAGCGGCGTTTATTGGAGGCGTTTATACGAGCATCGGGTTGGTGGTTGGTAGTATGCTCGGTGTGGTTTTGATGCAGCATGTTTAGCTATTATAGAGTGGATATGGAGGCACTTTGAGAAAACGGAGGGCTTGTCATTCGGATGAGCTTTGGATACTCTGGACATGTTCACTGAGCTTCTATCTCAAACTGATGTAAAGGCAATGGTGTAGTTTTATCGGTGGAATGCTGAATGTGTTGAGTATTATTAGATCTCACCAAGTAGATCAGGTTGATGAATATATAGCTAGTTGTAACGTGATATGTGTTAGTCTCCAGATGCGACGTCTGAGATCTCGTCAGTCGGTGGTCAGATCCTTCAGGGCACAGAGATGCGGTTACGAGACTTCTACTTATCGCTACTGTACTGATGAAGACTCGCAAGGAGGGAAAGAGACAACAGAGACCTTGGAGCCAATTGTCAAGGGGATTGTAACTAGTTCTCGTGGACCTTCTCAGGACGCACTATGGAAGCACTTTCTAGCTGTTGGTTTAGTTGATGATTCTGAGCATTTCTCCAGCGGAACTCATTGGTACGAGTACACTGAGAGATGACCGATTGGAAACTACAAATCGTACCATCATTCGATTCAGCTGCAAATCGTACCATCATTCGTTTCAGCTGCATATCCTACCATCGTTAGTTTCAGCTGCAAATTATAAATGCAATTCTTCAGTCTGGCCCGTTTGGTTCAAAGACGACTGACCCAGTCTCACAGTCCCCCCCTCCACCATGCTAATAAATATATTCCTATGTATCCCTTCTGCTCACGCCGGCTTCTTGAGCTTCTTGCTGGCCTCTTCCAGCAGACTTCTCGAGGAATGGTTCCTCGTGAGAAAACTCGAAATGCTCTGGGAAAACGGCGTCTGCATCGCCGAGCCGCTCCGACTGTGGTTCTTGGACCCGTTGGGCGTCACCTTGCCTGAGGGAAAAGAAGGCGACGACGGGATTCGGGGAGAAGATCCTGAAGACGCAGTAGTAGCCCCTGCTCCCGGTGAGAGAGTCTGTCGGACTCCCCGGGTTCCGTTAGCTCCACTGGCTCCCCCGGATCCATCACTCGTAGGGTAATACGGCGACTCCTCGATCGTCTGGCGAGCCGGCGACTTGAGAGCAGTACCGTAAGAAGGCACTCTCGACAGCGACTCGAGATCGGTGGTGCTGCTTTGCCTGCTGGGGTGGGCCGAGCCGCTGTCAAAGCCCCGCATCACCACCCCCGGGGTTGACGGCACCGACGTGTCGTGGGGAATGGAAAAGTAGTCCTGTCCGCCCGACGACGGCGATCCCGGCACAGAAGGCACCGACGAGCCGTTATGCGACACCGGTGGACCGGCACGATGAAACAGGTTGTCCATCGACATGGCGGCCAGGTTGGGCCCCAGCGCGTCAAAGTCCAGCGAGTTGCGTCGCGAGACTATCGGCGTGTTGGCTCCAGAGGCCATGGGCGTGTTGAGCGCGGAAATGGAGATTTCGGACCACAACCGGTCGTAGATGTGGTCCGAGTACGTAGGAGGAGCGTCTTCCAGCAGGAGAGTCTCGTTGTTGGACGATCCTCCGGTGTCGCTGAACAAGGTGTCCTCCTCAGCCGGTGTAGCTCCCCCATTGGTTTCGGGGTCCGGATTGTGCGACGAAACGGCCACATTCGGCGAGATGAAAATGTGAATGGGCAGCGACGCTCTGAGCTCCGAAGTGTGTCCGCCGGGGTTCTTGAGACCCACCACAAACTTGAACTTGTGCGACACCTTGATGAGATTGGGCACCTCGGCGTCCTGGGTCACTTTCGACAGCGACGGCGGAATGGGGAAAAAGTCGTCGACCTCCCACAGATCGTGGCCCTCAAAGCCGTCCTCCGTCGCCTCGATCGTCTTGCTCGCCACCACCTTCTCCACCTGCTTGTTGTGTCCAAACGGCGTCGTCAGCACCGAGATTTCCACCAGCGTCATTTTGATGGCGCCCAGCTTGAGGCCCTTGAGCAGCGGCGTCATCGACAGGTGTACCGGAGTCGACGAGCCCACCGCCACGGCCTTGGACGGCAGCGAAAACTCGTAGTCCACCTTGTTGGGCCACACGTTGTTGATGGACATGGTCTGGGTGAGCTCCACATTGTCGTGGCCCAGGGTTCGAACCACGCGCAGATGCTGTTTTTTGGCGATATTGTTGGTGAACCGGCCCCGTTCAATCGTAGCCGCCAGCTTCCACACCACCATTCCGCCCTCCAGCCCCTCAATGCTCTCTGGAATCTCGCCGGGCAAAATGCAGTCAAAGGGGACCTCGTGATTGCCCTGGCGTAAAGTGTTGGACGACGCCTGGAACGGCGCCCAAATGTCGTCCCAGCACTTTTCAAACAGCTGCTTCTCGTACTTGTGCGAGCGCACCTGTGGGCCGCGCGGCGTGGTGATGTTTTCCGACCAGTCCAGCCGCAGCGTCGCATACAGCTTGAGCTGGATGCGTTTGATGGAGATGGGCTCCACCGTGGCCAGCACAATCGCGCCGGCTATTTGCACCGACGGCGCCACGTCGGGCGAGCCTTTGACCACCACCACATTGCGGTCGTTTGTGCGGAGGCTGTGTTAGTGGGAAACGAGATGTAGGCAAGAAACTCGCAAAAAAACCAAAAAAAAACCAAAAAATCAAAACCGAAAAACCAAAAAAATCAAAAGAGACCGGTCCTTAATGACAACAGAAGTCTGGAGCAGTAGAAATGGGACAGTAAAGGTCTGCAAAGGTCTGAGACAACCAGGGTAGGCAGACGTAGCCAGAAGAGTCTTCAGTCAGCAACGCCGTCGACTCAGCAATTGCTAGACAGGACCGACAGGATGAGCAAACGACGAAAATGAAGCTGTGGCGTTGTTGACATCTCAGAGAACGTCAGCTGTGGCTGTGGGGGAGAATAAAAACAACATAAACTGGACATTATCACGGGTGGATATTGTCGAGCTTGTCATGTTCCAACCTACCCACCACAAGACGTTCAAGCCAATGTTTTGTCACCCGCACATTTCATCGCACGATAACCAATCGGCTGACAAACAGAGAGTTGGGGTGATGCCTGAAGAACTTCACTCGGCGACCGGTCACGTGATCAAGTTGAAGTCACGTGATCAAACTGACGCCGCGCACTAAACCCGGCTCAAGAAATCAACCTGCTCGGACTTGTCTTGCCTTGACCATTAGGCTTGGAGCGACAGACCCGACTGGTGACGGGATTAGAGCGAGTCAAATTAGAGCAAGTCAACGTTGCTGCATCTCACAGTCGCGGTAGTGTCACAACATTGACGTCTCGACAACTTCCTCATCTTGTCGACTTCCGCTCACGTTGTCCCATACATATCCTCTGTCTGACAACAGCATGTCCTTGTCGCCATGTCGCCCTATCACCACGTCCCTTCTGTGTCCGTCGTGTTGTCCCCGTCAAATGTCCCCGTCAAATGCCACATTCCCAAAATCACTCCTTGGTCCAAGACAACCTCAAGTCGTCGTCACCCCACTGAAGCAGCAACGACAAGACGGGACAGGAGTTGAAGCAGATCAACAGCTGACTCACCATCGACCTCCGTTGCTTAGTAACATTGTCAGTCGCCTCACTGTCTTCACATCATCGTCCGTCTTCTCTCTCTTCCGTTCTCTGTCTTGTTCTCTGTCTTGTTCACCTTACTACCGGTATCATCATAGGATGTTGTCCGTTCGAGACCTTCGGCCTCTCACTTCCGGTCTCACTTCCAGGGGCACTCACCGAATATCAAACAGCGGCAACTGGGTCGTGCTATTGCGCGATAAAATGGCCATGGCGAAAAAGTCGGGTCGTCTTCCAAAAACTGTAGCGACCTGGGTGGGCTAATGGGAGAAGAATAGAGCCACCTGAATCAAGATTGTCTACTTGTAGTGCAACGCTCACAATGCCAGGCCTTAACCTTGTGACGTCAGTGGTGCAGGAGTGGGGGGTTGGGGGGGGAGAATGAAGACTACATTGATGACTGTTCTACATGCTTAGTCAGTGGTTTTTGGTATGCATTTATTGGTTCCGTTTGTGTAACCATCGGTATGCTCCCAGGTTTCTCCCTCACGTGACGATCGGCACCCCACACCGTCTGAGACAGACGTCGTACTACGCAGCCAGATTGCCTGCCGCGATAATTTCGGTTAAGCCTTGGACCGTGCAGCGGCAATCATAATAATTATAGAATTTGCAGGCGAACGGAGTACGGAGTACAAACAGTACTTGTATCGTGGCTTGGGGGGAGCAATAGAACGGTGGATTTATATATGTTCAGATCAGGTACCGTTGAAATGACGTTTCAGACACTATGTCATTCATCCATGTTGACATCTGTCTGTCTGTCTGCCCGTAACTCGTACGGTCTTCGTAAATCACTCTATGAACGACGATCAGGTGGAAGCTTACGGTCTCGTATCAACAGCGTCTTTTGTGCCGTCGAGACTACAACCATCGGTACTACTACAAAGGGAAGTTGCAGTTTTGAGTAACTCAGAGGGTGTGTTTACCAGCTGGTTGGGTGTGTCGCTGTAGTACTTACGAGTGCCAATTACTTGACATCTAGTTGAACAAAAAAGTCCGCTGGGGGTGCAAAATCGGGGTTCCAGAGGTGCTAGAAGGGTGGGAAAGATGCCCTACCGTAGAGAAAAGTAGGTGTATTATAACTAATAGCCGAAAACTGTGGTATGGTGCATTGCCATTGAAATATCCGCAATTTGGTCCTAAACATTGGGTCTCAATTACTTGGGTTTAGTTGGGAAAATAAGGTGGACTGATTCACTGAGCAGACGGTCGTATCAACAGCGTGAGAGGCGTCAGCCATCTGCTGTCGGCTCAACAGATGAACTTCCACCTGTCAAGCGTCGGCTGTAGAAGGATGAGTGTACGTAGACGGTGTGGAACAAGGCGACATTTTGAATGATTGTCTGGAACAAGGCGACTTTTTGGATGATTGTCTGGAACTAGAGATGCAGCGGATATCGATAAAAGTTGTATGGTTCGATTCGGAATTTGAAGCTGATTCTGGTGGTGCTATTTTTGGCGCCGTAGGACATACATTCGGCGACATGTCTTCTGCAGTTTTGAAGAACAGGTGCATCATGCCATCAGTCGACGGTATGAAGGGGAAGATCAGAAGCAGCATATTATACCACTGTATATTCGTATACAAATAATACCGTTGGAAGCCCGGTCGATTCTGAATCCAACGAAATACTTCCCATCAAAATCCGCTCAGTCAATAAGACTCCAGAGACTCCTGAACTCTTGCCTATACTGTCTAATCAGCAAGATAAATGAACAAGCTGAGACGACAGAACATTGTCGACAAAGCTGAGTCGTCATGACGTATTCGAACACTCCTCGGACACTCGCGGAGTCTGAGCTGAACAGGTTGCCACACTTCTCTCTACCATTATAATTGGTAAAACTTTCTGATTGAAGTGGCTCCTTGAGTTGACTTCCACAAGCGACGGACTCACTTCGTCAACAAAAACTTCCGCTTGACTTGGGTCCATGTCGAGAGTTCATCCTTTGTTGCTGGCTGTCTGAGAGAAGGGCTCATAAGAAAGACGTAAATCTTTGCTGTGACAGATCCAGCTCTAGGTGCACAAAGGGAGGTGCCGTTTCGCGTACCGTACCAGAGTCTACGCCTGACCAGCACAGATGAGCCGACCGTATACATGAAACTGGCGGTGAAACATCTTCACATTGTCCTGCCCCGACCCCACCATCTCCCTACAACCCATTCCCTTCACTAATTACCTCATCTCTTTGGTACTTCTAATTATGTAGAGTTAAAGCAGCAACGATCATGAGCGAAGCGAATGATCTCATGAACTGACAATCGTAGACCATGAGCGAACAATCGCATACCATTCGCTTCGCTCATGAACTGACAATCGTAGACCATGAGCGAACAATCGCATACCATTCGCTTCGCTCATGAACTGACAATCGTAGACCATGAGCGAACAATCGTATACCATTCGCTTCGCTCATGAACTGACAATCGTAGACCATGAGCGAACAATCGTAGACCATGAGCGAACAATCGCATACCATTCGCTTCACTCATGAACTGACAATCACAGATCATTCGCTTCGCTCATGATCTGCTCATGATCTCCCAATCGCAGACCATTCGCTTCGCTCATGATCTCGTCGTAAGCAGATCATTCGCTGCGCTCATGATCTGCCAAAAACCACATTCTCCGGCCCCACATTGGCCTCCCCCTCGGAAGTGACATAACTTCTGGTCAGACCTCCATCGACCAAAAACTCCTGGGCCGTCACATAGGTGGACTCGTCGGACGCCAGAAAAACGGCGGCCTTGGCCTGCTCAATGGCCTCGCCGAATCGGCCCGACGGCAAATGAACCGTTCGTCGAGTCTTCTTCTCCTCGGTATCGAGAAACTCCTGGAGCAGAGGAGTGTTCAAGGGACCAGGACACAGAGAATTGACCCGGATGCCCTGCTTGGCGTAGCAAATGGCCAGTTCACGAGACATGGCGATGACGGCGCCCTTGGACGTGGTATAGGCAATCTGAGGGGTGGCCGCTCCCATGAGGCCCACAAACGAGCCCGTGTTGATGATGGACGTCTTGGTTTTCTTGTTTTTGAGAATCGACGCAATGGCGTGCTTGCAGCCGTACATGACGCCCTTGACGTTGATGTTCTGGGTCAGGTCCCAGATCTTCTCGTCCGTGTTGAGAATGCCGTCGTCGGCAGGGTGCATGATGCCGGCGTTGTTGAACATGACGTCCACACCTCCCCAGGACTCCACGTGATCAACGAGAGCCTTGACGTCGGCTTCGTTGGACACGTCGGCCTTCAGGGTTTCGATTTTGGTGCCCTCGGCGGCTCGCTGCTTGACCTCCGACAGAGCCTTGGCCAGCGCCTCTTCGTTGACGTCGGAGAGAAGCACGTTGGCTCCCTCAATGGCGAATTGGATGGAAGTTTCCAGTCCGATTCCGCCGCCGGCTCCGGTCACAATTGCGTTTTTTCCGTTGAGTCTGTGGACCATTGTAGGGGTTGTGTTGTGTGGTGGAAGAAGAAACAAATATTTTTGGGGTCGTATCTTCACTTGTCAAAAGGACACTTCACTTTTAACCTAGCTTATCGCCTTGCAGAGGGTAACCACATGAGAGGCGCATTGGAGGGAGTGCAGGGGAGATATGAAGACTGTCAGAGCTCGTGGAACACCGTAGAAGTGATAAAAAGCAGTTGACGGTCTCAGAAGTGCAAAAACCAATTTTCCTGTTTTCGCTCATTTCACTCATTTCGCTCCCCCACAAGACCCCTCCCTTAGTTTGGGCTTAGTCTTAGGTTAGTCTTGCTCAGTCTGCTTAGTCTTTGTCTGTCCCACAACCGACTATCTATACGCACTATTAGGCCAAGGTTTAATTTCGCCTACGCTTGTAGCTGTGCATAGAGTTGCTCCGCACCACACGACCCTGTCAGAGTATAAAACCAGGCTGGACGACGGAAAAAAAGAAGACGAATCCGTCCAAACCACCCTTCAACCGCCTCGTTTCTTCCCTCAATTTCCCCCACCCATTTCCCCCCCTCATCCATGAACTGGGAAACAGAACTCGCCAACGATACCGCCGTCAAGGTGGCCGGAATCGACATTGACGGCATTGTCCGTGGCAAGTCCATTTCCAAGTCCAAGTTTCTCTCCGTCATCTCCAAGGGCTTCGGCTTCTGCGGCGTCATTTTCGGCTGGGACATGCACGACAAAAACTACACCAAGGAACTGTCCGTCTCCAACAAAGACAATGGCTACCGAGATCTGCTGGCCATCATCGATCTGACCTCGTACCGCCGTCTGCCCTGGGAAAACAACATTCCCTTTTTTCTCGTTCATTTCAAAGACTCGGTGACCCAGCAGGAGATTGCTCCTTGTCCGAGGTCGTTGCTGACGTCAGTTACGGCTCGCTACGATAACGAGAGTATCAAAGCCATGGCCGGAGCAGAACTGGAGTTCTACAACTTCTGCCTGGACCGCAAAGAGCTGCCCGACTCGTTTGCAAAGCTGCCCCCAATCTCCACAGGCATGTTTGGATACTCGGTCCAAAGACCCGCTCTAAATGGAGACTACTTCCAGGCCGTCTGGGACACTGCTCTTGCGATTGACGCTCCATTGGAGGGCTGGCACACCGAGACCGGACCGGGAGTACTCGAGGCAGCCATCGCTTTCGACGAGGTCAACAAACTCGCCGATAAAGCGTCGCTGTTCAAACTCATGGTCAAGTCGATTGCTCCTCAGTACAAGGTGATCCCCTGCTTCATGGCCAAGCCGCAGCAGGGCATGCCGGGCAACTCGGGCCACCTGCACGTGTCTCTGGTGGACAAAGAGTCTGGAAAGAATCTTTTTGCACGTGATCAGCCTGAATCCAACCCCCAGTGGCCCGATGTCGAGTATCTGTCCGATCTGGGCCGCCATTTCCTCGCAGGCGTGCTTGACGGCCTCCCAGACATTATGCCCATGTTTGCGCCGACCATTAATTCGTACAAACGGCTGGTCGAGAACTTTTGGGCCCCTGTGACGGTTTCTTGGGGTCTAGAACACCGAATCGCGTCCATTCGGCTCATTGCGCCGCCTACGGGATCGGCTAGTGCCACTCGGTTCGAGATTCGAACTCCCGGAGCCGATGTGCAGCCCCATTTTGCTCTGGCGGCCATTTTGGCGCTTGGACACCGAGGAATCGCCAAAAAGATGCCTCTGACGGTGCCTCCTATGGGCGACAGTTCTCCGGACCAGTTTGAGCGACTGCCTAAGGATCTGATGCGAGCCACGGAGCATTTCATGAGACCGGAGAGTGTGGCGAGAGAGCTGTTTGGCGACAAGTTTGTGGACCACTACGGAGAGACGAGATTGCATGAGTGTCGGGAATTTATGGAGTCGGTGACGGCGTGGGAGGTGGATCGGTATATTGAGACGGTTTAGTGAGTGAACGAGTGAACGAGTGAACGAGCCGAAGGCGAGTTCACGGACCCTTAGTAAGCTAGCGAGCCAGAGGCGAGTGAGCTTACGAGGTTCTACTTGGTCTAACAGCCAGTTCAGTTCTCGACTTGATTGAGCTGACTCAATCGAAGCTGGGCGATTTCTTCTCGACTTGATTGAGCTTGAAGATGAATCTGCATGGTTCAATCTGTTTTCTGACTCGTTGAGCTTCAAGGATTCATATTGATTCATATTTCCTTCCTCGTTGAGCTCCGGTTTGCTAGTTTCTGATTTCCGACCCACCTTGACCCCCCCAAAATTGCATTGGACTAGTTAGGTAATACAAGTATTCTGATAGCCGCCGTAGGGTCAAGTAGCGGCTAGTGCTAGTGCGGTGAGCGCAGTAGCCCTTTCCCCACCGGAGGGAAGCATGAGTTATTGGTCGGAGTTTAGTGACATGTCCTAGAGTCGTGAGACAAGAGGCTGGTCTTGGAAGAAGTAGTGTACTATTTTTTACTTTTTTATTTTTATTTAACGAATTAAATACTGTGGTGCACGTCTCGAAGACCTGGGATGTGTACCGGTATGTGCCTGTAGAGTACGATAGATGGATCTAAGCAGACAGCACCTATCATGCTCTTTTTGAACATCCTCGGTATAAGTACTTTGTACTTGTAACGTGCTCTGATTGAAGGAGTACCATCAAAGAGCAAGCCTGAGACTACAGACCAGTATTGATCAGAGTCCACTCAAGTGGGTCTTCCACCGACACTATAGATAGAGAGCTTGTGAATAGGGACTCGAGAAGGAGATTATCGGCTGACTGAATAAATGAATTGTTATATGTGTGAAAGCCTCTAAATCTTTGGATCTGTAGAGTGACCAGCTTTGAATAGAGAGGCGGACAAGATTGTCTTATAGCTTCAGTCAAGGTCTCCTATAAGGCACACAACTGGGCTGTCAGGTTTGCGAGATTTTGTATGAGGTGAATGTTAGCCGAATATATCTGTGAACAGCCCTGATTTCGGCGTCTATACTGCTATTATTTAATCTACACCCTCTCTATCCACGTTTCTCATTAGACTACGGAGTACCCCAACTCCGTGTCGTGACGCAGGGTTGATGCGACCAGCTAGTCCATCGTAACGCAGGGCTGGTGCGACCGTTGGGCCATTATCAATAATAGAGTCGTAACGCAGGGTTGATGCGACCAGCTAGTCCATCGTAACGCAGGGTTGACACGACCTTTGTCCATGACAGCATATCGTAACGCAGGGCTGGTACGACCTTTGGACCACTTTCAACTTTCACCAGCAACTACAACTTCTGACGAGTATGATAGCGTAGATTTAGAGAATGGACGATATGTTCAGGAAGACGAATACACAGGGACAACAATCGTAGACATAGTGCAATTGTAGACAGTAGAATTGTAGACAGAGCACAACCTAGATTGTTGAAAAGGACTATACAAACAGTCAGAACAATCATAGGCAGAGCGTGAATGTAGACTGTAGACAGAGAGGTAGACTGCAGATAAAAGAGACATGAGAATGACAGCACGTCCACAGAGATTAATCATGGACAGAACGTCAGAGAGAAGAAGACTTCAGACAGAGAAGAGTGTGGACCCAACAGTGACATCTACAGTAGGGTGGCGGAGAAAGACACTCTGGTTGTTATTGAGTCGCTAACAAATGTACTTGTAAAAGTTTGTTGCTGTTTTGGCTGCTTTTTTGCTAAATATCTGAGTGACGTAAGTGCCCTCTAAAAAAGTCGTACTCTCTATGGCAAAGTTTCTGATTCAAGAAAGAAAAGAGAAGACGTCTTTCTGCTCGACACATCTCATTTTCATCAGCATTTCAGGTCCAGTGAGATCTGGACAAGATTGTCGTCACTAGTTTCTCGACTCTACATTGAGTAGGTGTAGACTGACGAAAATATCTTGTTAGTGTAAGTTTCAAATGTCAGCTAGAGTCGAGTCCGATTCGTCTCCTTTTCAGAAAACCCATCTTTACCACTCTACTCGACTACAATGGACAGCTTGTACATACTGTGGTGCACGTAGGAAGACATGAGATGTGTAGATTGGATCACACCATTTCTTTCAGTTGAATTCGCACTTCCAATAGCATCAAGCAGTCTACTTGTGTACTCCGATCTGACTATCAGGAAATCCACGAGCACCCAGATTCTCATAACAAACCAGGGTGGTCCATTGGACACAACCACGACGAGAGGACCTGGTAGAGTAACTGAAGGTCAACTGTCTCATTCTGGAAGTGGAGCCAGTTGGTCACGCTTTCAATTGCGACTACCAAGACGTACTTGTACCACTAGTTCTGAAAGCTGAAAGATGGAGGTGAGTAAACAGTCCAAGAGGCTGAAGTCGCCAAGCACGGAAGGACATACTGTACAGTACTTCAATTACGGAGTAGTCGGTGTTTTTTCAGTCCTAGTAGCTGAGACGAATTGAAATCGGGATGGATAATTGGACGAATCGGTTTCGACCTCCATCTCCAGCTATCCAGGTTTGCTTAAACAGTACAAGTACGGTCTGGGGAACAAATTGGCAAGGTTGTTTGGGCCACAAAATCTGTCATAACTGCAGATTTTAATACTACAAGAAGTCGATATAAGTATGTCATAAGAAGCAGAAGAGTCTTGCGAATCGTAATCTATAATTCTTTTCACCTATCACCATAATGAGATGTCGCCTAAATGTCCTTCAAACACCTGAAAACGACCTTGCCAATTCTGTGAACTTGCTGTACCGTACATGTAGCTCGAGAACGGCCACCAACGGAGCCCACAGCACAATTTTCTCAAAAGATTGGCAGACACTTGTTCTGAATCTCCTGTGTATGAAGACGTCAGATGTGGATTTCTTGATCGGCTAGCATTGTCTCAGAAGTCCGTATCTAGTTTCGATCGACCATCGAATCAAGGTAGACAGGCAAACAACTGTATGCACTATACCTGGTGAAGACAATCCAAACTCGGCCATTGACATCGGTTCCATCCCATCATCATTCAGTCTCTTTGGTGCTCTTCTTTCAAGCTCCAGCCAAGTGTGTCCCCTCAACTGCACCATTCTCCCAAGTAAGTTCCAACTAGTCGAACTAACCTAGTTGACTGATTAGACATTTTTTCAGTGCACCGATTGGACATCCTACGGGACTCTCTCGCCACAACCGATGTCCAATCGGTGCACTGAAAACTTGTCTAATCAATTGTGACGCAATTATTTTGATACATTTTGACACAATCTCCTTCATCACGTGACCAAGGTTCATCTCTCCGTTTGCCACATTTGCCACTTTCCACTTGCCACCCGAGTGAGCTTGAGATGACCATAAGTTTCAGGACAGTCTCTGGAACTGGATTTGACGGCACATTTTCCGACAAAAATTATTTCAGTGGATCCGAAATCAGTTGCTGATTCTGTTCATACCGTCTGTACACGAATACAGTCACACATCGAGTTTTCTTTGCCAGACTTGGAAAGCGTTGAACAGTGACTATTATATTTCCTTAATCATACCATAATGGTCCATGGTCCAAAAGTACTCCAAAAAAGGTCCGAAATTACTCCAAAAAAAAAACAAAAAATATTAATCTACCCACGAAGCCCCCCTGATTCCAGCTATACTACTTACCCCCACACAATCACTTCCAAGCAAGTCTCAAAGACTCCTGTCTGTACTAGGTCCCTTCTGGAGACTTCCATGATTGGGTTGGTGCATGTGCGTGCATGCATGATATTATTACATGATACGTGATAAGATGGAGTGACAGTCTTGACACCTCACGACGCAGTACACAACATATCAACTCTTCTTCTTCACTATCACAACATAAACACAAACGCAAACACAAACACACAAACATCGCACTCTCAACCACCATAAACACAAACACACTCTTCTACCCACCGTCCACCCAACCATGAAACTAAAACTACGAACACCCACTCTGAACAAAATCGTGGAGCTCGACAACGACGCGACGGTGGAAGAACTCGCCGCAATCGTGCTCTCCCTCGGAGTGGTCGATTTCGCCATCAAAGGCGGATTTCCCCCGAAACCCATCGACCTGTCGCAGGGCAGCAAAACCCTCGCCTCCGCAGGGATCCAGAACGGCGACCAGCTCATTGTGTCGACTTCCGGCGGCGAGATCACCAAGGGCAATGACATTGTGTCTGTCAACCGGGGTCACAAGGATCCCGTCATGGGAGGGTTTAACGGAGGAGGCAGTTCCAGCACCTCCAGCTCATCCGACCTCGTCACCGCCCCCTGCGGCTCCAAGAAACTCGTCCTGAGAGTCATGGAGGACGACAACTCGTGCATGTTCCGAGCAGTCGGATACAACATGATGAAGGACGCAGACACAATGTTCGAGCTGCGGATGCTGGTGCGAGACCGCATCGGGGCCGACCCGGAGACGTACTCGGACGCGATTCTGGGCCGGCCCCGCGCCGAGTACATGTCCTGGATTACCAAGCAGGACTCGTGGGGCGGCGCCATCGAGCTGCAGATTCTGGCCGAGAATCTGGGGCTCACCATCATTTCGGCGGACGTGTCCACTGGCCGGTTGGACCACTTCAATCCCGGCAAGCCGACGTTTTGTGTCGTTGTGTACTCCGGTATCCATTACGACAGCGTGGCGTTGGCGGAGGGCTCGGATCTGTACACCAATGCGTCCGACGTGACGGTGTTCAGCCAGGACGCCCAGGGAGCGGCTGTTTTGGAGTCGCTCAAGGTGCTCATGGCGGAGCTCAAGAAGAAGCATTATTATACGGACACGGCGAGTTTTGCGGTCAAGTGTAATGACTGTGGATCGACGTTTACGGGAGAAAAGGGGGCGTTGGAGCATGCCAAGAAGACGGGCCATGCGAATTTTGGAGAGAGTAGCTGAGTAGGCGAGCCGGAGGCGAGGCTACGGACCTGTAGTAAATGAGCCGGAGGCGAGTTTACGATGGGACGATGTTGAGGAAGTTTGCTCGTCTACGGACCTACAGTAAACGAGCCGGAGGCTCATTTACGATGAGACCCGGCTCATTTACAATGAAACCCGGCTCATTTACGATGAGACCCGGCTCATTTACAATGAAACCCGGCTCATTTACGATGAGACCCGGCTCATTTACAATGAAACCCGGCTCATTTACAATGAAACCCGGCTCATTTACAATGAAACCCTCTTAGAAAAGTTTGGTCGTTCGCGGTCTGGCTCATTTACGATGGGACCACATGAGATTGACTCTGCTCATCTACATTCACGCACCTTCTACTCGTGCTTCTCGCACCTCCAAATGTGCAATGAGGTCTGTAGTCTCGAAAGGATTTGTACAGAAACATCAACTTCCACCTTTTGAGACTCTTCCATTCTGCTATCAGGCACCTGGTCGTACAAGATGGCTTCCTTAGAATCAATACACACATGTTGTATACTGTATTTATTATTGAGGGGGGTGTAAATTGAATAGAGGAAATAGCGGACGTCTTGCAGAGGTGATCAATAAAGTCAAGGAGGAAAAATGAGGATGAAAGTGGATACAGCTTCGACCAGGCATCGATTGATCCACTTGTAGGTGGCTTCAGGGGGAACTATAGGAGTGTGGTGCTTCAGACGTTGCCAAGGATGTCTCCAGCTTAAGCAGAAAACGCCCGATCACCATACTAGGCTTGTTTTCAGCAGGCTGGTCCCTCCTCGAGACGCTGGGGAACCTGTATGCCATCTCAAACACACAAGCTGGGATCTTGTAGCACAACCTCCATTCTGAAAGTACGTTTCTTCTCAGTTGCTCATAGACTGTATTCGGCTACTCTCCAGCTCTCTTCTTAGCTCTACGGCAGATTATCATGTCTTTGGTGGCATGTGATCATCTTCCAGCCAGATTCTGTCACAAGCCTGGATCCAGGGAACCTATAGGTAAATTGAAATTCCAATCTCTTCCAGATTGTTTGCGTAGTAGAAAGGTTTGTTGACTTAGTATAGACACTCTCTTCGTTCTACACCGTAAGCACTCAGTCCACGGTACAGCCTTCAATACAATGGACACACGGTCTTCGTTCTATACTGTAGAGGCACCGGCTTCATTCCTTACGCTCCAAAGATTATTCTGTGCAATGAATCATCATGAGGATATCTGCCATCTTCAATAAGATGGACATGGCTTGTTCATGAGCCTGGAGATGTAGCCCTTAATGCAGAGACACCTGACTTTTACACCGTGAGTAGTATTCGGTCCGAACAGGCTTAGCCTGAAGTAAAATCAACAGCCTTCAGCCATGTCGATTTGCTAGTGGTTCCAAGTCATGAGCGAACTACAGTCGAGTTGGACTTTTCAAGTCAAGCCATGGATTTCTCATGACTTCTACGTGCCCACAGGTCATTCGCTTCGCTCATGACCTACAACTCAAGTCATTACAAGTCCATTCGCTTCGCTCATGAACTTGCTCATGACCTCCCAGACTCGATGAACTCTGGTTCATGTTAACAGCCTGGTTTACATCATTGGACTGGTTCAACCGAGTGATTTTCCTCACTGGACTGAGCTATAAGTCGGCAAATGGATCCCTTTCCATGACTGATTCAAGTCAATCGACGGACTCAAAAACCGATCCTTCTTCAGATCTATAGAACTACTCACACCTTTGAAGGAGGCAGTACCGGGCTAATCTACAGCCAACTGACTGGTGAACATTAACGTCATTGGACAGATCAACATCAACGGACCAGCTTATCACCACTAACCACTAATTGATATACATTGGGGGACTTGATAGCTCTTGGGGACTGATAAACAGCCTTGAACTGATCCAAACCAACACGTTGGACAGTCTAGACAAGAAGTCTTTCTACACTGAGGCACAGTTCAGTGCCATGATTAGACATCAAAGACACACATTATTCCACACTAGTCCCGGGTCTTCATTCTAAACAGACACAGTCTATGGTAGGTACTGTAGTCTTTGTCTTGAAGAACGGATACAGTCTTCTCCTCCTCAGTGCAGACTTCTCTACACTACCAACCCCGCAGCAGTCCGAGCGAAGCGAGGACTGCTTCCTATAGTTCTCGCAGTTCTCGCTCCGCTCAAACTGCTTCAGTCTTTGTTCTAAGCAGGAGCATGGTCTGGAGACTCAAGAGCTTTCTGTACGGGCTGGTCCCAGCTCCTCGGTGTTGAAATCAGACTCTTCACGAAGCCCTGGTTTCCTTTGGTCGAGAAACGTGAAGTCAGGAATGTTCAAGGTCGATATGGAGAGCTACATCACCATGTCGGAGGAGCTGATCTTCGAAAGACGATTACCATGGTGCCCACACGTGGAGCAACTGGCGTCTGAGATGTACAAGTCACCTCCATTTCGGTCGACAGACGTTCTAAGCAGACAGTCTCCATTTTGTGAAGACAGTCTCCAGTCTCCAGTCTTCTTCTACTTCTCTACAATACCATCCCCAGACCCGTCTTTTGAGCACTCCTCTACATCTAGCCTTCTGTCGGCCCCATAGACTCTCTTCTCTACACTACCAACCCCACAGACTGGAGTCTGTTGACTCTGATTCTTCTCCTCCACGGGAACAGAGCCCTCGTCTCTCGCAGTCCGAGCGAAACCCCATTGGTCCACCAGTCCAAGCGAAGCCCCATTGGCCCACCAGTCCTCACTTCGCTTGGACCAGCTTACTTGGAAACTTTAGTTGGGATTAGTGAGATACAGAGTTCAGCTGGGGGTACCTATTTTGGTGTTGCGGGGGTGTCAAAGACATATAGAGCATTTTTCCTGGTTGATTTCACCCATGTTTCAAACCAATACTGTATCATCTCAACTCTTGTCTATACAAATATTCCAGATAACCGCCATTTGGGGTCAGGTTTGACTTTTTCTCACTTGGGACTTTACTCAGCTTTACTAGGCTGATGCGATGTTGACATGATTCTACAAGCACACTCTAATATCACTGACTGAGAAGGCTTTCTAAGAACCAGACTTTCCGATAGAGTGAGCCATACTGAACATATCACAGACCCACTAAATACCCGTAGACATGGCTCTTACTGGGAACTGATCAGACCCATCAAAACCAGTCGTCTAGTGAAATGCAACCACTTGTCTCTTTCCCCTGCTCCGTAGTTGACCCTCGAGAACCGTGGTCGACAGAGCTTTTGAGCACTTGATGAGACCCAACAGTCATGCTGAGGATCATGTAGGGAGCTATGGTTTCGTGTAGACAGCTACAGTAAATTATCGGAAAGTGTCAAAAGTCAGCGCAATTACTTCTTCCAAATCAACTGCACCCTACCGGTACAGTCTGGGAGGATAATTGGCAAGGTTGTTATGGACAACAAAATCTGTCATAACTTCAGATTTTAGTACTACAAGAAGTCGATATAAGTGTCTCATAAGAAGCAGAAGAGTCTTGCGAATCGGAATATATAATTCTTTTATCCTATCACCATAAGAAGTTGTGGCCTAAATGTCCTTCAAAGCCTGGAAACTTACCTTGCCAATTCACCGAACTCACTGTACCGGTACATTAATTAGACACCCCACAGATTATCTACACAGTATGTACTCCGTACATCACGGGCTGTTCAGCCTGGGTTATTTGAGGACGTCAAATCCTTTACCCCGTATAATTGGACAGCGGCTCTCTTCAACCTCAGCGAAATCGACCGAACATATGCCATGGGCAGACAACCAACAGTTACTGGCGCCATCGCTTAAAAATACTGAATAAATGAATTGTATGTATGTACACTCTGTACAACTCCAAAAACGCGATGAGATCAACTTTGAGCAGCTGATCAACAAACAGGTGTCATTAAGTTGTGACTGGCTGCTAATCAACAAACAGGTGTCATTTAGTTGTGCCATCTCTTGGCTGTCCGACAAGCTCCGCCCTCACAACGTGGACAATACTATGGGACTCTCAACGCCCGTATATAAGTTAATGCATAATGTGATTATAAAAAAGCTGTCCTTCACGATTCACTCACAGACATGTATTTACTCTGCTAGATTGATACAAATAAAGGTCAGTGAGTCTGTTAGTGTGAAGGCTTTGTCTTGACCGACCGGAGAGCCGTCTTCAGTTGAGCACTCCTCTACACTACCAACCCCACGACTGGAGTCTTATTCTGAGCAGACCTCTCTACATTCTAGCCTTCTATCGACCCCACATTTACTCATCTCTCGCAGTCCTCGCTTCGCTCGGACTGCTCGTTCAATCAATAATATATTCTCTATCATGGCCCAGTGTTAATAATGCTATCCCATAATCCGTGTCAACCCATGCTAGAGTTATTCTCCAGTTTTTTCCTACTGAGCTCAAGTTGCTCAGGTTGCTCGAGTCTAGTCCTTGAGCTTCAATTCTCCAAGTGAGTGAGTCCATTAACGAACGTCACTTAGAGTGAATGACTTCCTTCCAATCACTAACCTCACTCAAAGCTCAGTATTCATTCTGAGCGTAACCTCACTCAAAGCTCAGCATTCACTCCTCGCTACGCTCAGAATGAATACTGAGCATCCGGCTTTGTCGAAAATCACATAATCTGAGCTCAGAACACTCCGCTCAGAGTCACACATGATCACCTTCGCTTCGCTCAGGCGATCATGTCCTCATCCTTTGCCTCCGGAATAACCCCCTTTTCCTCCTCCTCCTTTTCCTTCTCTCGGGCGATTCTCAGCTGCTCCTGCTCCCTCGCAAAACTACTAGCCGCCTTGGCAGCCTCGACCTCCTCGAGACTTCCATGATCCTTCAACATGGTCGTCACCTCCTCCTCGTCCAGTCTCTTCTTGTCGCCATCATTCCGGGCCAGGTACCGAGCCACATTGTTTCCAGCAGCCATATTGGCCTCCTCTTGAGTGTAGGGCACCTCACGGATCTCCTTGAGCCGCCGCTTGTGCACCTTGCCCCGCACGTGAGTCTGCTTGGCAAACTCCGTCTCAAAGTACCGGGCACAGGGAATGCAGTAAAACTGGGCCAGTCCGGGCTTCTCCTCGTCGTACTCCTGGTTGTGCAGAGCCTTGATGCTCGCCGAAGTGTTCATATCGTCGCGCAGAATCTGATCCAGGTCCCGCGTTCGACGCTTCGTCTTGTAAATCATTCGCGACGGTCGTCCCATGTTTGTCGGTGTTTGTAGGTGTTTTTGTGTGGTTTTGGAGAGAAGGCAGAAATCGAGATGTCTTCATATGCACGTCCACACATTTTTTCTGATTAGAGTTTCAGTGCAGGAGATGGGGGGGTTTTGAATAAAAAAAAAGGGAAATGAAGAATAAATCGGGATAAATCGGGATAAATTGGAAAACCAAATGAAACGGCTTTATAGGGCTACACAATCAGTCCTATCTGTTTTCATTGCAAAACCAACTCATGTAGACCAACCTATCGACCCCGTTGAGAGGACTAACAATCTTTTTTGTAATCAAGATTTAAAAGTCTCAGGAAGTTATCAGACTCGTCTCAACTCAATGTCTAGAGCAGATAGAGAGAATCTGAAGACTGCGTTTTGCTCAGAATCGATACGTTATCCTACTGTTCAAAAAGCAGCTTTGTACTCCTCCTACAGCGTATTCTGGAGACGTCTCTGAGACGACTACTTATAACAATCTTTCTTGTAATCAAGATTCAGGTCTCAGGGAGTTATCAGAGTCCATCTTACAAAACGTCCAGAGCAGCTAGAGAGAATCTGGAAAGTGGGTTTTGTTTGGAATTGAGACGTTAATTAGCTGCTCAAAGATCAGCTTATAACCCTTCCTGTAGCACACTCTGGACAGGTCTCTGTTCTCAGGCACCATTCAAAGGCTCAAACTCAGACATCGGAACCTTTCGTTTACTGTCACGATTCAAAATGAGTGATATGAGATTTGCAATCAAATTAGACCGCTAGCTTTCTTTCTCTCTAGAGCCTTCACAATCTGGCTGAGTGTACTAGTGTTATAATTGAGAGTACTGTAATAGCAATGCTTCAGAAGCCTGAGAGTCTCCAGAGCCAGACTGACAAGGGCGATCTCAATAAAAATTACATCGGACGATTGAGAATTTGAAGCCGATTCGAATGATAGTATATACGTCTAGACTTTGGGCAAATCGTGGTAGATACACTGGTATCTGGTTTTGGTTCTTGAATCAATAAGCTCGACTGAGTGTACAGCTTCTTAAAGACCTCTCTCGCCCTGTGGACTTTTAAAAACACCGTACTGTCGATTCAAGACTTGCTAAGGCAACTGAGAGCTACTCCTATCAGATATCATTTGATATGCCCCATCGGCTGATACCTTCGAGAGATCCAACTCGAATGGTTGACACTTGAAGACGACTACCGCTAGTTCTGGTTCAACCGAGTCCGTCTCTGAGAGTATAGTCAGTAGCCCTAATGAATCACACCCATTCATGTACTTGAACTACTCAGACAGAACTCTTTGATCTAGTGGCTCGAGCTGCCAATGTGACAAGTGCCTCTCGTAACCACTGCTCCAGGGAGTAGTATGTACATCTCTTGGTTGTATGTAAACCGAAGATACAGAAAGAGAGCTGCTCATGGATCAGCTACATAGAAAAGTCGGATTGGTTTCTGCTACGAAGAGCAACACCTGTGCTTGAGCATTCACTCTTCTGCACATTGGCGAGTTATGCCAGCCTAGTTCAAGTGTGATTGTCTCCAGGACAATATCACCCAGCTCTTTTTTACGTAGACTTCACGATCTGATGCATAATTTCATTTTCATTCCAATGATACCACTCCCAGCTCTATAGCTCCAGAATTCACTGAGTTGCTTGCTACTTGTTCAGACTGCATAGCCCTCAACTGACTGACCAGAAGGCACATGTTGCATAAAGGCCTCTAAAATTGTTCCTCAATATAAGCGAGCACATGTGTTGTTAAGTGAATGAACTCCTCAGAACTTCGACTCATTCAACTGGGAGATTTCAACTCGAGCAATTACTCTACACCCTACAGTCATGGCACTGGAGCAACAGTGAGACTGTCTAAAGTGAGATTGGCTGGACAGTTTTTTATATCGAATAAACCGTTTGGCCCAGATTTCATTTCTGATTGCAATGAGATCATTTTCCTTCATTTTGTCGTACAAACTCCTCTTGTAGTTGTCTATCTCCATTGCGATTGACTGTACCGGTAGGCTCACTATAGCTGTGTCCTACAAGGTCCAGACCAACACCACTGACATCATCCTTAGTCATTATAGAACCTCCATCTTCTCTGAGTACAGCAATAGCTGAATCGTCCCCGGAGACAAATATGACGCTACATTAGTACATATACTAATAATGAAGAAGACAGGTAGCTTCTGAACTAGGAGTATTGCAAGGGGTGTTTTTTATGGTATCGTACTGTTGGAATAAGAACCGGATACTTAGTGGAACGATAGCTATTCCCTATTCCCTTAGAATCAAAAAAAAAGTAGCTAATTACCGTAGTGATTTCTGCTCCAGAGGGACTGTCAAGACGTTCCATGGACTGCATTAAGACAGCTTTAAACGTGTCACTGAGATTAATACCAGAGCCCACTATGACAGCGGTGACCGCCTCTAGCAGTATCTACATGTTATCGTTTGAGTCAGCGGCGGATTGCGATTCGAACAAGTCAACTTATATCAAAATCCGCCCAAACAGACTGATTTGAGGGACTTATGCCACACCTCCTGCCAGCACTCCCATTGATGCATCTCCAGCAGTCTTCCAACGCCACTCTACAAACAGATTGACATTTCGAATATTGACACAACTGATATCATTCGAATTGCAATTTTCTCGCAATTCGGCTCATACAGCTTTTGCCCCCACAAGGGCAATATTTTTCTATAATCACACAATGCATCAACTTTTATATGGGCATATCAGAGAGGGAAATGAAACCAGCAGATACTGCGTTTACAGGACAGGCAAACACCAGCATTTGATAATTGCAGTTATAGTGTTCTCGGTTCTGTTTTCATTATTCTCCGAGTGTGACGATATATACATATACATCCTACTCAAGGTCTCCCAACTATAGTAAGCACACAACCAACCCCAACATAACAGCCCCAATATAACATCATTGCATCTCATTATCTATATTTTGGTTACTTCAAGTGGAATGAGCTCACCATAACCAGCTGTGTCGCTCTTCAATTGGCTCGTTATCGGTCTCATGAAGATCATGTAGCTCTGACAACTGTACTGACAACAGAGCCTATAGTGGAGCTACCAAGACCCAGCCTGGTTGTTGTCCGCTCGTGACCTTCGGAGCAGAACTCTTTGGTGGTGTATTCATCAGGCTTGCTAATGTGGCCATCTCAAAGCGAGCATACATATATATATAATTATACAATTCAGTTATACATACATACAATTCATTTATTCAGTATATTTAAGCACGCGGCCAGTAACTGTGGGTCTCAAACTGGCGGTCCAGCACATGGCACTGGGTCGCCAGCAGTACAGTGAGTTCACAGAATTGGCAAGGTCGATTTCAAGTGTTTGAAGGACATTTATCACAGATCATGAGCGAAGCGAATGATCTGACTACATCTTGCGATGGGTCCTTCAATCGTTTACGGGTCCTTTAAACACAGACCATGAGCGAACATTCTGAGATGTGTCCTTCAATCACAGACCATGAGCGAACATTCTGAGATGTGTCCTTCAATCACAGACCATGAGCGAACATTCTGAGATGTGTCCTTCAATCACAGACCATGAGCGAACATTCTGAGATGTGTCCTTCAATCACAGACCATGAGCGAACATTCTGAGATGTGTCCTTCAATCACAGACCATGAGCGAACATTCTGAGATGTGTCCTTCAATCACAGACCATGAGCGAACATTCTGAGATGTGTCCTTCAATCACAGACCATGAGCGAACATTCTGAGATGTGTCCTTCAATCACAGACCATGAGCGAACATTCTGAGATGTGTCCTTCAATCACAGACCATGAGCGAACATTCTGAGATGTGTCCTTCAATCACAGACCATGAGCGAACATTCTGAGATGTGTCCTTCAATCACAGACCATGAGCGAACATTCTGAGATGTGTCCTTCAATCACAGACCATGAGCGAACATTCTGAGATGTGTCCTTCAATCACAGACCATGAGCGAACATTCTGAGATGTGTCCTTCAATCACAGACCATGAGCGAACATTCTGAGATGTGTCCTTCAATCACAGACCATGAGCGAACATTCTGAGATGTGTCCTTCAATCACAGACCATGAGCGAACATTCTGAGATGTGTCCTTCAATCACAGACCATGAGCGAACATTCTGAGATGTGTCCTTCAATCACAGACCATGAGCGAACATTCTGAGATGTGTCCTTCAATCACAGACCATGAGCGAACATTCTGAGATGTGTCCTTCAATCACAGACCATGAGCGAACATTCTGAGATGTGTCCTTCAATCACAGACCATGAGCGAACATTCTGAGATGTGTCCTTCAATCACAGACCATGAGCGAACATTCTGAGATGTGTCCTTCAATCACAGACCATGAGCGAACATTCTGAGATGTGTCCTTCAATCACAGACCATGAGCGAACATTCTGAGATGTGTCCTTCAATCACAGACCATGAGCGAACATTCTGAGATGTGTCCTTCAATCACAGACCATGAGCGAACATTCTGAGATGTGTCCTTCAATCACAGACCATGAGCGAACATTCTGAGATGTGTCCTTCAATCACAGACCATGAGCGAACATTCTGAGATGTGTCCTTCAATCACAGACCATGAGCGAACATTCTGAGATGTGTCCTTCAATCACAGACCATGAGCGAACATTCTGAGATGTGTCCTTCAATCACAGACCATGAGCGAACATTCTGAGATGTGTCCTTCAATCACAGACCATTCGCTTCGCTCATGGTCTGCCCTGCCAATTTGTTTCCCAGACCGTACTGTAGCTCACTGCAGGATGATTTCTGAAGACGAGAAAGGGACATAATTCTAATGAACAGTGGTGAGGAGAGAAACGGAGACATTCTCTCTAGAGGCCGCTAGCACAGTGCTACAAAGATGAAAAGTACATGGTTGGAACCAGCTCAATCAGGGCTTTCCAACAATACCAGAATCAACCCTCACGCACCTATTCTCACAGACCCAGGTTACAGACTATGCAATGTCGTCCCCCACATTGGTTGCAGAGACGAAAAACGCACATTGTCGTGCAGCTGTTACACACACTGGGTCATGTTCCTGATCTTGGAGATATATAAGGCCTTCTTCCAGTGTCAAAGTCTCTTCCTCTACGAGTCTCCTAAGATAGGTAGAGGACTCCAGCTGTCACCACGAGTACAGTCCAGCAACTGTACTCAATTAGTTTTGTCTCCATCAACTATCATCATTACTCTCATCTCGAGTATATTCCCATTCCTTCCATATAAGACCTTTTTCTAGGTGGCAGCGCTGTAGTGTCGAACTTGCTAAGGGTCCTGAGACGGTACCGGCCAGACAATCTACTTGTACAGAATGTCCAACCACTGGTGAACAACCAATAACATTATTGCATCTCATTATCTATATATTTTGGAGGTTTGAGGAAGTGACTGATTGAAATAGACTAGACTGCCATCAATTGATGAAGATAACGTAGCTCAGACAACTGTGCTAACTGAGCAAGCAAAGAGTCAACAGAGCAGACAACAGAGCTAACATTCTGCTAACACCCAAACAGGTTGTTGTCCGGGTTGCGTCGAAAAGTGTACCGCTAGAAATCCCAGACTTTGCTGAGTCCATTGCTGTACTTTTCATCTTTTTATCTCAACTCTACCAGGGAGTAGTTGTTCCGTAGATATCTGCAGCTCTTTGACGTGCACTCAATGTGCATTTTCCGTCTCAGCTTCCATCATCAATCCACATAAGGATGGTACTCCGTACATACATACAATTCATTTGTTCAGTATAGCGAACCTACAGGTAGAAGTATACCAAGGGTCCCTGCTTGAGTTGATGGACTTGTCTTGATCACAGTCTGGTTGTCGAGCTTGTAGCTCCAGATCTGATGTTGACGGTATACATCTGTTGGAACAAGCTCACCAAGGTGGTTTGAGAGCTCTATGAGAAAGGTCATGGTGTGGCTTCTATGATAATGGCCATCATTTTGCCTCTGTGATCATCTGGCAAAACTCCAGACTACGAGTTACGAGCTGGGGCTTGGGCTATAGATGGAAGAGGCTGAGATGAGACTTGGTTCACGTCGGCTGGACAATTGCCATGACGACTTGTACCAAGCACCTCATCGAGCTTGGCTTGAACTGTACAGTCTGGAAGGTGAATTGGCCATGAAGTTTTCAGGTGTGTGAAGGACATTTAGGCCACAACATATTATGGTGATAGGTGAAATAGTTATTGATTCCGAATCGCAAGACTCTTCTGCTTCTTATGACATACTTATCTCGACTTCTTGTAGTACTAAAATCTGCAGTTATGATAGGTTTTGTTGTCCATAACAACCTTGCCAATTCACCGAACCCACTGTATGTACTGTAAGATAGTATCATTGCATCTCATATCTATATTTTGTTGAGCAAGTAAAGTGGATTTCGTTGTAGTCATTAATCAACCATCTCAAATTAGTCTGTTCATTATCAATTCGTAGAAGAGTGTTGTAGTTGTGACATGTAGATAGCTCAACTAGCATCAAGTGGTTGAATTGACAACAGAGCAAAGAAGAACAGAGCCTACAGTAGAGCTACCAACACCCAGTTTGGTTGTTGTCCGCTAACCGATACTTGTCATATACAACCCACTCATCCCGTATCGGTACCGGTACTTTTAGTCCAAAGTTTAGAGCCCCTCTTTTTGTGCATTTTCAGTCTCTGGAGAGGAGCAAGTGTGCATTTTTCCTCTCACCAGAGTTGGTGGTGTGATTGCAGTGCAGGAGAAAATAATGGTGTTCTCGGAGAGTGGTCGCAGAGAATTTTTAATGGCACCAGTGCAATCCCCCGACCTTGCTGATTGCAGCCATGTACTTTTCATCACTGTAGCTTCTCTGTGGCGCAAACGACGAGAGTTCTTGGAGCTGAAAGGGCTCCATCGACTGACACTGCTCTTAGTGCCAGTATCGGTTTGTTGGGAATAGTGAAACACAGAGCTCAGCTGGGGGTGCCTATTTCGGTGTTCCGGACGTGTGAGAGATTCAAAAAACAGTTGAGCTGGTAGAAAATAGCCACGTTCCAAACCAATACTTCTGAGTCGGAGCGCCTCATCACATAAAGTCGTGAGATAATCTGCTTTTAGTGCCTCATGTCTGAGTGTTCCCAGTAGACTATTACCTATCATTTACTCAGCTGGCACTGACAACGCCTGCTTCATATAAACCAAGCAGGCTACCGGTATTCCATAGAGTCTCGGTCATTTGTTGGTAGACACCAGAGCCGTGACTTGTACTAACTGAAGACTCGGGTATAGTCGACATTGGCAAACTGAATTGAATGCTTCATACAGGAGTGTGTATAACCACAGGGGCCCTTGAAAAGAATAAGTACAGTCAGGAAGGTGTAGGCGAAAGCAGAAGTCTTCCTAATCGGAGTCTTTCAGCTGTCATCATAGCCATTTGTGGTGAACGCTGTAGAACCCCCTCTTGCTTCATTTGTGGCTCTGCCAGTTCGAACTTGCGGACTTTGTTTATTTCCGCAACTATCTCTGTGGCTATCACCCGGGGCTAAGACACAGGGTGCAAGTAGCCATTCACTTTTTGAACTCATAACTGTACAGTACATACATCTTTTATCTATATTTGTGAGCAGAGCAAAGTGAACTGATGGTGACTGGACTGCCATCAATTGGTTTGTCATCAGGTTGATAGAGCAATGTAGTTCTGACAACAGGGCTATCTGAGCCAACAAGTGTCAACAAAGCTAACAATGTGTTAACAGGGCTAACAACCAGACACCAGCTAACAACCAGCCACCAGCTAACAACAAGTTGTTGTCCGCTCGTGACCTCCGGCCACTCGCTTCCGTCTCGCTTCCTAATCAAAATCACTATCATAATCACTCTCATCCCTCACCGTTCTCTCCCCTGCGTAAATCGTCTTCCCCCGTCTCTCCAGCTCATCTTCATCCTTATCCTGGTTCACAATCAACCTCTTATCATTGGCCTGCACCGCTCCCATCTTCACCAGAAACGCCTCAATGTCCTCCATGTTCGTGCTCTTGCCTCCAATCCCCTCCAGAGCCACCACCTGGTTGACCGGGTTGCCCTTGTAGTAGACGAGAATCGTGGGCACCGACGCCAGCGAGTACTTTTCGTTGATCTGCTTGGAATCAATGTCCACAAACTTGACGTCCGGAAACTTGGCTGCTGCCCGATCAAACAAGCCGCTCAAAAGACGAGACTCGGGAACTCCCCCGTGGCTAATGTGCACAAACACAAACGTGCCCTCGCACGAGTCCTGATCAACCGGATCGCCAGAAACCACAATCTCGTTGCGCGCGTCAGAGTGCTCCACCTCCTTTTGTGTCTGCTTCTTCAAATGAGGATTCGAAGGATCCTTCTTGCTGGCCTCGGTAATCTCCTCCACGTACTCGGGCTTGGAAATCCGAACCACAGACCCATACTGCTCGCGAGAAGCCAGCGACCGGATCTCGGCCATCCGCTTGAGCCGATACTGCTCCAGAAACGCCTCATCTTCGTCGTCCTCCAGAGCATCCAGCTCGTCGAGCTCCAGACCTTCCAGTCGATTGTCATGCTGCTTCTGAATGGCCTCCTCCAGAGCAGCCTCGATCTGCGACGTGGGCGACGGAGGCCGCTCGGGGATGACTCCGTGCTGCCGCAGAATGTCGTTCCATTCCGTGTCCTCGGCCTCGTTCACTTGTACGTTCATGGCAAGAGGAGGGTGTGGTAGTGTGGTGGTTACTGTGGTAGTGTGGTGGGTGTTACCTTCCTGAAGTTGTGGGTTACAGTCGCAATGTCGTGGGTTACCGTCGAAATGCCGTGGGTTGCTTTCCTGATGTCGCGGGTTACCGTCGTAATGTCGCGGGTTACTGCCAGAGTGTGATGGTTACCGCCGCCATGTCACGCCCATGCGTGCAGGCGGATCAAAGTTAGGGGTGAGAGATTACGAGTGGCTGGAGATTGTAACGGTGGAAAGAAGTGAAGCCGGTTTAGGGGGTGCGAGTTGATTTATTTATTTTTAATTGGTTTATTTCTTTCTTTCCATTTTCCCCCATTAATCTCGATTATTCCTCTTTCTAATCCAGATCAATTCAAAGAACTCAAAATAATTTAAATTAATCCAAAGAATTCCAAAGAACCCAATTAATCCGGATAAATTCAAGAAAATCCAAATAACCCCTTTAAAGGCCTCGGGGTCACCCTACACACGTCTATTGCCTCTATCAAGTTGTTTTCGCTGTAATCACCAACTCGAACCTGTTCCCGAATATTTTTATTATTATAAAATGATTTTTTTATAAATCCCTATAAATCAAACAAATTTGAAATTTATTGAATCTCACCAAGAGAGGAATTTATCTGACCAAGAGAGGGATGTATTGGGTCTCCGCGTCGCCAGCTTCCTCCCACCATCTCCGCCCATTTTCATTCCATTTGTCATGATTTATACCAATAACTGTTATCATACAGCCGATAAATCCTCCATAATTAAAATGACGTAATGCTCACATATGCAGCCATGACCAAAGATTCCCCGGAATATTTGTAATAGGGTCCAATCGGACTCTGCAGCAACCCTGGAGGATTACGTAACGTCGGATATCGATTCCCGATAGTGTCAGACGACCGCTTACAAACCCGGATGTGTTAGATCACACCACTGTGCACCACCCGTGGTGTTGTAGTGTCGATTAAGGTTTGCGTGACACAAAGGGCAAGGCGTAAGCAGGAAGTGGGAGGCGAGGTTGGTACAGGCAGAGAAGTGACAATCAAGTTGGTAAATACATTAATGGCTAATACGTAGATATATAACACCGTGCTCCTCCAAAGGTTTGCTGGGCTAGCATGGACCTGAAGACCCGGTCCCGCAACCAGTCCGCTAGCATGGACCTGAAGACCCGGTCTGTGTGTGGACTCCGATGACTTAGAGTTCGGATACAACACTCGGCCCGGTCACTTAAGTGTCTGCTCGGGGGTAAGGCTGACAAAAAGACACGTTGATGACGTTGTGACCTTGGAAATGGCTCTTCGGGATCTCGAGCTCGATGGCATTGCTGCCGATGGGCCGCAGCACCTTGTAGGGGCCCATCCAAGGAGGATGCCAAGCAGAAGGCTTCTTCTTGAAGTAAGAAGTCTTCACGTAGGCCTTGTCACCCTTGCGGTAGTTGACGGGGTGTCGAGACTGGTCCATGCGGGCGGCAGCAGTGGCTTGTTGGTCAACCATGCTGTCTTGGAGCTGTCGAGTACGGGCGTCGAGACCTTCCACGTACTCGGCGATGGACGCCGCGTTGAGATCGGGGTGCTGAGGGCCGTTGTCGGAGCGGGGAATGTAGCCGAAGGCGGCTTCGAAGGGGCTGCAACCAATTGCCCGGTGAGTGCCGCTGTTGTAGTTGAACTGTGCTTGACCAAGCAACGTGGGCCACTGAGACAGATCCACCTGGTCCTCGGCAATGGAAGTCCGAAGAAGGCACTTGATGGTCCGGATGGTTCTCTCAGACTGGCCATCGGTCTCGGGGTGCTGGGCCGTTGAACGTCGGAGGCGGATGTTCTTCTCGCGGCAGAAGGCGTCCCACTCGCCCTCGAATCGAGTGTCACGATCCGAGATGATGGAGTCGGGTAGTCCAAACTGGGGAACGTAGTGAGTGAGGAAGAGCTCCCGAATTTCCAGGGCAGACGTTGTTTTGAGCATGGGAATGAAGATGGCGTACTTGGTCAGCCGGTCGACGATGGCCCAAACAAAATCGTAGCGGAGAATCTCCTGCACGTCAGTGGTGTACGTACCGCCAGGTGGGCGGTGGCGGAGCTTGCCAGTCGAGTAGTGGGCGGGTGCCTCGAAAAAGTCCATGGTGATGTCCTTGAACCGGCCATGAGGGACCGTCGGGGGATGAGCCAGCCCTGGGGTGTTGACGTTGGAGGGTTTGTTCTGACGGCAAATGTCGCACTGAGCCACGAATTGACGGATCTGCTTGGACATGCCCGGCCAGTGGAAACGGCGACGTATGGCGGAGAAGGTGTTGTTGAAACCGCGGTGGCCACCAGTAGAGTGCTCCTCGAACATGAGAGCCTGAACACACGGTGCCGGAACAGCCAATGCCTCGTCCCAGTGGTGGCCAGGGAAGGTGGTGTAGAACAACAGGCCATTGCGCCGGGAGTAGTGTGGCAGTTTGGTGCGGTAGTACGGCTCCACTGGTAAGATGCCTGCCAGCATGCGCTCGACCTTGCGGAGGAAGTTGTCACTCTCGTAGCCCAATCGGAAGGAGTCGAGGAGGGTCGAGTCGACGCGTGAGACGTCGATGGCGGCGAAATTGACACGGCTGAGGGCATCCGCGGCGGAGTTCTCCCTACCAGGCCTGTAGCCGATCTTGAACTGCAGGTGGTGGAGCTCGTCATACCAGTTGAGCTGGCGGCCGTTGAGGTCACGCTTGGTGAACAGGAACTCGAGGGCGCGGTGGTCGGTAATGACGGTGAACGGATTGTCAGTCAGCTGAGGCTTCCAAAGGCGGACGGACTTGACCACAGCAAGCAGTTCCAGATCGTGAGGGGAGTAGCGGGACTCAGCGGGTAAGAGGCTGCCAGAACCATAGGAAACGGGGTGCCAGTCGTCGTCGAACCGTTGTTCCAGGATGCCAGCCCAACCCACTCGGCTGGCATCAGTGATGACACGAAACTCGCCGCGTCGGGAAGGGAGGCGGAGGACAGGGGCATTGGTGAGCTTGTCTTTGAGCGTCTGGAAAGCGGTGGCCGCGGCTGGTGGCCACGAGAAGGAGACGTCCTTGTGAGTCAAGTCGTACAAGGGCTTGGCAATAGTGCTCATGTTTGGAATGAACCGGCGGTAGAAGCCGATCATCCCCAAGAAACGCATCACCTCGACCTTGGACGTGGGAGGAGGGAAGTTGGTGATGGCGGCGCACTTGTCATGCTGCGGCTTGATACCCTTGTCGGACAGGATGAACCCGAGGTACGGGACCTCCGTCTTGAAGAACTCACACTTCGACGGTTTGAGGTAGAAGTCGTGCTCCTTGACGCGCTCAAGCACCAATCGGATGTGCTCACGGTGCTCAGCCTCGGACTTGCTGAAGATGATGATGTCGTCCAAGTAAACGCACATGAACTTGCCGATGAACCCATGGAACAGCTTGTTCATGACGCGTTGGAACGTCGCCGGGGCGTTGCAGAGGCCGAAGGGCATCACATTGAAGTGGAACAACCCACGAGGAGTGATAGCAGCCGTCTTGTCCTTGTCCTCCTTCCGCATGAGGATCTGGCTGTAGCCTGACGTGAAGTCCAGAATCGAATACACGACGGCGCCGGCCACCTGATTCATGATGTCATCAAGGTGTGGAATGGGGTAGTTGTTCCGGATCGTCTGGTTGTTGAGTGCTCGATAGTCGACGCAGAGTCGAAGGGAGCCGTCCCTCTTGGCCACAAAGATGATGGGGGCGGCGTACGGGGAGTCGGACGGTTCGATCCAACCACGTTCCAACATGTCTTCGAGCCACTCGTCAAGCGCGTCCAACTGCTTGGGGGACATACGGTAGAAGTTCTTGGCCGGTGGGGCGGAGCCCGGCTTCAACTCAATGGCGTGGTCCAAAGACTTGGCAGTGGGGAGGCGGTGCGGCATGTCGTTGGCGAACACGGAGCGGAATGGCTCGTACAAGTCGTCAGGCAAGGACGAGGGCTTGGCAGACTTGGCGGTGTCGGCTCGGGCAACGGCGGAGGCGGCGGCGACGGTGGCGGCGGCGGTGTGGTAAGCCTTGAAGCTGCGGAACACGTAGAGTGATGGCAAAACAATGAAGCTCTCCGTGTCGGCAGCACGGAGTTGCTTGTCCAGATCAGCCACAGCAAGACGGGCACAGGACGGAACGGTGGGAGCGGCGGAAGCGGCGGGCTTGGATCGGCAGGTGACGTGATCGTGAAGACACTCGGTGGGCGAGAAGAGGCGGCAGGGGAAGCAGATGTGAGTGTTGAAACGGTTGGTGAAGCCCATGTGCAAGATGACGTCATAGTCAGTCAGGGGCTGGATTGCGGCGACCACAATGGTGGAGAACGTACCCAACGTGATGGGGACGTCGGCGACCACGGGGCAGAGGGCGGCGTCATCGCTGAGTGGGGAGCTGAGCGACTTGAGCTCAGGAGAGCGGTAGGGCTTGAGTCCCAGACGTTCGACGGCAGCGGGAGAGATGACGCAGGCTTCAGCTCCGGTGTCGAAAAGCGCGAGGAGGTTGTCGAATTGGAAACGCATGCTAGATACAACTACGGGCAGCTTCTCAGCAGATTGAGAGGTAGAAGATGTATTAGGAGTTAACATGGGTTCCGGGACAGCGGGGGCGGCAGTGTGCGCGATCACTGGGCCCCGGCGGCTTTTCCCGAGCACGAAGCGTGGCCGGCTCGATGTCCAGCGGTGCCACAGACGACACACACGCTGGAACGGAGTCGAGAGTCAACGGTCTCTCGGGTCAGGCCGTACGTGGTGCACAGAGTCGAGATCACTTCGTCTCTGGATCGACGAGGGCGGTCGCGGCCGCGACCGTTGCCACCGTTGCCACCACGACGGGGGGTTGGACCCGCACCGACTCGAGCCAGATCAGCACGGAGTTGCTCGACCATGGCGGCCAGGGCGCAAACAGAGGTCTCGGTGTCGGCCTCGGTCGCAGCGACGGCGGGAAGAGGGTTGTTGGACTGCACCCACTTGTTGTGCACGAAGTAACGTCGGAGATCCTCGGCGTCACGGAGGTGGGCAGTCTCCGGCAGCTTCATGTGCAAGGCACGGGCCACGTTGGGCTCAACCCAAGCCAGCCGGTAGCACAGCTCGTATGCGGAGCTGAACTCCTCGTAGGAGCCGAATCGGCGGGGGTCGGCGTTGTCGGCGGCGTAGATCAGGAGGTGGTTCCACTCATCGCCGTAGATAGCCATCAGGGCAGCGTACAGAGGCAGATGGCTGTGGAGACGCAGGTGAGTCTGATCCAAGGGGTCGTTGGGGAAGAGGCGGTTCCGAGTCGCCTCGTTGGCGGCAGCTTCGATGGCCTGACGACGCGTGTCGATGGCCCGCTGGCGCATCGACCGCCAAGCCTCACGGTAGGCGTTGACGTAGTTGAGCGGGAGGAGCTCTCGCACCAGTGAGGCGGTGGTGGTGCAGTTCGCGGGGGCATGGTCACCGATGATACGGATGAGACGTCCCAACCAGAGGGCGGTGGCCATGACTCGTTCCTCTCGGGTACGGAGACCGGTGAGGAAGTGCTCGAGTCGCCACGAGTCCTTCACGACAGGAGAGTGGCCGCCCCACTCGATGGGCTCGCCATCGAGTGTGGGTTCGAAGAGTGACGGAATTTCAATAAAGATTCGAGGGATGTCCATGTCTGCAGGTGTCGCTACCAAGTGTTGTAGTGTCGATTAAGGTTTGCGTGACACAAAGGGCAAGGCGTAAGCAGGAAGTGGGAGGCGAGGTTGGTACAGGCAGAGAAGTGACAATCAAGTTGGTAAATACATTAATGGCTAATACGTAGATATATAACACCGTGCTCCTCCAAAGGTTTGCTGGGCTAGCATGGACCTGAAGACCCGGTCCCGCAACCAGTCCGCTAGCATGGACCTGAAGACCCGGTCCCGCAACCAGTCCGCTAGCATGGACCTGAAGACCCGGTCTGTGTGTGGACTCCGATGACTTAGAGTTCGGATACAACACGTGGCCCACGTCACGTGACTTGTGCTTAGTCAGCGCAATCCCACTCGTCACGTGATCACTTTTTGACGAAACTCTATTACTAAATTGGGACAGTAAGCGGAAATACAAGTCCGTTGAGTGATGAGAGGGGGTGTTGGAGCTGTTCAAAATGGGCTATATCGTGACTAAACATTTCAGTCACATCTGCCACTTTTCTCCTCTTCAAATTACCGCCTTATTCAGCTATTTTTGAAATGTTTTCCCGTTCTTCCCCCTCATCACATGACCTGCCCGATTTGAAAAAGCAGTCACAGGTACTCCGTCTTGTCCCAACCCTAACATCGATTTCCCGTTTCGGACCCCCTCCCAACGCCGACTCACAAATTTCAGTACCTTCTTTCTTTCAGTCTGTGTACGACGATAATAATCAAGTGAGTACGGACGATACTTGGAGCTGGCGGAGGGAGCTGGCGATGCGACAAGAGGATTGCAGGCGATATTACGGCGGTTGAAGTGGTGCACACGACTTGACCGTGTGATGGGTGTGATGGGTGCGACAGAGCTGATGTGGCGGGCACGACCGAAGCGAAGTGATGGGCACGACTGAAGTGATGTGGTGGGTGCGACATGGATCGTGTGATCAAACCTGTGAACATACCTGTGAACTCGGCTGTGATTTCTTCGTGGTTTCCCACCCTCATTCCGTCGATTTGCTTGCTACCGTATCTCCTCCCTCTTGCTCCCCATTTCCACCCTCACTCCACCTCGCAACCCTAAAGAGCATTTGTCAGCTTGTCATACATGCAGCAACGCCACTGAGCTAAAAAGAGTGCATCCTGAGTGCACCCAAAATGTGCATATAAAAGAAGTCTTCCTGACGTCATTCTTTCTTCACCTCTTCACCAACTAACGCAGAAATGGCTCGACGACCCGCTAAGTGTTACCGATACCAGAAGAACAAGCCCTTCCCCAAGTCTCGATACAACCGAGCCGTGCCCGACCCCAAGATCCGAATCTACGATCTGGGTCGAAAGCGAGCCCACGTCGACGACTTCCCTCTGTGTATCCATCTCGTGTCCAACGAGCGAGAGCAGCTGTCTTCCGAGGCTCTTGAGGCCGCCCGAATCTGTGCCAACAAGTACATCACCAAGGTGTCTGGACGAGAGGCCTTCCACATGCGAATCCGAGCCCACCCCTTCCACGTGCTGCGAATCAACAAGGTGCTGTCTTGCGCCGGTGCCGATCGACTTGCCCAGGGTATGCGAGGTGCCTGGGGTAAGCCCGCCGGTCTCGCTGCCCGAGTTGACATTGGCCAGGTTCTGATTTCCATCCGAACCAAGGACAACAACAAGGCCACCGTCATCGAGGGTCTGCGACGATGCCGATACAAGTTCCCCGGCCAGCAGAAGATCATCATCTCCAAGAAGTGGGGTTTCACCAACCTCAACCGAGAGGAGTACATGACCCGACGTCAGAACGGAGAGATCAAGGAGGACGGAGCTTACGTCAAGTTCCTCACCAAGAAGGGTCCCCTTGCCCAGTCTCTTGCCGAGTTCCCCGACTACAACGGAGTTTCTGTTTAGTGGAGTTTTTAAAAATGGAAGAATTGTATCACTGAGCCACGAGCAACAAAACGAGCGTAGCGAGTTGTGTGCGAGTGGCGGACCTGTAGAGAGCACAATGACGAGCACTGCTTGCAGTGCCGAGGAGTTGTGCGAACGAGATCACGTGTACATTCCCCTGAGCCACGAGCAACCAGCGAACGTAGTGAGCTGGTGCGAGTGGCGGACCTGTAGTTAGAACAACAACGAAGCACTTGTGCTGAGGAGTTGCGAGAACGAGAAAACTCGTGCCATGAACAAGATCATATCGGTATGTGCTGTAGTGACACAAATATGACCGTGAGTTCGAACGAGAAAACTCGTGCCATGAACGTTTCATATCGGTACAGTACCAGGTATGTGTTGTAGTGACACCAATATGACCATGAGTTCGAACGACAATCTGTGTTGGTATCGTAATGGTGCAACACTCGCCATCTGTAGATGGTCACGACAGGGCACTCGTGCTGGGGAGTGTGAGAACGATCGCACCTGTGTTAGGATCGAGACGGATACTCACCTGTGGACAGCCCCGTCGAACCTCTTGGTCATGGCTTTGCCTCCGTGGTCAGTGATCAGAGGCGAACAGGGTCCAATGCGCGAATGGGGCCACTCGTTCATGTGGTGGGCATATCGGAGTGGGTGCCTCGCCATTACAGCTGGAGTGTGACGAGTTGCCGTGAGCTCAATCGGTGCAGTGGCACATGTCATGCAGTGATACGGATGTGGGAACAGGCCATCGGTGACGACGATACGTCTCTGGGAACAGGCCATCGGTAACGACGACACGCTGTGGTGAGCGCAGCCAGACCACCTGACGACGGTGAGACCACCTGACGACGAGCTCATCTGTGTTAGTAGTGAGACCTGTGCGATGGGCAGGAGAAGGGAGTTCATTAATGGGAGCTGGTGCCTCCTACCGGTACAATACTCTATCTCCCATGATACTCCGTATTATGGGGTCGGTACTGCGGTATCTGAAGATACCTCCGTACCTCCGAAAGTACTCACTCTGTGGGACAGCTCATGGTCACGGTGTTAAACGAATGTGAGGGGAGTTGTGATGAGGGAGACCTTGTGGATCTGAGAATGGAGACAAGAGTGGTATCGATGGGTGTTGTGTCTGTTACTGTGGTTGTGTCTGTGTTAGTTGTGGGTGGTTGTGGGTGGTTGTGGGTGGATGTCTGTGGTCGTCTGTGTCTGTGTCTCTGATTAGTCGTGTTTGTGTCTGCTGTTGTTTTCTGTGTGAAATGTGGACAAGAAGACACGTCTTAATCTGGGGTGGGCCTCTACTTATAACATTGACTGCCAAGACGTGACATGAGCTGTGATGTGGGAGTGTTTATCATGGCTATAGTTTGTGAGATTAAAATGAAGAATAAGACCATGAGTTAAGCGAATGGTCTGTCTATCACAGATCATTAGTGAAGCGAATGGTCTGTCTATCACAGATCATTAGTGAAGCAAACGGTCTGTCTATCACAGATCATGAGCGAAGATCTGACCACCTCTTGGGATGGTCCATTAATCACAGATCATTCGCTTCGCTCATGATCTGTCACTTACTTGAACTTTACTTGAAACAAAAGTTCCGCTGGGGGTGGTTTTTACGTGTTCCAAGGGTGCTATCAATTTACAAAGCACACTATTCTATAGCCAGTCTACGGTTGTGTAACAAATATTCTTCCAAATATAGCCGTTGCCTTTCGATATTTCGAGCAGTGTGACGTTGTGGTTGATTACGCTTAGACGAGGTGTTTGTTAGACAGATCATTCGCTTCGCTCATGACTGATACGGATACCCCAGAGCCATTTTCATTCCTTGTGCTGGTGAGATACAAGAACCGAATACCAACCAGCTCAGACACCAGACGATTTTTCGGTGACCCTGACTGGACCATCGTTGCCATGAAGTGGGTCAAACACGCTCCAATTGCTCATCTCGTGGATATGACCTATTCGTTCATCAGATGATGGAGTGCTCATGGATGGAATCTCTCACTATAAGTCACACCTCAAAAGACTGTCTCCTAGACGCTCTGGCCATTCTAATGACATCTCAGTCACCTCCTGGACTCTCTTAACTACGCACGAAACTTTTTGGCACAACTAGTACAGTAAATGGATTATTGTAATGAAAAAAACTCGAAAATGTTAGCAAGTCTGGGGACTATTCTGGCTACAGTCTCTACAAGTACATACAAGTAGAATCTCTGACAGGTACTTCAAGTTCGATTCTTGGAACAGAAGATTGTAAAACAAAAATACTACTGTGAATTGAGCTGTTTCATCCAGAGCTCCGTTTGGTTCACTCATGATAGCTTTCGAATATGTTTAATTCACTCATGATAGTTTTAAAATATGTTTAATTATAATTAAGCATGTATAATATTGGTATGAGTAAATATCTGGTTGCCTTGTAGATCATGTTTCCTGGTCATATTAATACAGCTGTAATTGTTTCATTCGCCCAGTCGTCATCCTTATTCATCTAGAGCATCTTCGTCCAGGCTCTACACCGGAACCAATCCGTGCTCTGCCCATTTGAGAAATGAGAAAAGAAAAAAAAAGAAAAACACCAAGGCAAAATGGAAAAAATGAAATCTCACAGCTGCGCTAAAAGTGGGTGTTTTTGACTGGAAAAAGATGCATAATGATCTGCGGAGCTGAGCTACAACTACGCGAGTGGTTTGAAATTATTCTAATCGTATACACACATTCAGCGTGTACATGCAGAATCTAGAGTCCCCAAAAAAGAAACCTGGAATACAGAGAGACGAGCTGAAGTTTTTGGTGTATTTAAGCAGCTACTGGAGTAATTCAAGTAGCTCTGCAGTCTTTTTCAATACACCACAAGTTCAATATGAGCCCCCGCAATTCTTTACCACACAAATTTGAGTTCAGATAATGCACCTATCACACTCTATTTGATTGTAAACGATTGTATATAAATTGTTAAAATCGGCGGTCAAATTTTAGAGAAATTGCCGTTTATGGTAATTTGTCAAGGCAATATATCGTCTCACTCTGAACGTTCTTTTTTTGCTACATGTGTTTTAAATCGATAAAGAGGGAAAATGAACAACGGCCTTAATCGGAATAAGGTTTTGATATGGTGTTACACAATTATTGTTCTGTGTCTAGTAGTGTTGGCTGGAGTGTATGTACAAATGCCTGTTTCAACATGTTAGTTTATTGTTTCCTTTTGCTCTTACAACGGCATCACTCAATACAACCTCGATGACGACGACGGTGAGTATTCTGGTGGTTTACAAAGTACAATATGAAGCACTTCAGACACGTTTCAACGCAGCCTTCATCATGGACAATGAGCCCTTCCACTTGCTTGATAAAGCAGTTCCGAGTCAAAGTCGCAGTTCTGGTCAACATCTCTTTCCGTCGTAGTAATACGAGCTCAAAATGACGTACGGTAGACTAGACGATGACTGACACAGACCAGACTATGACTGACACAGACCAGACGCAGGACCACCCATCATCTCACTTGTTTGCTCTCTCTACAAATACGCAATTGACATAAGTCTGAGTCATTGCCGACACGCCTCGAATACACAGGGTCATGCTGTGTTGTTGGATGGTTGAAGGTTGATACTCCAGGGCTTTACGGTGTCATTGGATGAGCCATCTCACTTGGTTATAAGTCGGCTAGCATTTGTCATGTAGCTCTCTGGTAGAGCTGCTGGTAATACCTGTATCCAAGTCTGCTGTTTTCACCGCATCGTTTCAAATCATCATTTGAAGTGGTTGGAGCCCGAGGAAAGTTGACTCTCTAACTTGTCACAGGACATGTCTGTCAACTTTCGTTGTCAGACATAGTGTCACGTGAGAAAGTGGCGTTGGTAGAATCATGTGAGCGGTTTTTAGTTTCAGATCGCAGGTTTATTGGTGGAAATGTGGTGGTTGGCGACCTCTTGAGTAATTATCTAGATTTCCTGACATTATTAAGCAGGAAATACTTAGCCAGATTGGTCCAGGGTTCGATTCTCGGTGATGCATGCTTTGCGAAGACAATGCATGAACAAACTGGAATCACGAACGCAGTGAGTGATTTTGTTTGTTCGAGCGACTTGTTGACAAACTGATTTGCGACCTGTGAACAAACTGATTTGCGACCTGTGAACAGACTGATTGGAAGGCTGTGGACGACTTATGGGTCTAGAACGTGAGGATGGTAATATTGGTGCTGCGACAGAATAACGCAGATATTTGAAATCAGCTTAAAAATGGCCGGTTAGTGAAACGATGGAGATGGTGACTCATCTATGGCACTTCTCGAACAAGTGGTGGATTCTGAAGTCGATGGGTAGGACTGGTGGAGCTTGAAGATAAAGCAAGTTCGTACCATTCTCGAAACAAGAGTATGACTTCACTGATAGTGCGATTACAATCAAAACACCGCTAATTACCGGTGCAGAGTCTTAACAGGTCTCAGCTTTGAGTCAATATGAGCTCTCCATTGTTATATCTCCTGACTCTATCATGAGATGGAGCTCTTCTTGTTGCAGCTCCATAATGGAACGTTTCCATAAGTCGATTGAGGTACCCTCTTTGAATTGTTGACGATAGAATTCCACCCAACACAACTATTGCTCATAAATGACTAAAACCATCCAAGATCAAGAGAGAAACTTAAGGAATGATTCCGTAATATTGTCTTGTGGTATTTTCGTTGACTCCTATTGCTACAAGTACGCTGATCCATGTATCATGTTCTGACAATCGTGAGTAGGCAAATTCGACAGATATTAGAACACATACAAAGTCCAGAGAACACGAGAGAAATACCAATCGACAGCCTGGAGTTTGCAGATGCAACCATCAGTCGTCGCTACCCAGTAGGAGAATTGCCACCTCTTGAACGTTCTTGAAGCGATTATCTGAGCGGGTCAGATATGAAAGATGAATATTGAAAAATAAAAAGAGAATAAAGGGGAGAATAAAAAGAAGAAAAAACACCAAACCAAACTCACCCACTGAATGAAAAAAACACCAAACCAAACTCACCCACTGAATGAAAAAAACACCAAACCAAACTCACCCACTGAATGCCCTTTTCATTACCCAGCTTAATCTGATCTCGTCCTCTCATTCAGATCTACTCAGTCTTAATCTGGAGCTCTTCAGCCACCCCACAGCACCCGACCAAAACTGCAGCTTTTGCTCCAAATAAAACCCACATGTGTCAATTCCAGCCACCCCAATTACCTCCAAAAAACTCACCCAAATCCGCTCTTCCAACCGTCTCGAAATCGCTACCATTTTTTTTCGGTACCGTATATACTGCACTTAACAAATAGTCTAATTGGGGGTTCAGTACGTTCACAGAATTGGCCAGATCGTTTCCAGACATTTAGGCCACAACTTATAATGGTGACATGTGAGAATAATTATAGATTCCGATTCGCAAGACTCATCTGCCTTTTATGACATACTTATGTCGACTTGTAGAACGGCAGATTTTGTTGCCCATAACAAGCTTGTCAATCATTCTCCAGAGTACTGGTACAATCTGGGAGACAAATTGGCAAGGTTGTTTTGGGCAACAAAATCTGTCATAAGTGCAGATTTTAGCAGATCATGAGCGAAGCGAATGATCTGACTACATCTTGGGATGGGTCCTTCAATCACAGACCATTCGCTTCGCTCATGATCTGTGATTTTCCACCCCGTCATCATAATAAGTTGTGACCTAAATGTCCTTCAAGGTCATGAGCGAAGCGAATGACCTTGATTCGTCTAGGACATGAGCAAAGCGAATGTCCTAGTTTGCCCACGTCCTGGATAATACAAGTCCTAGTTTGTTCATGTCCTGGATACTGTACAGTAGTACAAGGTCACCGCTTCGCCAGACTAACGTTTAACAAGGTCATTCGCTTCGCTCATGACCTTGAAGTAAACCCCAAACAAATAACACTCAGTAAGCCACACGGGGCCGTGAATACCTCGTAAATTTGTGTGACTCGGAGTCTTGATCTGTGTATATTTGTTTGGAACGTGGATGTTCTCCACCCGCTGAGCTGGCTTTTTCCCTTCGTGCCCCTCTCGAACGCCGAAATAGGTACCCCCAGCGGAACTTCTGCTCCAACTATTGCTAACTAAAGCTGTCAACTAAAATACGTTGCGAATACGGAGCTAGGAGTCAAGACCCGAGTTGGCAGGCAATCGAAGCGGATGTCCTTGACGACTATAGGTCATGTCCTCAATCGGCTGATGTACTTCTTGCCAAAATCGGTTCACCCAAATGTCCAAAACCTGGAAACGACCTTGCCAATTCTGTGAACTTACTGTACAAGTACAAGTACCGGTACGTACTTGGTTACAGCCGATTGTACCTGGCTTAGTGGACAGACATTGAGCTACTGTACGATACTGTACGATATTGTAGCGTACATGCAGTCTGACACAGACACGACTTTTAGCAACACAAACACAATCCTTGCTCTTTGGCCGGAACTGCATCTACGTACACCTCCTTTTTCCCTGCTCCCCCCAACACTCCAATTAGACGTCCACATGTCTATACACGTTTTTTACAAGCACGTAACACGTCAACTTAAAAAACACGTACAAGCACAAGTCGGTACCTCTTTGGATTATTGGCCAATTTGTTAGCAAAAACGAGCATCTGGCCGTTAAATCACGTGCCGACAGAGTGTTTGTAACTGGCATAATCAAATAATTAGTAGGACTGTGGCGAAGAGGTACAACTCAGTCTATTCGATTTGTATTACTCCGTACAAGTAACCTTTTCCTTGTCATACATTACCTCCCCCCTCCAACCCTAACCCCAATCCTACACGTCACGTAAAGTATACGTCAACTCCTCGACAAACTTATCTTCACCAACATTTTTCAACACCACAATGATCCCTATCACCGAGCGACCTCACAAAGACACTCTTGTCCTCTTTGACGTGGACGGAACCCTGACTCCCGCCCGTCTGGAGATCTCAGACTCCATGCGGGAGCTGCTGGAGAAAACCCGCGAGAAGGTCGTGATTGGTTTTGTGGGCGGTTCTGACCTCGCCAAGCAGAAGGAGCAGCTCGGCAGCAACGTGCTGGACATGTTCGACTACTGTTTTTCCGAAAACGGGCTCACCGCCTACAAGGCCGGTCAGGAGCTGGCGTCGCAGTCGTTCATTGGGTGGATCGGCGACGACAAGTACAACAAGCTGGTGGTGTGGATTCTGCGGTACCTGGCGGACCTGGATCTGCCCAAGCGACGGGGCACGTTCATCGAGTTCCGAAACGGCATGATCAACGTGTCGCCTGTCGGTCGAAACGCCTCCAACGCCGAGCGAAACGAGTTTGAGCAGTACGACCTCAAACACAAGCTGCGAGAGACCATGGTGGCCAAGCTCAAGGAGGAGTTCAAGGACTACGGCCTCACGTNAAAACCTGGAAACGACCTTGCCAATTCTGTGAACTTACTGTACAAGTACAAGTACCGGTACGTACTTGGTTACAGCCGATTGTACCTGGCTTAGTGGACAGACATTGAGCTACTGTACGATACTGTACGATATTGTAGCGTACATGCAGTCTGACACAGACACGACTTTTAGCAACACAAACACAATCCTTGCTCTTTGGCCGGAACTGCATCTACGTACACCTCCTTTTTCCCTGCTCCCCCCAACACTCCAATTAGACGTCCACATGTCTATACACGTTTTTTACAAGCACGTAACACGTCAACTTAAAAAACACGTACAAGCACAAGTCGGTACCTCTTTGGATTATTGGCCAATTTGTTAGCAAAAACGAGCATCTGGCCGTTAAATCACGTGCCGACAGAGTGTTTGTAACTGGCATAATCAAATAATTAGTAGGACTGTGGCGAAGAGGTACAACTCAGTCTATTCGATTTGTATTACTCCGTACAAGTAACCTTTTCCTTGTCATACATTACCTCCCCCCTCCAACCCTAACCCCAATCCTACACGTCACGTAAAGTATACGTCAACTCCTCGACAAACTTATCTTCACCAACATTTTTCAACACCACAATGATCCCTATCACCGAGCGACCTCACAAAGACACTCTTGTCCTCTTTGACGTGGACGGAACCCTGACTCCCGCCCGTCTGGAGATCTCAGACTCCATGCGGGAGCTGCTGGAGAAAACCCGCGAGAAGGTCGTGATTGGTTTTGTGGGCGGTTCTGACCTCGCCAAGCAGAAGGAGCAGCTCGGCAGCAACGTGCTGGACATGTTCGACTACTGTTTTTCCGAAAACGGGCTCACCGCCTACAAGGCCGGTCAGGAGCTGGCGTCGCAGTCGTTCATTGGGTGGATCGGCGACGACAAGTACAACAAGCTGGTGGTGTGGATTCTGCGGTACCTGGCGGACCTGGATCTGCCCAAGCGACGGGGCACGTTCATCGAGTTCCGAAACGGCATGATCAACGTGTCGCCTGTCGGTCGAAACGCCTCCAACGCCGAGCGAAACGAGTTTGAGCAGTACGACCTCAAACACAAGCTGCGAGAGACCATGGTGGCCAAGCTCAAGGAGGAGTTCAAGGACTACGGCCTCACGTACTCCATTGGCGGCCAGATTTCGTTTGACGTGTTTCCCACCGGATGGGACAAGACGTACTGTCTGCAGCACGTGGCCGACGCCGGATTCAAGGAGATCCACTTTTTTGGAGACAAGACTTACAAGGGCGGCAATGATTACGAAATCTACGAGGACTCCCGAACCATTGGCCATGCCGTCAAGTCGCCCGAAGATACCGCCAAGATTCTTAAGGAGTTGTTCTTCAAGGAGTAGCGGGGGAGACGGGAGTTTCTAAGTAATACAGACGTTGATTGAGTGGGGGTGTAGGCGGGAGAGGGAGGTGTAGACGAGAGATGCAGACGTTGAATAGGTGTAGACGTCAAAAAACGACCAATGGACCATCCAAGAGAGAAGCTCGAAAGTGTTCATCTGGAGACTGCAGAATTGCCGGAAATACTCAAAAGTAGTCAGTATGGTCACCGATGGTCAATAAACAGATTTATTCGAAGCAACCATAGAAAATCGAGTTTTTGCGTTGTCCTAAGTCATTGTACATTACAGTACGATACCGGTACGGTCTGGGTGACAAATTGGCAAGGTTGTTTTGGGCAACAAAATCAGGCCTAACTTCAGATTTTAGTACTACAAGAGGTCGATAAAATGGTCTTGTAAGAAGCAGAAGAGTCTTCCAAAACGGATGCTCTGATTTTTTCACCCCGTCATCATAATAAGTTGTGACCCAAATGTCTTTCAAACACTTGAAAACAACCTTGCCAATTCACCGAACCCACTGTACTGATATCCTCAACTGTGGGAAGTGGATTTAAAATCATCTACGAGCAAATGTTCACGTGCTGGACTGTCTCATCCATTATAGCAACGTCCATCATAAATCACCTTATTCAACTCACAATTGTTCTCTGTTCTCACTGTCCTCCAACGGTCTAGACAGCTCAGTCCGCTTTCCTGGAGCGGTAAGCCTCCAAGTAAACGTAGCTGGCTTAAAACTGAAAAACGTCGTTATCACGAAATTATGTATCGGGGGAGAACAAAATGAAGACACAAATGGTATCCAGAAAGACTCCCCTACCATCTGACACCAATACTACGCTGCTGACATATTTGGAACACCGATTTGGCACCCCCAGCAGACTTTCTTCTCTAACAACACTCTAACTAAGCTACGGTTAACCAGTCACACTCCATTCTTCCACAGACAATGGAACTGCAACAGGCTGACTGAGACTCACACTCATATTCTCCAACGAGGTCAGGACATCTACCGTACGAGTGCCTGGTACCTGGTGCTCAGTGTCAACTCATCCCACTGTACAACGTAGACGTCGATTGAGGGGTGTAGACGGGGTACTTGAAAAAGTGCAATCTGCCCCTCGACTCTTCGATGGCAGATTGCACTTATATTTTGAACTCCACCGTCTGATCCAGAATCTGCTGCTGTTTGAAATGTGCCATTTACCTACAAATGGTGTCTAGCTAGTCTGCTGTTGATCTGTTATGTTGAGTCCTATATCGTTCTCGCAAAAGTGCGTTATTCAAAGCTCACCGGATTATAACGCTACAGTACTATGAAAATCACCTCCAGTGGAATAAGTATAATAAAAAACTCCAGTGGCACAGTTGGAGTTTTTCTCGGTGATGGAGTGAGTGCGAAGAGGTTGAAAATACGAGGCAAAAAATGGGCGAAAAAAAATGAGAAAAAAAATGAGAAAAAAACGGAATCGTACCTTCACAGTGTTGTAATTGGTATCATTTTGATCAGCGCCGTGTGCTGCATCCAACCGTCTATTCTCCATGGCTCCATGATATCTCAACGTGGTTCTAGAGACTGGCAAAGGACTGACGGCTTCGCTGCTACGAGTATTAATATTGCCCCAGTTGAATTCACCAAATTCGACGGGGATCACTCAATTCAGTCGCTACATCGATTCGGACTTGTGCATTTTGCAAACAAGTCAATTCTGGCTCTCTGCTCCAAAATAAGTCCCCTTCCATTGTATTACAGACGCGTTCAGGTGGGTCTCACTCAGACCAAAACACGTCGCGTAAAAAAGACTAAATAGAAAACGTAGAAAAAACACGTGTCAGTGGCCAACATCCGGCGAGAGGCAAGAAAATAGTACCTGGAGAATGTTTTAGAGTGATTTAGCAGGTCACGTGACCAGGCTAACCTTTTAGGTTCACTCTTGAGCACTTTGGAGCGTATTGTGGTGAATACTGTCAACTGTTACAGCAGCTATCCGGTGTGCATATAGAGCACGGGAGAGCTGATCTGAGCTGGGGTCGAGATGACTAATGTGGCTAAAAAACACATACACGCGACCAGACAACTGCCATCATCAAACAGAGCCTTTCCCCATGTCTACACCTGCTCTACAACACTCACAGTCCATATCGTCTTAGGCCGAGCTCCGAGCCTATCAGAGTTCATGCATGAGAAGTACCTAAATTTTACGTGATTATTCTCATATTATTACGGACAATTCAGATTTATTCAAAAGAATTAACCCAAAAATATCTTAGTTCCGCAAACGTCGAAACAGAACTCAGCCAACAAAGAGATACCAGGCAACGGCTCTCGAATCCCGCGACTAATCAAATCGACCAACAGCAGTAGAAAAAATTGACAGCGCTGCATCATTGGACAGAAATCAAGCACGTCCCAGTTTTGTAATGATCGATATGCGGTTCGAACACAGCATCGAAGCCCTAATATAAAGATGTGACAGTTAGAACTAATTACTATTGTAGAGCCAGTCAGAAACACCTGATACAGTACAGTACCGTAATCGTGTCAATCGAGTTCATCAACTTCCGGATTCACGACCCTAGATCGACTGCTACTGCTCCGCTCAAACCACAACTGCCATCTACAATGCAACAGCCCGTCTACTGCTCAATCGAGCGTTGCCCGTACTATTAGACACTACACTTCTCATCTACGGCCCTCCCCCTCCCCTACCCCCACCCCAATATCATACGGTTATCAATGCTTCTATAATGTTATGCTAATGAGCCCGACTGATGGTGCAGTCGAATGCACACGAGGGCAAGAGCATGTCGCCACTCGTAGCGAACATGTCGCCACTCTTAGTGAACGCGATGCTCTCGTTCTTGTGCCGGGCTCGGGTCTTGTCCCCACCTTGCAGGTTACCCCCAGACTAGGTCAAAAACCGAATGTAGGCCAGGGCAATGGCGACGGCTCCGGAAAAGATACCGACCAGCCACTGCAGCACCGTCACCTTGGTGGTGTCAATGTACGACTTGGTCTGGGAGATTTCCTGCTCGACACGCGACGCCGTGTCCTGGATCTTCATTTCGTGGGCCGCGGCCTCGGTCTTGATTCGGCCCTTTTCCAGCGACAGATCCAGTCGCACGTGCGCGTTGGTCTTTGTGATATCCTCCTTGAGCCGCTGGCGCATCTTCTCGAGCTCCTTTTTGAGCCGGTCGTGCTCGCTGGTGATCTTGTTGAAGCCGGACTTGTCAAAGTGCTGCATTTCGCCCTTGAGCTTGGCGAAATCGACCTTCTGCTGGTAAGTCTGGCGCGAAAACTGTTCCCGGGTGACCAGGTTCTTGCCGAGGTTGCTGAACGAGTCCTCCAGCACCCGCGACATGGCTTTCATCACCGACTTGCTCTGCTCCGGCGTGAATCCCTCCTTTTCGAGCTTCAGTTCGAACCGCCGCGTGTCAAAGTGGTGCTGGGTGTTGATCGCACGACACAGCCGAGGTGGTGACACAAGAACATTGCTGTGGGCCAGCAGTCGTCGAGAGGTGCGCAATAGGGACATGTTGTGTGGTGTGTGCGGTGTGTGTGGTGTGTGTTGTGTTTGTGTCCTTGAGTTTGTGTGTGGTGTTTGTGTGGTGTTTGTGTTTGTGTCCTATGTTTGTGTTCCTTCAAAATATCGAATATTGTCGCAAAAGTCTCAAAAATGCCTTCGGCCGCCTATATCCGTCTTCACCAATATGTGGCTTCTTTGCGGCGGTTTTCGGACGATTCTGGACGACTTGAACACTCTCTTGTCCGTGATGTGTGTCTGTGTAAGTTGTGTATATTTACCACACTCCACTATTACGTGTGATGTGGGATTAAGGTTGTCTCTCATTATCGCTGTACAGAAGGAGGTGGCGAGGTATTGGGACATGGTGAGACGGAGTGGGTGATTGTTGGTGTGAGAGAAGAGAAGAGAAGAGGAAGAGATTGAGGGGAGTGAGGGTATATATACATGACTGATATTCGTAAAGACGGAAAACCAACAATCACCATAGTGCACTAGATAGACTTGTACCTTTGAATTCACACAAGCAAAAGGTGAACCCTTAGTGAGCATGTACAGTATTGAAATGTCCAACAAACAAGTGTCTCTGAAATCTGATGGAGCAGGCAGATTTCAATACAAAGTATACGATTCTACTCAGAATCTACCGCTGATTCCAAACATACCAAAACATCTCACTTATGATACAATTTGATCATTCCATATCCATCCTAAACTTCGCTTACTGGCACGTGAGCACACCTCCAAAGAACACTAACCAATAGCGGCGGGGAAAATGAACACTTTCGGGCTTGGACCAGAAACTATCTTTTTCAGTAGCGCGGCCATTTATCATAGACCGCTTTTGTGTCGCTTCCCCTCATTGCATTTTGTGTGGTGCCTGAGACGCTTTCGGTGGGCCCAAGTGTCGACATTGAAGTGATTGAATAGGAAGGAGTATTGGTGGTTTTGTAAGTGGGTCAGCTGACTGGAAACCATCTGAGACATGAACACGACTGGAGCCATCTATACGCCCGCCACTACTCTTACTATTCTTGTCTCTAGGTTGTGATTGGCAAGTGGATCAGCGGAGGTTTGTGGGGTTGGTGTCGGTGTCAACTAAACGTCAACCAAGTGTGAAGTAAATGGCGTTCAACAAACTGACCAAAACCACGGGCGGGAAGCGATTTACTACTGTACAGTAATTCTAAACTTCCCTACAATGTACCATCCACCATATGCATGAGTGGGTTGTATATGAGAAGTGCCTTACATCCACCACCCCCAGCCTACTTTAGACCCCCTTGGATCTCGATCTCAGCTCACTCAAACAACTATATCACACCATTGTGGCTTGCGTGTCAGACATGAACTACTGTAGAGCCGTTGAGCAGGGTTGGTTCAGGCTGCCTGTACACGGCCGCTAAATGTGCGTATGAGCAGTTTGTCGTGATGTGGGCACTGTCTAAGGGCACTACAGAAACAATCTTTTTCTCCACAAGGAAGGAACTCCCCGCGACCCCTGGAGTCGATTACCGAGGGCTCGATCCATCTAGTTCCCGATTCAGCTGCCGTGAATCTATTTTTACCGATTTTCCACCGATTTTCCATCCTCCAAGCAAGTTTACCTTGCCGTGCAGGTCGCTAGCATGTGATGGACATGTGGACTAGACTGCAGCATTATTTTTAGCCCGAAGATTCACGTGACTCCACCAGCAAACGGTGGTTTCTTTTTTGCTCAACTCCCCGTCTCCTCTTGCCTATCACAGCTCTTGTACCAGGTCCATCTATACCCGCGCAGTAGGCTTGCTTTTTCCCGCCATGCTGGACGCCATTAGCTCAAATGTTATCTCCGTTTTTTCTTTCTCAGTGCAACCCTGTCGCGTGCCTTGTGGTCAGAGTTCAGATAACCGTGAGCCATCGAGTCGGACTCTCGGAGATACAAGACGGCTCTTTGACGATCGGTCGTGTGAGGGGGGGTGAAGAGGGGGGTGAAAAGACGGCTGAGATGAGGGATAAAAGAGGGCTGAAAATCGGGCCACAAACGGAAGGCAGAGACACACAAAAGGAAAAGACCCTGAAACAATCAAACAATAGACACTGTTTCAGCTGCCTGTCTCGTACCTATAATACCCACCAGCAACAGTTGCTAGATCGACCCACAGTGAGACAAGGCTGTCGAGATCGAACAGATATTTTTTTGGCCATTTCAGGTACAGGTTTCTGCTGGAACGAGACATTTGGTAATATCTCGTACAGTTGTATGTACACCTCCCTTGTCTATTGCCTCATCGGCCGGCTTCTCGACGTCTCAGTGAGACATTCCACCGAGGTCTCACGCTGAGTTATTCTCACGTATGTACGTCTCTCCGTATCGTGCTGCCGCTTGAGTCATTTGCGTCGTACCGGTACGATACCATACTGTACTCAGGCTCTAAGCCGTGCAATGGGAATGAGCGTAAGATGAGGTGTTTGGCAGAATGATGGGGTTCTGAAACACCATCCATATGGTCGTATCGCCCCCCCCAACGTTCGGTAAACGGAACAGTGTCTCAAGACTTGTTTGTATACTCTGTGACCCCCGCCAAGTCCGCTGGCTCCTCGGCTGATCTCACGGCTCTACCGTAATTAAATTCATGTGGGGGCCACAGGAGGTGCGACTTGGCGCAAGTCTTTTTTTGCCCCAGATGGGCCATGAGTCCACCTCTATCGCTCCAAAGGTTTGCTTCCTCCACCCGCCCAACTTCACACCAGGCTTTACAGTTGTCGAGCGTCTCTCCAGCACGAGCAGCATGAGAAGCGTGAGAGTATGAAGCACGAGGAGCATGAGGGAGCATGAGGGAGCGTTCGGAAGTCGTAAAGTCTGTACTTTATATTCGTGAGATGCAGAGGTGCACAGTGACGGAGGAGTGTGTTGGTGACTATCATGCCAAGCAGTTGAGAATGCTGACTTGATCGGCGTTAAAACTCTCCGGCTCCGGTTCATGGGCCGGTTCCAGCATTGTGGACAGTGGTCGCGTGCCATCCACTAATGCAATAGATGAGCCAAGAGGACCTTACGTCTAGCTAGCGTGAGGACCTGGCGGTTATGAGGGGGGGAGGTGTTGCCGAAGACGATATATCTTCTCAGAGCACACATGTTCCCGAGTATAGACCAGAGAGAAGACTCTCATTCCCAGACTCAAAACCAGATTAGTCAACCTATACCTGTGTTGACTCCCTTGACTCAGGACGATCCATAACTCATAGCTATACGCTCCAGCTCTACCTTGTACTCGACTCTCTCTCTGCCCGAGGTGTAAGACGGTTTGAATTCGCGATTGCAAAAATGTATACAGAGCCGCTGCTTTTGTGTTTCAAACACGAGAAGCGAATACGGACTTTGCAAATCTAATCCGGTGGCATGTGTCAGTGGGGGGGAGGGGGNCGTCTCTCCAGCACGAGCAGCATGAGAAGCGTGAGAGTATGAAGCACGAGGAGCATGAGGGAGCATGAGGGAGCGTTCGGAAGTCGTAAAGTCTGTACTTTATATTCGTGAGATGCAGAGGTGCACAGTGACGGAGGAGTGTGTTGGTGACTATCATGCCAAGCAGTTGAGAATGCTGACTTGATCGGCGTTAAAACTCTCCGGCTCCGGTTCATGGGCCGGTTCCAGCATTGTGGACAGTGGTCGCGTGCCATCCACTAATGCAATAGATGAGCCAAGAGGACCTTACGTCTAGCTAGCGTGAGGACCTGGCGGTTATGAGGGGGGGAGGTGTTGCCGAAGACGATATATCTTCTCAGAGCACACATGTTCCCGAGTATAGACCAGAGAGAAGACTCTCATTCCCAGACTCAAAACCAGATTAGTCAACCTATACCTGTGTTGACTCCCTTGACTCAGGACGATCCATAACTCATAGCTATACGCTCCAGCTCTACCTTGTACTCGACTCTCTCTCTGCCCGAGGTGTAAGACGGTTTGAATTCGCGATTGCAAAAATGTATACAGAGCCGCTGCTTTTGTGTTTCAAACACGAGAAGCGAATACGGACTTTGCAAATCTAATCCGGTGGCATGTGTCAGTGGGGGGGGGGGGGGGGGGGAGTATGTACTTCTCTTGCGGCGGACAGAACTGAGGAAGAACTCATGTCGATGCAAACGACGCCCCGCTTCCACTCACCCTCGACTAAGTTGTCTTTGGTTTCCCCCCTCTCCTATCATAAACCGGTAAGTTTCCAGGACGATTAGCACAAGCCACAGTATGGAAACTTCGCCGTCATGCAGCGGAGAGGAGAGAAAAAAGAGCCGGGTCGTGTGACCGGGTCGTGTGCCGCCAATCTGGCGTTTATCGTAGTATTTGGGATGCGTCTGTCAGCGGTTAGAGTGAAGGAGGGGTGTACGAGTACTTGTAGGTGATGGAGAGATGGAGACGACAGAAGAAGACAGAACAAGTACTGAGCTGTCTACAAGTGTGGGCACTGTACGATGATCGCACCCGTGTAATCGCACTCGAAGTTCGCTTACCCTCCCTCAAACATCACGACGCATCCAGTAACGGTGTCTTGTCGATATGGACTAAGGAATGCGCTAGCCGACCAAAGCGTCGCGCTAGCGTCAATTTGCGAGTCTAGGAGAGAGGACAAACAGGAGGGGAGAAAGGGAGCTCTTTGACGTCGACTGACGTTTTCTGTTGTCTTCTCGTTGTCTTCATTATCTCGTTGTCTTCGTTCTCCTCTGACGTATTTCTCCGCTCTTACTCAGGTTGACACGGGGCTGAATAGCAGCTATAGATGCAGTCCCAGTTACCTGTTGTCGCTCTCACTCTCACTCTCATTCACATGTATGTACTACAGCGTCGTGGTCTATAGAGACAGCGTTTGAGCCGTGAGCCATAAACATCCGTCCACGGTCTTTGTATGACTTTGTCAAGCGTCGAGTTTATTCACAATGTTGATAATCACGGTGGGTCAGAGATGGAAGATGAAGACGGACTAGTGACACTGACGGACAAAGTGACACAGACAGACAAAGTGACACAGACGGACAAATTGACACAGACAGACAACGATCTCGGCTGGAGATGCGGTTCGAACCCCAGCATGTCACTTGTTCCCCCGCCCTTTATCTGCTCACCTCGGCATGTCGTTATCGCTCGTGCTTGGTTGGCTGTCCCACGTTTTTTTTTTTTGTTTTCTGCGTTTTGTGAGCACCCCCCAATAAGGTTCCAGATAGACGAATAGGGTTGGCTTTTTTCACAAGAGCTTAAAACCGCCCTTTGTGCTCTGCACCACATCTGTCTATTTCTCGGCTGCACCTTGCTCAGCCTCGCTTGAGTCATGAGTCAGGTGTGAGGAGGGGTGAGGGGTAGTCATGTGACCAGGAGGGGAGTTGGTAATATAAATGTTTGTCGCTCACCGACAGACACAAAGCTGTCCACTCACACTCATGTCGTACTCTCACCAACTACTCGCCCCAATCAAAATACACTTCTGGCTAGACTGCGAATTTAACACTATTTAGGGTTTGCGAAGGGTGCCAGAGAAAAAAAGACGTGCACAAGAGGCTTGACTGGTTTCGTCTTAAAATTGAAAAAATGAAGTGCCCGAGCTGTAAAATGCAAACCAAACCAAACTGCAAAATAGAACCACCAAATGTCGAAATATTATGTGCAATGGCGGTAGGCTGTAGGAATTATCTGGATGGTGGTATGTCTAGATAATGAGGCTAGAATAACTGCTGAAAGGACTCACTCGCTTGTTCTGTAAAATCACCATCTTCGTCACCGTTCTGTCCGTCTGCCATTCTCCCCGATCTATAGCCTGTCGACGATCCAAAGTATACGCGATTATCTGTATGGTTTGGACCAAGTGTACATGATAGCATAGAGGAGGAGGAGAGAACTGGATGAGTGGAGAAGAGGAGAGTGAAGAAGAGATGACAAATCAAAAACCCCAGCTCAGTCACGTGACCAACGTTCAGACATATAACCAGATTCTACAGTACCGGTACCCTCAACCAGGAAAGTCCAGTATAATCCCCAACCCCTCAGATAAAGTTACGCTTGGGGTATCTCTAAGCTTTGGTCCAACTGTGCTCTGGATTTTAACCTTTGGCGTCGCTCCCTACATAGCCAAGTACATATACGCAGGTAGTTCCATTGAGACGGTTACAAAACTACAGAACTACAAATCTCATCACCCTTTTATCACCATGAAATACGGCTCGGAACTGAGCCAGAGGTCTGTGCCCGAGTGGAAGTCGCACAACCTCGACTACGACGACATCAAGCATCTGATCAAACGGGCCACCACCGACGACACCAAAGACCCCACCTCGGAAGCCAACGTGCTGGACGCCCTCAAGTCCGAGTTTGAGCACATTTCGCTGTTTGTGCGCTCCAAGACGGGCGAAATCGACCGCCGCATTATTCATTGCCAGAAGACCATCGACCACATTGCCGACGACGACCGGCTCAAGGAGGACAGTTATGCGGCCCAGGGCAAGAGCTATGCTCATCACTTGAACTCCAAACGACGTCAGACGAGACTGTACAAGCTGCGGACGGAAATCAACCGGGTGACTGTTGAGGTTCAGAACTTGGCCCGGTTTATTGGTGTTCAAAGAACGGGGTTTCGAAAGCTGCTGAAAAAGTACGCCAAATGGAGCGGAAAACAGACACTACACGAGTCTTTCCTCCCCGTGCTCGACGGAATGTACTCGTTCACGCAGCAGGACTTCACGCCGGTGTTTCTCGAGCTCTCGTTCATCTTCGAGACTCTCAGACAGGCAAAGTACCAGTCCATCAACACATACATTGAGACTGCTCTGGGGGATAGAGACGGAAGTGACCCGGCCCAGTTCGACACAGAAATGGTCACCCTCGCCACAAACATGCCCAACGCAGGCGCAGTGGCAATGTGGGTCCATCCCGACCACATCACCGAGCTCAAGGTGATGCTGCTCAAAACCATGAGCTTTGTCGACTCGCCAAAAACACTAAGACAAAAGGGAGAGGTGCTGGCCACCTCAGCAGACACAAACACGGGCGGACCAGGCACACCCACGCTGTCACGCAGACCGTCGCTGACACTCACACGTGCTCTCTCGGACCATCACGTGACCGAACACTCGCATGCCGTTTATCTGGATGATCCTCGGAAATTGATTTCCATCCAGACAAACACCGAGCCGGGTCAGATAAGGTGGGTGGATGTGTTGCCGAGGGGGGGAGACTCGCAATCTGACGAATCTGACTCAGCAATGCACATGTCCGAATCAGGCCCCGAAACGGACCCGGACTACGTGCTGTGTGCGCCCGTGGGCGGGTTCCGGCACTTTGCGGCGTCGCGCGTGTCACGTGACCTCGCGGACGCCATCTACCACTCCAATTTGGAGGACGTCAAGTGGGAGATTGACGGGTTGAACGGCAGTGGCAAGCTTGCTGTGGAGTGGGTGGCCAAGCGGAGTGCTGTGCCTCTTTCTCAGGCGTCGATGCATCGGTCTCGGTTCCTGTTTGAGGACTCGTTGAGCATGTCGATTGGCGAGCGGCGGAAATCCGTGTCGATTTTCGAGCAGGGTACTCCGTCTGGTTCAAATCTCGACAGCAACTTGAATGAGTCATCAAAAGTGTGGGCGACGTTGGACGAGGGAATCACGGTCAAACGGGCCGGCTTCCACGCCCATTACGCCAAAGACGGCCCCAAGTCGGCCCAGTTCCCCTACGCGGTGCTGGAGTTGAAATGGAAGGGTCTGAAGCCGCAGTGGATTGAGGACATTGAAAAGTCGCATCTCGTGCACGTGGTGGACGGCTTTTCGGTGTACTCGCATTCGGTGGCGTTGTTCCATTCCCAGGCGCTGAGTAAGCCGCCTCATTGGATGAAGACTCTTGGGCAGGTTGATTTGCTCAAGTTACCTCCGAAGAAGGTGAGAGAGGAGGTTGCTGTGGTTTCCGGGACTTCGGCCCAGCTCCAGCTGTCACGTGACTCGCCTACCCACCAATCGGGCTCGATTCTGCTCAATTCGAGCCCCGGGTCGATTCCGTCGCTCACGGACGAGCTTTCGGACACGTCTCAGGAGACCGCCGAGCCGCCGAAAGTGCGGTACTGGAACGAGTTTGACAACCCCGAGGACGGCGAGGACGACTCGGGCATTTTCATCTACACCAACGGCGAGGAGCAGAACCTGACGCACGACTTTCTGAGCGAGGGTCACGTGAACAAGCTGATTCGCATTTCGGACAATCTGGCCGACAAGGTGCACAAGACGGCGTCCAAGGTGCGGGAGCTCATGGGCATCAAGCCCAAGTTGTCGTCTCTGTCGGACGAGGAGTCTGCGTCGGACAATGAGGAGGAGTCGTTGTTGCGGGGCCGATTGTACTCGCCGCGTCTGAATCCCAATTACACCGACTACGACTACGGCTCTGCGGCGAGCTCGGTTTCGGAGCAGGTGACGGATATATATGGAGAAGACGAGTTTGCCGGATATGGACATCAGCAGCAGCTTGTTGCGGATCGTCGAGATCGTGTGCTGTCTCTGTTTTACTCCACGTGTTTCCTGCTGTCGACGCTCATTGTGGGCGTGCTGTGCGGCATTATAGCCGGCGAAGACATGAACCAGGTGTCTGGCGGCGCCATTGCGTTTTCGTTTCTGGCGTTCATGTTTTCCACGGCGCTGGGCATTGTGGGTCTGACGCTGTATCTGATGCGCACGTCGACGCCGTCGCTGTGGCACCAGTCGTTTGTGTTTGTGGTCATGATGCTGAACGTGTGTTTCGGCGTCGGAGGCTTTGCCTGGCTGCTGGCGGAGATTGTTTAATTGCATGAGGGGGAGGGGGGGAGAGAGGGCAGAGCGATTGGCTCAGGTATTTAAGTAATTGTTGGATTTGGAGAGTGGATTTGGAGAGGATTTGGAGAGTGGATTTGGAGAGTGAATTGGAGAGTGAATTGGGTGGTGATGTAGTGGATCTGTAGTGGATCTGTAGTGATTTGTGCTGTAGATAGTTGTGTTTTGATGACGGTTAAAGATGCCGCGTGGATTTTTCGACTCTTTCTGATCGGTTTGATGAGCTTTTGAAACACATGTAACCAAATAAGAGCTCCTCATAGCCAAGGGTACACCCCTCTGCAGGAATGACACGGTGAAGCACAAGGTCCTTGTCCCTATTGACCGCAAAGATCTGGAGAAACTCAAGGAGGAGTCTCCACTAACGGATGCTACTGTTTTCCGGCAGGGAATTGGCAAACTGAGCTACCTGGATCATGCAGTACGGGTTGACATCGCCCACGCTGTTAACTTCCTTGCCACCTTCAACCAGGCCCCTTGTGAATCCCATCAGTTCCTACTTCACAAGCTCTTACGGTACGTTTGTGACACCAAGGACTACAAGATCACCTGGACCAAGCCTAAAGGTCCCATGGCCCCCCTGGTGTACACTGATGCCAACTGGGGTAGTGGTTATCCTGACCACAACAAGACCTATGAGGGTTTGCTGGTCCTCATGTGTGGAGGTCCTGTATGCTGGAGATCTAGCAAGCAGAAGTCAATTGCTCTGTCTGCTGAAGCCGAGATCTTTGGATGAGCGGCCTTACTCGTGGCTCCGAGGTCTGAAGACGTTGATATGACTCTTGATCCCAAGGCTATCGGGATCTTGGTCGACAACCAGGCAGCCATTCAGACCTCTAATGATCCCCAGTTCTATCCACGAACTAAACATATCAAACGACGGTATTACTGAACGGTAATTCGCCAAGTACAGTACCAGTACCGGTATATGTACAGTATCGTATCGTAGGGAATTATCTTCATCAAATATGAAAAAAGATGGAAGGCCTTCTTAGATTTGTAATACTGTAGTGCACATGTTGTATCTGGGCATACACCCACAAAAAACCAATTTAATAAAAATAGTGGAGCTTCAAACTGCATCTTTTGTGGAGACTGGTAACCAGCTGGCTGACTTTCTTACCAAGCCACTGGTATGGACTACTCTCAATCCAACTCTTCAGAAGATTGGAATGAATGCACAGACTGGACGTAAGTCAGACACCTGAACGAACCAGTCTAGGGGGAAGTTGAAAACCACATGTATGATGATTAGATATTTAGTTTAATGTAACGACTTATAACCCACTTTACAGGGCACACCGTTCCGATAGTAGTGCCACCAGGAGGGTGGTACCTGTCCATCTATCAGAAAGAGATTCCACCAGTAGTTGCGGCTGACATGAGCGAAGCGAATGTCAGCATCACCATTTACATCCATGTAATGGTGAGTGCAGAAATAGTAACCTAAGCGGACTGACCCCCTTGAGGCCACACCCCCTTGAGGCCACACGTAAACGTTTCCAACTATATTACTTGATATGTCAACTATCAGTACATACCAGTTAAATCACAGACCATGAGCGAACATTCTGAGATGGGTCCTTCAATCACAGACCATGAGCGAACATTCTGAGATGGGTCCTTTAGTCACAGACCATTCGCTTTGCTCATGATCTGTCTCTCAGAGACAGCCTGAGAGCATTTGTAGGAGGGCTATCGTCCAGTTGAGACAGTTACTTGAGCTTTACTTGAGATAAAAGTTCCGCTGGGGGTGGTGTTTACGTGTTCCAGAGGTGTTGACGGCAAACAAAGCACACCATTCTATAACCAGTCTACGGTTGTGTAACAAATATCAGCCCAAGCAGAGCTGCTACCTTTCAATATTTCGAGCAGTGTAGCGTGGTGTGTTTGTGGTTGATTACGCTTAGACGAGGTATTTGTTGTCTTTCTTTAGACGATGTACTTGTCCTGAACTGGTACTGAAATTAATGCCACCAGAAAAGTGATACTTTTTTATATTAACGTAATGCATCAACCTATAACGGGCGTTACCTGTCCATCTATCAGAAAGAGATTCCAGACCAGTAGATAGCTCCTATCTACAGGACAGACATCAGTCAAACACCAGCATTGTAATGGTGAGTGCAGAAATAGTAACCTACCGGTTCTATTTTCACTAAATAATGACACTGTTGAGAATGACGCATCTTAAGTCGAAACTAGACAAGTGTGAAATACCAGCTTAGTCCAACGTGAAGCACATGTTAGTCATGAGTCTTATCCTTTGAACAATTGCACTGGTCCGATCCATTGTGGCGTGACCAACGACTTATCTCCAGGTTTAAGGTGCTATTTAGAAAGGTTTGTCTCTGGGATAAAGTGAGATAAAGTGGGGTGAATTAAGAAAGTCGAATTAGGAGGATAACCATGTAAGGCATTGTAATGAGAGCGTATCAATATGGGCATAGTGAAGCTGAAAGAGAATGGTGTATGTGAGAAGGGAGCAGGTGTCATATTGGGTGGTGGTCGCGTCTGAGCAAGTCAAATAAATGCTTCACTATTGACCAAGCTTGTGTTAGGAGACGTAGTTGAATGAGGTTTGAGCGGGGTGGCTTTGGATGGAGTTTTGGAGACGGACTATACTGAATAAACGAATTGTATGTATGTTTTGAAGACGGTGCTGATAATCCTGATTAGAAAAGTCTGACGCCGTTAGGTCTACAGGTACGTTCACCTGAATGGACAGTGTGTAGTGGAGATGTATCCAGTACAGTAATATTGTTCTGACAGTCCGACTGAATAGTTGACAACGAAGAACAGATAACCAATCCCTGCTATTACAGTTGAAGAAAGACGGGTCCAATCTGTAGCAAGATCTGATTAATCATAAATCATCAGGTTTTTATTGAAATTGGTCCACTCAATCTGGTTTTGGACACCTCTTTACATATGCCGTCTTTTTAATGGATTAGTGCCGACTGGAACCAGATTGACAAAGTGCTTTTATATACAAATTATACCAATCAATTCAGAATCCGCTGCTGATTGGATCGATGCCAAATATATACAAATCCAGTGGGTTTTCATTGTCTCAGTCATTGCCACAGTTGGACTGTTCAGGCTGAAGCTAGAGCACAGTGACCATGCCGGTAGTGTCTAGTTTCAGTCATTATTTCCATCTGTCATTGCTACCTGACCGAGTAGTAAATTTACTGTCCAGCAATGGGATCGTCATCGGTATATCCACCCACCCTCCATCCACTCGAATTTGTAGCGAATTGCATTTTCCACTTGTTTCAATCACGGCTCAATTTGTTGGGATTACTTAGAGCTTACTTACTGTTGCGGCAACTCGAACCGACCCTCTACAATCCCCAACTTGAAGCACATGACCCAATTGAACCAAAGTGGGTCGTCTGGACTGGGTCTAGACCGCATCTTGACCGAGCCTCGACCGCTTACTCTTGACCAAATTGACCGAGTGGGTCGTCGTCTAGTCCACCTGACCCATTGTCTGAATGCTCGTACTCGTGACGCGATGCAGAGCTGTGACCATGAGGTTGTGGGTCGTTTGACTGACGAAACGAGATGAGTACATATTTGTGGTGGAAAAACCACATTTTCCTTGTTAGTTTTCGGTTCTTTTTGCGTTCGCTCTTTTTGTTCTTCTTCTCCTTCTCATCATTCTTTTTCGTTCCTTCCCTTTATCATTCTCTCTGCAGAGCATCACCATATTTTTTAGCATATTTTTTAGCATATTTTTTAGCATATTTTTTTAGCCAGAATTATTTCTATTTTGACGCCCTTTTCAGCCCATCATCACCTCAGGGCTGGTCATTCTGGTGACCTTCTCGCATCTTCTTTGTATGCAAAGTGAGCCCTGAGAAGATGCACGTAAATGTACAGCTCAGTGGCGGTGTACAGTACCGATACAGTACATACTACTCCTCCCTCTACCCTCCAATAAATCCTCCATCTCGTTCGCTTCAATTTGTCCGCTCAAACACTCACAATAACGGTACTTGTATATATCCGTCTCTAAGTCTCCGCCATCACCAACTTTGGGAGCACTTTTCGTACCCTTTTCGTAGCTTGATTTTCGGAGCCCGAGCTGCAGCTGGGCGTCATGCCGGGTCATGTAACAGAGATCTTTCCCGAAACGAACCCGTGCGTAATCGTCCGCGGAAGATTCCAGACAAGGATTGGCGGTGGCATGAAAACGTTTTCCGGGGGTTGGATCCGGGAGTTGGATCCGGGGAGAGATGGTTTTGGTGTATCCGAAGAGTTGATCTGAGAAGTTAGGGTGTCGTACCAGTACAGTAAGTTCACAGAATTGGCAAGGTCGTTTCCAGGTTTTGAAGGACATTTAGGCCACAACTTATTATGATGGCAAGGTAAAAAAATTATAGATTCCGATTCGCAAGACTCTTCTGCTTCTTACGACGTACTTATATCAACTTCTTGTAGTATTAAAATCTGCAGTTATGACAGATTTTGTTGTCCAAAACAACCTTGCCAATTATCCTCCCAGACTGTACACCTCGAGAATATGAAGTTTTTCCGACAGCCTCCACCACCCGAACGACTGAGCCGATTTGGATAAAAACCAGATTAATCGATTCAGAATGTCCTGCTGATTCCAGTGATACTACGTATGATGTCATATCATAAACATATCCGGTTTTGTCCTCATCTTCATTGCAGTTCTTTCGATTGGAGGTGACTGCAGTATTGAGACAAGCACGAGGATGGGTACGACGATGCAACAACAACTGAAGATGAGTATCGTACGTACTCGAGACAAGAAGGATAACGGTGCTTTGTGCTACAAGTAGTCACCATCGGCATTTCTCTCGACTGCGTCAAGTGGCCCAAGACTTCCACTGTGATGCTTTCATATCGAGACTAGTTTTTACAAAAGTAACATGTTCAAAACCCCCCCCACTATTCCTTGTTTGCTCTACTCGAGAATCCCCACTATTCCTTGTTTGATCCACTTAGGCTTTCCCTCTGTCATTGTTAGATCTCCTTAAAGTATCCCCACTGTCCTTGTCTACTCTTCTGAACATCCCACCACCCTTGTCAGTCCTGCAGAGAGGCAACTGCTACCGATGGGGTTGGGTTTAGTTAATGACAATCTTATAGCATTGTGTGGAATAGCACATGTTGAGCCAATGGAGCGTTCAAGTTGACAGAAGAATTATTGTGGGCTCCTTTGAAGACGACATGTAGCCATTCTGCAATTCACATGAACTCCCTAAGATGGTCTCATAGCTTTTGGAAGGAAACTAAAGTACAAACCTCAATGAATTCTCTCCACACCAACAAACCTCAATGAATTCTCTCCACACCAACAAACCTCAATGAATTCTCTCCACACCAACAAACCTCCTTAATGAATTCTCTCTACAGCCCGAAGGAAACAAAACTGCTGCGCAGTTCCAGTTTCCTTGGCCCAACTCCGTGTCGTGACGCAGGGTTGATGCGACCTGTTAACTCCTAACCCATCGTAACGCAGGGTTGACACGACCACTGGTCCATTTTTAATTCATCGTAACACAGGGCTGGTACGACCTTTGGTCCACTTTCAACTTTACCAGCAACTCAACTTCTGACACCACCGGCGCAGAGTAACAGTACCGTTGTGAGATATGAGTTCAAAAAGTGAATGGCTACTTGTACCAAATGCTTATTCAGCTTTTAAAAGCTCATTGTTTGTTGTGGTGTGGAACAATGCTAGTACAGTGAGTTCGGTGAATTGGCAAGGTAAGTTTCCAGGCTTTGAAGGACATTTAGGCCACAACTTATTATGGTGATAGGAGAAAAGAACTGAAGATTCCGATTCGCAAGACTCTTCTGCTTCTTATGAACTACTTATATCGACTTATTGTAGTACTAAAATCTGAAGTTGGGACAGGTTTTGTTGTCCATAACAACCTTGCCAATTGTCCTCCCAGACTGTACCGGTATTCTGAGTAGTGAGCCTATCTACTTGACTTTTGACGGGGGAAGAAATCCACTGGGGGTGCCTTTTCAGGGATACAGACATGTCAGAGTAAATGGAAAGAAACGCGGCATTCTCTTCACAGTAGCCAGATTCGTGACACGAGTAAAAGTTCCGGTACAGTACTTGCTGATCAATGGAGTAACTAGACGTCAATTTAGCACTCTACATCCACAGACAAATAACAGCAGATTGTAAAATGAGGGTACAGTAGTGAAAAAAAATAATCTGTGAACAATCCGTGTTAGACTAGCTAATGCCCCGTTTGTCTCCACTCATGTCGCTCTACTGTACACTGACCTGACGACCTTTGCAGCATGCCAACTAAATCTCTCTTCGGTCTACTAACCGTCCTACATCATGCTAATGTACAGGTAGCTCAATTGTATGGTTGCCAATAGTATGCACAGGAACCAATCGTGTACTGTAGTAACCAATTATAGAACTAGTAAAGTTCAAGGGTTTATCAGGCTCTGGCGACTTGCTCTCTTCTTCAAGTATCTGATGGCCAGCTCTCTCATTAAGAGCTCACCATTGGAGTCTGAAGTTCTTACCTACAGTAGTCTCTAGCCTACCGGTACTCATCTTTGCCTGACTACAGTAGCTCAATTCGACTAAAAAGAAACAGCAGCTAAAATGAACTAAACCAGCCGAGAACCGTTGGATCCACGTGTGCTGCTAAAATGTGCCTAACATTCTGGACTCACAGTCTCATCTTTGGTGAGACAGTCTTAGAAGACTGATAAGGAAGGCAAAAGTCGAGATATTACGAGACACAAAAGGGTCCAGATGCGTGGAACTGACACAGAGGGTCCAGATGCGTGGAACTGACACAAAGGGTCCAGATGACACAAAACGGTTCAGAGCGTGGAACTCTGGAACTCTACCTCTGAAAAATCACGCTACTGGATCTCCTACAGTTAACACCAGTAGCCTAGAGACGCACACGAGGAAGGGTCTACTGTAGAGGCAATGTGGATCCAAAAGTGCAGTGAAAAAAACCCTAGGAGACCGTTGAGAACGGGCGCTACTGCAATGCAGCCTTTTCTTTGAGCCTACAGTGTTTCTTGTGTTGCTTTGGTTTCGATCTTCACCCCTGGTTTCCGTGACTACACGGGTTCGAATTCCAAAACCCGGTCGAAAATCTGAAATGTGCTTTCACATTCCACTATTTTTCTTCTTCAAGGAGCTCAATTGTACAATGTGAGGTTGTGATATCCTTGAAGAACCTCTGAAGCTACAAGAACGAGTAGGCACACTGACTTAAGATCGGGACCAGAAGTCCGATCAGAGAAGTGAAAGTGGTTTCCTCTTTGAACAAAAAAAAAAAAACAATTATGGAACCATGGTCAATTATAACAAGAGTATGGGATGCTTGTCGTACATAGCTAAATGCATTTCCCTAGAATCAAAATAAAATAAAATGTGCATTCAACCCCGTGGAGACTCTACAGCTCTCTCAAGGAGCATACAAGTAGCTACAAGTAGCTACAAGTAACTACAAGTAATATCGGTACTGCTCACATTGCAGACACTCCAGGGTCCATCTGGGAAGTGAGTTTTTCTTCTTTCACAGTTCTGTACGTTTTTTTATTTCCCTTGCTGGTCCTGTACTTGCCAGGTTCTCAGCTGTTGCCGTATGGATAGCCAAAAGTCCAGCCCCTCCAATATGCTGCTCGTCTTTAGCCCATCTCGGTGCCAGTAGAGTCAGTTAAGAGTCCCGGTCGTAACTCCAGAAACGGAGGCAGTAGTACAAGCTGAAGGTCTCACTGTAGATCAGAAGAAGCATTCAGCCAGTCTGTCACTAAACGCATAACCAACTGACAGTAGTTGTACTAATACAACACCTCTCGATTTGTCACTCCGTGGGAATGCACTCGTACAACGGATAATGTCATGAATGTCTATGTTACAGATAAATAAGAGGTTTGGTTGTACTTGGTTTTTGACAACAGCAGCTAGTTTTGAGGACAATCTGATCCTGAAAAGCTGGCACAATCTCGGGTTTTGAGAGCAGCTCACTCCCCATCCATCTCCTCGTCAAAAACCTCCCCCTGAAACCTCTGTCGACACAATCTCCATCCGTACTCTTCATACTCCTGTTTGGTGACACACAAATCTCCAAATCCAGGCTGATCCACCAGCACTTTACCTCCCTGTAACGCCGTAAAGTCCGGCTTCTCATCCAACCTCGTCTTCATATGGTACTCTGACGGAATGAGAGGTCTGAGGTCTTTTTCCAGCCGGCTCTGAAACCCCGCAAGTTTCGCACAACCGCCCACAATGACGATATTGCTGCACAGAAGCGAGCGGAACTCCTTGGGCGACGCCTGGATCGATTGGGCAATCGTCTCGCACAATCCGCTCTGTTGTAAATCGATAATCGATGGATCGAACAAAATCTCGGGCATTGTGAACCGCTCATTTCCAAGTTTCAGCGTCTGAAGCTCGCTGATATCGTGCTGCTTGCGGTCGACCACGTAGCCCAGCTTGGTGGTTTTGTAGTCCGGAAGCGCGTACTCAACTTGGAGAGATTTCGTCTTTTTCGCCAGGTCCAAATCGGCGTCGAAATCCTGCGAAACAAAACACACCTTTTCCTTGACTCGATTAATAATGTACGTCTCGTCCATCATGTTGTAGTGGCGGAAGGAGACCGTTTCCTTGAGCAGATTAGTCATGGTCTTGCCTCCAACATTGACTCTTCTGATTCCGGGCTCGTGAACCTGTCCAAACAACACCGGAGTCACGTGGGTCGCATTAAATCCGGCGTCCACAACCAGACACGCGTCCAGACACTGGCCCGACGACCACGCCACCAGATTCGCGGCCTCCGTGCGATGGTACTGCTCGAATCCGTACTCTTCAAAAACCACCTGATCAATGTTGGCCGACACTTGCGGTAGGGTAAGAGGGTACTGGGTGAGCAGCAGAGTGGGATCTGTGTCGACTCCCGTCTGTGGATTGTAGAAGAGATTGTCCCACACGGCCTTTTGGAGATCCCAATTGATCAGCTGGCCTTTTTCCGACGGTCGTTTGAACACCAGAGAAGCAAAGTCCTTGCACTTGGCGACATCTTGGCCAACATAGACGGTTTTGTCGCGGCCGCGAATCAGCGCGTTGGGCGTCTCTGTGTCGCCAGTCCGGTCCGATTTGATCGCATACGAGCCGTTGTCCAGGATCATGGTAGAGTGGTGAGATTGAGAGACAGGGTTGAGAAGGAGTGCGTTAGGGATGCATTGATGACTAAGCGGGGGGGAGGGGCGGAGGGGGGGGGGGGATGTATGTGAGTTTGAGATGAGATGGGGAGGATTATTGACTGAGATTTTGATTTTGTTGCTGTCACTGTCGTGGGCTGTTCGTTAAGTAGTCTCTCTCTCCATCTTCTTAGCTCTAGGTTGGGTCTTGAATTAAAGATGCTCAGTCCCATCAGCTTTTCGTCCCAACTAAACCCAAGTAATTATGATCCAATGTTTAGTACCAGATTGCGGATATCTCAACGAAAATGCATTCTGCCACATATTTAAGCTTGCAGTTATAATACAACTACTTTTCTCTACCGTCACCCACATCTCCCACCCTTCTACCACCTCTGGAACCCTGAATTTGCACCCCCAGCGGACTTTTTTGTTCCACTAAATCCCAACTAACCCGAGCTACACCTTAGACCCCAACATACCAACCACGAGCTGAAGAACACACCCACTGAATTACTATTAAATCACAACTCTTTCCTCTTTCTACTTGTAGTTCCTTTTGTGGTACCGGTAGTTGTAGTCTTCTTCAACAATTCTCTCAACAATTATCCATAGTTATTTCTGTGAGTAATACATCTATCATCCCCCATTGCCGCCTCTAAAGACAGCCACCAACACCTTCATCCGACTGTATGTACTTGTGGCGACAGTTCTGGTACGACAATAGCAGAACAAGTTAATTAGTTAGCGAGTTAGCCAAGATATAGACACATTGAAACGTCCACCTTGCTGTACCAATGAGATTGTCTGGGTAACCTACCTTTCTATTTGTACAAGTGTATTACAGTATTACAATACGATATCGGGGAGAAGCTACAGAACAATACCCAGGTACCAGTACCGTCTTGAGGCATTCAAAGAGAACCAGAGTGATTGACTTGGGCTATCTAAAGTTCAACAAACACATCAATCAGTCTTCCTTCAGTTTTGAATCCACTCACAGACATTCCTCACTGTGACAAATCATTAGATACGGTCCAAGTGCCGGACTAAGTGCCAGTACCTGAAAAAGGCGACTACACTGACGGACAGAGATGCCAGCATAAAATGTGTTGAAAATAGATGCTGCAGTTTTCATCCCCAATCCGTCTTTCACCTTTTACACCACTGACTCATCATGTCTGGTCTACCCTGTGTACACACCTTCTACACTATTTATTACTACATACTTATTACATACTTATTACATACATAACAACCAAAGATTCTCACCTGCTCGACTCTGGAGTCTGGTCGGTTCCTCTCTGGCGTCTCTGGTTTCTGGTATCTCTGGGTTCTGGTTCTCTGGTTTCTTGTATCTCTGGGTTCTGGTGTTTCTGGTATCTCTGGTGTCTCTTTGATGCCTCTCTGGAATCCCCCCTCCCCTACTTCTCATCTAAAAACTCCTGCAGGGAGAACCCCAAAAAGTCCGGCATCAGCTCCCTGGGAATCCCGATTTCATCGCCCATCAGCAGCGCGCCCAGCTGCGCAAACTCCTTCTCTCTGGACTCCTCCTCTTCGCTCGCAAGCGTCAAACACGACATACTGGCTGTGGCGGCATCAGTCGCCACCACATTAGTGTTGGCGTCATTGAGCGCCTCCAGCTCTTCGATCCGCAGATCTTTCTGGTGGAGCTCGAGTTTGAGCAGCTCGATTTCGCGCAAACAATCTTCCAGAGAATCGGCCAGCTGCTGATTATGAAGATGAAGGGTCTCGGTGGTCACGGGAGTGATATCATAGGTTCGTAAAGTGGTATCGTATCCTGCGCTCGTGCTTGACAGCATGTTTAGCTAGGGTATCAGGTGATGTTGAGAGGTGAGGAAGAATCGAGTGAGAGAAAGGTTCAAGTGGGAGACACAAAAGAATAAGGTTTCAGATTAAAGTTGAGCCCCAAAGTTGAGCCCCAAAGTTGAGCCCCAAGATACGAGAATAAAGTGTGCTATCTTGCATGATGTATTTTCAAACAATAAACTGATTCATTTTCAGAGATATTCGACTCAACATTTCAAACGACTTTGACGGACACAAACGACACCAAAATGAACGACCCAAATCCCGAGTACTGCTCTCGCGACACCAAAATGCTCATTGTGCACTTGTACCATCTTGGAGAGAGACTGGAGGATGAAGAGAACATGTTGGAAGATGAGTCTTCGGTATCCAAAGAGCATTTGCACAGACTGCTCGAGATTGAACAGTCACTCATCTCGAAACACAAACAGTCTGGTCTCCAACTCATCGCCTCGCTCATCTACAATGCCGTCCAAATGGGTCTCTGTGGACAGTTCAGCATCTCGGACGAGTTCAAGAATGCTGGCCAGTATCTCGATCGGCTTCTTCAACCTCTCAGAGAAGCCGCAATCATCGGGGATCTCAGTTTGTGGACCACCCAGGTCTACAGAAGAAGCCATCACATGAACAAACAGTTTTTCCCCCATTTGGAGGAAATGATGGTGGCTTTTTTCCGCAACCATGTGGCTCCAAGTGTTGATCTGACTCCTGATTTGATGTGCAAGGTCGCCAAAGAGCTGATTGAGCTGCTTGGGCAGAGTTACAGACACACTTATCATCTTCACCAGCCTCCTTCTCCAGACTGGCTGAGGCGGGTGTGGAAGACCGGGTCTTACAAACTGCGCATGGCGAAATCTTCTCGAGGCACAAGAGACGAAATGGCAGCGGTGGAGTGTCTGGATCAATCCTGGAGAACTCTGGCCAAGTATCCCAGAGACAGAATCTTCACTGTTGCTCTTGTTTCGCCTCAGGAGCGAGCGAAGGATTTTTTCGTCTGGGTCTGCTGCAATGGAGACGGGTCGATGAAGCTGACGTCCTGGGCTGTAGCTACTAGTACTTGGACTGTTTTTGACCAGAATTTGCAAAAGCATTATCATCCTGATATGACTGAGGAGAAGAAGCAGGAGGTGGAGGTTATGGTGGAGGCTTTGACAGATAGAGCCAAGGAGTTGTCGTGGAGATGTTTGAGACGCGAAAAGGAGGCCTTTTTAAAGATGGAGGAGGCTAAGGGGAAGGTGGAGAAAGATGGTATGGATTCAAATCTTCTGACGCAGCTCAAGATTGAAGAAAAAACCTACAAGGAGTGTACTCAGAGAACGTTGGAGGCGGAGGAGAGATACAGACGGGCCAGAAAGGCGTTGTATCTCAAGCTAGTGACTAAAGCAGAACCTTTCAGGTGTCTGGATGAGAGTGGAGAGTTTGTCTGTCACATTACTAATCTCGATATGCCGGTCATCAAGTCGGTTTCTGGGTCACTTCGACAGTTGAAAGAGACTCTGAGTCGTGCCAGAGATGCTGTCAAGGAGGCTGACAGAATTGCGTTGTCCAGAGAAGTTGATAAAATGTATCGAGAAGCTACTGACGACAATCTCGTTGAGAATCTCACTGGACCCGAATTGCTGATGAATGTGAGATGTGTCCAGCAGAGAGATGGAGAAATGGACGTTCTCAATTTCGTTTCTTGGCTCAGAAGCTTCTCCGTCGAGTCTGGAGCTTCGCAAGAAAACCCTGCCGTGCTAGTTCTGAGCAGTTTGGGCTTCATCCATTCCGCAGTGAAGATTGTCAAAGACTGGCCCGAAATGAAACATGTGGAATTTGTGTTTCTTCCTGCCGGTTCCGATCCATACACTTCTCCTCTGGGTTCTGTTTTCCTCAAGGAAGTGAATCGCATCTTCAGAGCACTCAAGATCAAGGCTCTACGCAAAATGCCAGGGCTGAATCAGCTTCCGGAAGCTTTGTTCCTCAGTAATCTGAACGGTATGGCTCAGACACTGAGAGATATCCGTCCAGAGGTGATTTCTGCGAGTTTCGGAGCAAGTCCTTTGTTCTACTTTCACGCCGACTTTCCTAAACCACACAGAGTGATTGAAAATAGGCGTAAAGAGCCGTCTGAGCAGTTCAAACGGTCACTCCGAGTTGTTCAACAACCCTCTCCTTGCTACCAGGGCCCTAGTATGGTGGGGTCTCGAGACTATGAGGATACTGTCACTGACGAGACCGTTCTGTGTCAACTACGCAAGCTGACTGTTGACGATCTGTTTGCACCAGGAAAGGAGTCGCTTAAACAGGACATTATCTCTTTGAGCCTCGATCCAAAGTACTGGGTCAAACTGGAAAAAAAGAGACTTGTTCGTGAAAAGAAATTCGAAAAGTGGATGGAGGAGACAGACAAGTTTCAGGGCTCAATGGCGCAACTTATGGAAGAGAAGTTCATTATGGACGAGCGGGGAGTTTTTGCCCATGACTCGACATCAAGCTCATTCTTGAAAGCTCAAGTAGTTGACTTCTCTAGTGCTGAGAGATCTGGTTCTGACGCTATTCAGAAGGCAGACATGAGAGAGAGTGTTCAAGACACCTGCGACACCTCACCAGAAACCACTCACCCTACACCTCAACCCACACCTCTTATGAGCTCTTCCACAATCTCTACGGAGTTGTATGGGAGTCTTTATCTCCAGCAAGCTCAGTTGCTGACTGCTGAAAGCTCATCTCACATCACCCCCCACCCCCCTCTTTCTCCAGACCCACCTTACAAAGTCCATCCCTGTGCACTAGAGAGCCCTTGTCCAGGGTACTTTTTGTCTGGATCCCACCCCGGTCCAGATTTTAGACCGGCTTTGCAGCAGCCACTGCAGAAGCAGCAGAAGCAGTCTCAACAGTCTACCCCGGATAAGCGAGCGTTGATGGGGGCGATGGGGGCGATGGGGAGGGTGGGGGTGAAGAGGTCAAAACTGGGTCTCTAGATGGTGGTCAGTAGACAAGTAAAAATGGAAAATTCGTGTTGTTGTTCAAGATAGGCAGAAGAACAATACCGAGCTTGTAGATAGTGCACAGTGAGCTTGTAGATTAGTCCAATTCACACCACCCAATCAAGTAACATTAAGGACGGTACTCGTAGTACACATTCCAGAGAAGACTGACAGGGCCCATTCATGTGCATCAGCGTGCCCACCCTGGTAACCTCCCTAACGTTCGTGCCATAGACCCTTGTCCCGTTGCCTCGGTAAGCTAGAGCGTTAGATGTCACAGAGTAGTTTTTAGCCCGGTTAGGCCGTGTTAGTCTGGGTATAACGTGTTAGTCTGGTTTGACTGCTACAAGTAGCCCTGTTCCGACCTGTTGGGATTCAGTTTAGTGGACCGGCATCAGACTAAGCTGGCGATCAAAAGCCGTAGCCGAGGTTCACGCGAGTGGCTTTAGACGGATGAGACGGATGAGTCGAATATGTTGAATATGTCGAGTTGGTACAGTATGGGGAAGTGCTGTAGCTACTGTACAAGTAGATGCTGACTTGCTCCAAGAGCTGAGTCTTCAAATTCACGAAACAAAAACGATCACAATCAATCCAAAACTTGAGTACGAGTACCACTCACGAACACCGAAAAATCCACATCCAAGCTACTGCAGTACCACTGTCTACTGTGTACTACTGTAGTCCCGTTTTAGTCCGGCTATGGTGAAACATGTTGCCATGGGGATTGTGTGGGCATTGGAAAAACCAACAGCCGTACTCACTCAATTTCCATGTATTTTCAGGAATATAATTAATAATCACCGAGCTATTTTCATTCATTTTTTTCATTCTTCAATCCCACCTGTCAATGTCAGAGGTTCATCTGGTGTGCATCGCTCCTGCACGCCATGCTCCCTTGTTCATTCCTTAGCTCAACCTCCTACACCCCACAACAAACCACGATAATGAGGCAGCCTATTGCAGTAGCTTGGACCCCCTGAATGGGGAATATGGGCTGTCAGAATTAATTGGCGATACGATTTTGACAATCCGATTTTGAGATGCCTCTTCTGAGGGAGATACGTCTATGATCCTCTTCTGAGAGACGATCCCAAGATGGTATCAGAGGGCTGAAACATCCACCTCGACTACCAGGTTATTGTACCACCATGTCATTGTGCAATTGACCACCAAGTCATTGTTTAGCTCTGGTGTAGTCGTACCATGTTTCAGATAACTTCAACACGGGTCTACGGGTTGTGCAAACGTCAACATGGGTCTACAACCATAGACTAAGGGCCATTCACCGTCATTCTCGAGTCGAACGTGAATTTCAACCTCTGCTAGGCTGACTTAAACCATCTCTTATATATCCCTTCCTCACCGTCTCCAACCTGCTTTACCCACCCCAACCCCCCCACACTCATTTAACATGGTCAACCTGAGCCTCCTTCTGGGCTCCGCCGCCGTGGCCTCGGCTGCCATTGCCAAGCACAACTTCATCGTCGACGACATTGCCAAGAAGATCTCCACGGCGATTGTGGACAACCGGGTCGCCGGCTACCCCGAGAGCGACGCCTCTTCCGAAGTGTCTGTGCTCGTCAGCGCTCTCATGTCCAACCAGGGTCTGTACGACGTGTTTGTGTCGGCCATCAACCTGGTCGCCATCGAGGGAGTCAACACCAACAACTTCCCGCCGTTTGCCAACGTGGTCACCAGCGCCATGGTCAGCTACATGAAGGAGCCGGACTTCACCGTGGCGTCCTCCATCGTGCTGGCCAAGGGCACCAACTACAACATCATGCCGGCCTGGACCGAGGCGCTGCAGCTCAACTCGGACTACGTGGCGATGCTGACCAGTCCCTTGTTTCAGATTAGTGACGTCCCTACTGTCAGTCAGGCTATTTTTACCCTCAGAAGCATTGCCACTTCTCTCTTGATTGAGCTTCATTTGTTGTCCGCGACAGGGGAGCCCATTGAACCCACCTCTACGGCTGTGACTTCGGCTGCTCCAGCTCCTGTGGTTGTAGCATCTGCTCCTGTGACTTCTTCTGCTGTCATTGCTGCCCCTGCCCCCTCCTCCACATCAACCATCACTTCAACCGTCACCTCCTCAATCCCCGTTCTCGCAGCTGCTCTCCAGACCAACCCCCTGGCCTCCGACGTCGTTCTCTCCCCAACCAGCCTCGAGTCTATCATCCACACGTCCGAGTCCGTCGCCTCCTCGGTCGTCTCCACAACTGCCGTCGTTCCCACCACCTGCCCCAAGACTCCTCCCTCCCGAGGCCTCATCGAGTGCATTTCCCAGTGCACCATTGTGACGCTCCAGATCGGCGCCTGCTTCGGTCTCTCTTCGTGTATCTGTCCCCGATTCAACGCTGTGCGAGAAGCTCTGGCCACCTGCCTGCTCTGCGGCGTCTACCACGATGAGGTCAACGACGTGATCAACAACGGCATTCTGTCGTACCTCATGGGCTGCAACGAGCCCGTGAACCCCTGCTCCGCCACCGTGACCTCCTCCAACGTGGTCTACTCCACCGCCACGGTTCTCAACACCGTCGTGTCCACCCACATCGTGGCCTACTCGACCATCAAGGTGACCACCGTGACCAAGAGCGGACCCACCGCAGGCACTACTGCCGTCACCGGAACCGACGGAATCCCGACCCAGATCATCACCGTCGCTCCCACCGGTCCTGTTGCTACCAGCACGGTCACAGGACCCACCGCAGGAACCGAGACGGTTGTTGGACCTGACGGATACTCCACCGAGAGAGTCACTGTTGCCCCGACCCCGGTTACGACCAAGACCGTCACTGGACCTACTCCTGGTACGGCTACAGTTACTGGAGCTGATGGTAAGCCTACTGAGCAGGTTACAGTTGCTCCTGTTGGACCGGTTACGACAAAGACTGTCACTGGTCCTGTTCCTGGAACTGCCACCATCACTGGAGCTGATGGTAAGCCTACTGAACAAGTCACCGTTGCTCCCACTGTTTCGAAGACTTCCACCTCGTCTACCACCTCCAAGGCTTCCTCTGCATCCAAGACTACCTCCTCAGCTACCATTTCTCTGCTGTCAGTCTCTTCCGTTTCTGCTTCGTCTAGTTTGTCTGCGTCGGCTTCTTCCTCTGTTGCTTCCTCTGGATCGTCTGGAACGTCTGGAACGTCTGGAAAGTCTTCTGGAACGTCTTCTGCTGTTGCTTCTTCTTCTGTCGCCTCCTCTGTTGCCTCTTCTGCTGCTTCGTCTGCTGCTTCGTCTGCTGCCTCCTCAGCTGCCTCCTCGTCTTCTCCTCTCACCCCCGCCACAACCAAAACCGTTACTGGTCCCACTCCCGGAACCGCCACGCTCACAGGCACCGACGGGAAACTCACCGAGCAAGTGACTGTCGCTCCCACCGGTCCCGTCACCACTCACACAGTCACGGGACCCACTGCCGGTACCGAGACCATCACCGGAACCGACGGCTTGCCCACCGAGCAAATCACAGTCGCATCCACCGACGGAAAAATCACTGGAGCCGGAGACAAGACTGCTGTGAGTTCTGCAGCCACCCCAGATGCCACCCAGACCGTCACCGGACCTACCCCTGGTACTGCCACGGTTACTGGAGCTGATGGCAAGCTGACTGAACAGGTGACTGTTGCTCCCACCGGTCCTGTGACCACTCAGACGGTGACTGGACCTGCAGAGGGTACTGAGACTGTCACTGGTACAGATGGTCTTCCCACTGAGCGGGTTACTGTTGCCGAGACTGTTGCCGAGACTGCTGCCGAAACTGCTTCTGAGACTGCTTCTGAGACTGCTTCTGACGTTGCTTCCGAGACTGCTTCTGACGTTGCTTCTGAGACTATCTCTTCCGTCTCCTCCGCTGCTCAGACTTCTGGCAACGGTTCCAACGGCAACGGCGACGGCTCCAACAACGGCTCCAACGGCAACGGAGAGATTACTGGTCACGGAGACATCACTGGTGCCTCTCAGACTGTTTCCGAGACCGCTTCTCAGACTGCCTCCGAGACCGGCTCTACCTCTTCTCAGACCGGCTCTACCTCTTCCAACACTTCCACCTCTTCCAAGACTGCCTCTGACGCTGAGAAGACTGGTTCTGGTGATTCCAATGGGTCCAATGGTGGTGACAACGGCTCTAACGGCGGCAACGGTTCTGGCTCCAACGGTTCTGGTTCCAACGGTTCTGACTCCTCCAAGGATGGTTCCAAGGGTGACTCTGGTTCCAAGGGTGACTCTGATTCCAAGGGTGACTCTGATTCCAAGGGTGACTCTGATTCCAAGGGTGACTCTGGTTCCAAGGATGGCTCCAAGGGTGACAACGGCTCCAACTCCGATGCCAACAAGGGCGGAAACGGTTCTGACTCTTCCAACGGCAAGGGCGGTAACGGTTCTGACTCTTCCAACGGCAAGGGCGGTAACGGTTCTGACTCCTCCAACAAGGGCGACTCTGGCTCCAAGGACAGCTCCAAGGGTGACTCCAAGGGAGACTCTTCTAAGGATGGATCTAAGGATGGCCCCAAGAGCGATTCCGGCTCTAAGGGTGACTCTGGCTCCAAGGACGGATCTGAATCCGACTCTTCCAAGGATGGCTCCGGTTCTAAGGACGGCTCTAAGGACGGCTCCAAGAATGACTCCAAGGATGGCTCCAAGGATGGCTCCAAGGATGCAGGTTCCAGCTCTGGCAACTCCAGCTCTGGCAACTCCGGCTCTTCTGGCAATGCTGGTAAGTCTGATAACTCTTCCGGTGACTCCAACAAGTCTGACGGTTCTTCCGGCTCTTCCGGCTCTTCTGGCTCTTCCAACAAGTCCGACGGTTCTGCTAACAAGTCTGACGGGTCTTCGAGCAAGTCTGACGGGTCTTCTAACAAGTCTGGTGGCTCCTCTGGCTCCTCTGGCTCTTCTGGATCCTCGTCTGGATCATCTTCCTCCGGCTCCTCTTCCTCCGGCTCCTCTTCCAGCTCGTCTTCCAGCTCCTCCGGCTCCTCCAACGCCCACGCAGACCAGGCCAACTCCGCCGTCTCCGTCTCCGTGTCTGCCGCCGTTGCTGTGGCCGCAGCCATGGCTCTCCTCTTCTAACTTATTGTTTAGTGTTTAATTGACCTTTGTAATTCTGTCTCTCCTGTAGCTCGTGTAAATTGTGAAGTGGAGGCTGGAGTTTGTTGGCTCTTTACTAGCATGTATGGAATGGTGAAATATTTCGACCGAAACTCACAGTTCATCAAATGAAATTTTGTATCAATGTAATCACTGCTGTACCAGCTCCCTTTGACGTCTCTCTCTCTCACTTAGGACCTGACCAATGTTACTGAAGTAGACTCGTCTCTGTATTTTGTTGAAGGGATGACGTAGACATGCAATTTGATGGACGTCAAAAACTGTCAGTTATCAGTACATCTCATGGAGACCATTTTCAATACAAGCGTAACAGGCAGATCAATGACAAACAAATGTTCTTCAAAGTCAGATACAGTATCATCATGATGTAATGTCTTAGTCTTGCTAATAGACTGAGGTGGTAGTCTCGTCCTAAGTTGAAAAGTGTTGCGTAAATGACGTCTTAATTCACCCCCCTCAGTCTACATGCTTGTACTCGCGCTATCCCACGCCCACCTGCTAAAGTAGACATCTCATTAGCACCATATTAGCTGCTAAAGACTTCCTGCTTGGGGGAAACAGACCCCTGCACCGCTAAAGCTCGTAAGTGGCTAGACATACAGGGAGGGAGGCAGCCATTAATAGCCGACAGAGAGGGAGAGGTGGGGGTGATAATTTTGAAGTATACGAGTTGTGGCGTGACATTTTCATTCAATGAGACAACTACGTGTTTTGGAGTGGTGGATACAGATACACTCAGTAACCAACTCGAACAACCTCGAGAAGACACAAGAAAGCATGTCTGGTCTATATTTGAAACACTGGAGTATACTAGCGGCCAGTAGTAAAACTTTGGAGCCTTTACCCCAAGGTATCGGGTGGTCAAGAATGGGCTTGCGATTTGGGGGATGGATGGACTTCAGATTTCGGCTTCTTGTGCTCACGTCAAATGTGAGACACGTAAGCATGAGTGGAGTCCAAACAGTTGTTAATCTGACATTTTTGAGTCTACTAATACATTTTTGAGTCTACTAAGTACTCTGCATTCCTCCTCTTTCATTCGCAGGAAAACTAGAGCCAGTATACATACACCACTACATGGTCCAGACATCAACAACTAGAGCCTTGGACTAAAGACTGCAGGGAGGTGTATATATACAAGAATGGAAAGGGGAGCGCGTTTTCCACGCTCACCGACAACATGAAGTGGTTCCGAACAACATGTCTGCTGGCTTCAGCAGTTCAGGCTGCAGTGACTGTTCCTCTCAGAGCCGACTACCAGGTGGATCTCGTCTCGTCTCGTTTCTCCGACGCTCTGGTGAAGAACAAGTTGCCGGATATTCCCCAGACCCAGGCCGAGCAGGAGGCGTCCGAGTTTTTGTCTCTCATCATCTCTAACGTTGATGTCTTCAACGTCATGTCCATTGCCATGAACCTGCTTGTGTTTGGAGACGGCTTTTCCGAAGAGCTGTTCCCGGACTTTGTGTCTCTTATCACGCAGAACGTGGACCGGTATCTGGGCTCAGATGACTTCTCTTCGGCTGCCTCGGGCTGGTCTACCTGGAAATCGGACTTCAACACTGCCGGAGCTCAAAAGGACGCCTCCAGTCTCATGTCGGCGTTCATCATGCTCTACAACAGTGAGACCACGCTGGCAACTAATACTCTCATGAGCTCCAGCTACACTGTTGCCACCAATGCTCTGACCTATTTGCTGAACGCTCTGGGAGTCGTCACTGCTGCTGACATTGACTACACTCCGACCATTGTTCGGGCAACCACATCGGTGTCTGAATCGAGTGTTGAGCCTGAGTCTAGCGCCAGTGCTGAGACCAGCACTATTGAGTCTTCTGCTGAGTCCACTGAGCTAGTTGAGCCTACCCCTATTCCTGATCCGACTTATGAACCCTCTCCTGAACCCACTCCTGAGCTCACACCTGTTCCAGAGGCTTCCACAGAGTCGAGCTCAGAGCCCGCTCCAGAGCCTACATCTTCTCCAGTACCCACTCCAGAGTCGTCTCCACTCCCTGAACCCACTCCAGAGTTGACTTCTCTCCCCGAACCCACTCCTGAACCGACTCCGGAGTCTTCCTCCTCTCCAGTGCCTACTCCTGAATCAAGTTCTCTTCCTGGACCGACTCCAGAGCCGACTCCAGAGCCGACACCAGAAGCGACCCCAGAGCCTACACCCAGCTCTGAGCCGGCTCCAGAGCCTACATCCAGCTCTGAGCCGGCTCCAGAGCCTACACCCTCTCTAGAGTCTTCAGCTGAGCCCACTCCTCTTCCTGAGCCGACCCCCGAACCATCACCTCTCCCTGAGCCCTCTCCTGAATCATCACCTCTCACTGAACCAACCCCAGAGAGCAGCCATATTCCTGAGCCGACCACTTCTGCTCCTGAACCAACCCCGGAGAGCTCTATTGCTGAACCCACACCTACCCCTGCGGCTTCCTCGAGTTCATCCTCATCCAGCTCTTCCGCTGAGAAGCCCACAATGTCGTCTTCGAGTGTGCCTTTGTCTTCCTCCAGTGTGACTCCATCTTCCTCAAAAGCAACTCTGTCTTCAAGCGTGTCTCCATCTTCTAGTGTGACTCCCGCTTCCTCCAGAGTGACTCCGTCTTCTAGTGTGACTCCATCTTCCTCGAAACTGACTCCATCTTCCTCGAGACTGACTCCATCTACATCTACTGTGATTACCTCTAGTGAGAAGCCTTTGCCGTCTCCCACATCTCCCGTTGAAGTTCCATCTCCATCATCTTCCAGCAAGCCTTTCTCAATTGCAAGCGTTGGATCGTCATCGAGTTCCAAGCAGTCGAGCATTGTGTCTTCGAGCAGTAAGGTCTCATCAGCTTCAAAGTCCGAGCCGACTCCGAAGCCAGAGCCCGGGTCAACATTGTCTTTAAAGCCATTGACCTCTACAAGCTCTTCCAAGCCCTTGAGCTCAGCAAGCTCTTCTGCTTCCTCTGCTTCCTCTGCTTCTTCTGCTTCTTCTGCTTCTTCTGTTCCTCCCGCTTCTCCTTCTCCTTCACCTTCAGCCTCTCCAGCCTCCCCTACCTCTTCGACGAAAACACCTGCACCAGCTCCACTCTCCAGTCAAGTCGTTAAGTCTTCAGCTACCTCCAAGTCTTCCTCTGAGCCATCCCCCAAGTCTTCCCTCACCACCACTGTCTCGTCAACCTCACAGTCCTCTAGTGTGTCATCCAAAGACATTTCTGCGTTTGCTGACTCTATCACTCCCCAGTCTTTGGACGGTCCTACTCCAGTGCCCGCTTCTGAAGAGTCGCCTTTGGCGTCTGAGTCGACTTTGTCTTCCTCCGAGTCCCAGCCCACTCAGCAGTCTGAGGCTCAGCCCACTCAGCAGTCTGAAGCTCAGCCCACTCAGCAGTCTGAGGCTCAGCCCACCCAGCAGTCTTCAGCCCAGCAGACTTCAGTTGAACCATCCTCAGCCGAACAGTCCTCTCGAGTCAAACAGCCATCTTCAGCCCAGTTGCAGTCTGACGCAGTATCTCCAGTTTCCGTGACCCCAGTTTCCGTGACTCCAGCTTCCATGACTTCGGATTCCGATACCCCTTTCTCGGTGTCTTCATCCACTTCCCCAGTCACTACAGCTTCAGAGGAAGTCAGCGACACTACCTCTTCTCTGACAGCTGACTCTGAGAGCCATTCATCTGTTAAGGTAGCTGAACCTGAAGAGACAAAGATCCAGTCTGCTTCCGAGCCAACAGTGAAGGCTTCCGAGTCTGCTGAGTCTGCTGAGTCACCAGTGAAGGCTTCTGAGACCCTCAAATCTCTCCATACTCCAACCTACGCTGTCAACAAGCCAGCTCCCGTGGAAACCAAGTCAGCTGCTTCTTCTGCCGAGATCAAGCCAGTTGCCCGGACGACCTCTACTGAAGCTCCAATTGAGCCCCCCAAACGTGTTGATGAGCCCAAGCAGATTGCCAGTTTCCAGAGTGCCCATCCAGAGAGTCCCAAGAGTGTTCAAGCTGAGCCAAAGGAGAGTGTTCAGGTCAATACGCCCGAGAAGAGTGCTCAAGCTGGTGCTCCCGAGAAGAGTACCAAAGCAGATACTCCCGAGAAGAGTGCCAAAGCAGATACTCCCAAGCAAACTGCTCAAGCCAATACTCCTAGACCTCAAGCAGGTACTCCTCAACAGAGTGCTCAAGCAGCTTCACCAGAGAGCCCCCAGGTTGGTAATTCTCCTCTGCTCAACTCCCCCGCTGCTGCCACCAACTCTTTTGGCAAACCTCTCCAAGCCAACGGGGCTTCTTCTCTGTCTGTCAGCTCGGCAGTTGTTCTGCTCACGCTTTGTTCACTTTTGTTCTAACCCAAAGTGTACGGTTCCACTCTTGTTCACTTTTAGTCGAGCACCACTCGAGAGTCCTATACTCTCCTCAGCCCCCATTCCTTCTAATCCAACTCATAGCAATCAATATTACAAGTAATGAAGTGGCGCCATACTGTGGCGCAATTTTATTGTAGCGCAAAACCCTGTAGCGCAACATATCAGTACAGTAGCTCAAACCTGTACAAGTAGCGCTTGCCACCCTGCCACCCTCTGCCACCGCTTCCTCAGTGACTCGTTCACGAGTGCTACGCACTCATTCACTCCTCACTTTTTTTCCACCTCAATCATCTTTGGACAGCATACTCCAAAACGAATTTTTTCTCCTCACCTTCAACGGTCTCTCTTCCTCCACCACACTCTCCAGCTTGCGTCTGGAGTTTTCTGTAAACTGCGCCAGGTACATTCCTCGAGCCTCATCGTAAGCGCGATGCCCGTAAACAGGCCACAGAAGCGCCACAAGCTGTCCGTAAGTCAGCGGCTGGTCTTTGGAGGGGTTTTCGAGCGGCATATTGTTGAGCAGAGGTGGCAGAGGGGGTGTCACGAACGCAGAAAATGCCGATTTTGGACCGGCCACAGAACCCGGGCGAGGAGTGCCCCCCAGAGATCCGTACGAGGGCCGTCTGGAAGCCGTGGAAGACGAATAGGTGACTGTTTTAACCGACGGATTGAGCGAGGCGTAGGACCGCTGTTTGGACAGAGTGGAGTACAGGCTCATTCCGCTCACCCCACTCACTCCACTGTCTCGAGCCGGTGATATAGGAGGCTGGTCTTTGGGCATTGGTTTGGCTAGAGACGGTTTTTTAAGAGGAAGGGTCTATTTGGGGAGGGTTGAGGAGATGGGTGTAATGAGACCCCAACTTGCTCTCTGTGATAAACATGACCAGTCACTTGGCCTCAAGGTGGGGGGGAGTGATATTACAGTCGGAGAGGAAGAGATGGAGATGCAGTCAAGAGAGATGGATCAATTGGGGCAATTGATTGAGACATAGATGATTGAGATATAAATGACTGAGACACAAACTGATCGAACACAAACTAAATGAAGTACACAAATGTCCATTCATCTTCTCTTCTTCATCCTTGTAACCACCTTCCCCTCCCCGCTCGACACATCAAGTCTATACAAATGGAGTGCATGAAAGAGAGCCCCAAAACGTCTTATCAGCTGACCAGTGCAGTAGTGAGACGTAATTTCGACAGGCCAATCAGCTGAGTACATTGCACAATCAACACAGTGTCGCTTTATCGGCCTCTTAGAGGTGTATTCTGACACAGCCTCAAGGGTAATTTTAGTAGTACAAAGAAAAAGACCAGAACGGCATATTGAGGTGCCCAAAGTGCCCAAATGTGCTCTAGATGACATTAGAAAGACATAAGAACCACTTTTACCCCCTTTACAGCCCCCAAACACCCCGATTTCGCAGATTTTGCGAAAAATCTTACTTTTCAGAACCCACACGCCATATTTTCACTGATTTTTGTGATTTGGGCGTCTGGTGTAGTTGGTTATCACATGCGCTTAGCATGCGCGAGGTCCCCGGTTCGATTCCGGTGTCGTCCACTCTTTTTTGCTTCTCTCAGCAGTGTACTGCGGTGATGCTATTTTTTTGCACTTCATCGCATGCGCATCTCAAGTCCAAACACTGATCCCTTTTTTCACCATCAAAAGTTTTAAGCTTGGCCATTTTTTCCCCGTCTTTTTCTTACCATCAAAATTGTGCCATTATCTACATGACCTGTTTCTGCCTCTACTAAACACACTGCAATCACGAGGTATCTCCACACGTCCATTTCCCACAGATTATGAGCGTCCACGGGCCTGTCAAAACCCCAAACTTTTCGCCCAAATCACAAATCCTCCCGGTGGCCAAGCTGGTTTAAGGCGCGAGACTGTAATGGTACAAATTGTAATCTTGAGATCGGGCGTTCGACTCGCCCCCGGGAGATTTCTTTTTGCCAAATCCACGCAGATCCAGGCGGTATTTCTCGAGAGATGGTGGAATCCTTTTTTTTCACCCCCAAAACTCTGTTATCTCCGTCTATCTCCGGACGGTGGTAGAGTGCTGAGAAAAGGCCCTGTCGATTTTTTTCAAAGTGAAATATTGTTCTTGATACCTGCTTAAAACAATGATACCGCCAGATTTGGTAATATCCTTCTGGATCACTTTTATATGGTCACTCATTTTACCCAGTCGAGGCTGATAAGGTTGGTCGAATCAGAGAAATGAAATATATCATAAATGTGTATGACAAACAAGTCCTGCAGGGTGCTAACGGAGCTGGAAGATGCAAAAAGAATGAGCTGTAGGGGAATTGAACCCCTGGCACCTGCTATCGACTCAATGGAAGGCAGATATGTTACCACTACACCAACAGCCCGAGCTGTGTTGCGGCTGTAACAGATCATGTCCGATTACCTAAGCCTTCTGAGTCATGTGAAGGTACTTTTGCCAAGGCGAACTACCTTTCCCCCCTACCCAAGGAGGAGTCCAAGAAGGCCACGCCCCCGGCTCCGAACCCCCCCAAGGCCGATAAGCTCCCGAACCCCTCTCCCGATGAGACCCAGAAACCGGCGGGTGGCCCCAAGGTAAAGCCTCCCGGTTACCAAACCATCCTGGGTGATTACTTCCTAACGGAGGGCAAGAAGGTGCCTGAGACAGAGGCACCCACTCTTGGAGAGGTGCTTGGCTCTCAGGATAGCACCTGGAAGAAGAACACGAAGCCCCCTCCTCCCTCTTGGAACGTGAAGGAGACCCGACACCCCGACTCGACCCTCAAAAGCCACAAGTCCCGGGGTTTCGCGACCCTGGGCACGGAGAGTCTCGAGGATGCTTCCTCCACCGGCAACCGGTCGGTGTCGAATTCAGGCTCCTCCTCAAAGGTCCATGCCTTCCTGGACCGACGCAACCGGCTCACGGCTCCCAGAGGTACTGCCATGAGGCCCCAGAAGTCCAGCACTCTGTCCTTTGACCGTGACACGTGCCCGATTTACGAGCATCCCGTCTACAAGGATACCCTCACCAATTTGACCTCCGGTCAGACAATCTTCCTGTCTGCCCAGCGATCGGATGACATCCGACCGGTCCTCCTGGTGGACGAATCTTTTGGCCGTTTCATGCCCGAAGAGATCTTGGCCAAGTTCGAGATTTTGTCACTATCGGCTACGGACCCGACAGACCGAAGCTTGGTAGCGTCCGTTACGGAGAAGCCGCGTCCAGACTGGAGGTTCTACCGCTGCCTATCCCTCCAAGCTCCGGTGTCTGATTGGGATTCTTTTGTTGATCTCACAAAGACACAAGTTCTCACCAGCACAGTTGTGCCGGGTGGAAACTAATGGGTGAGTCCACCATGACTCAACCACCGCATTCTGCGGCCGCTTACCCCCCCGCTTCCCCCCCCGATTCCCAGCCCGATTTTGCCCCTGTCCCATCTGAGGTGATCCCACGAACCACACCCAGTGAGGTGAGTGAAGATCGCCCACACGTACCCGCCCCTATTGACCCCCCCGCCCCTTCGGCCTATCCATCCACAGTTTCACACATGCCCGAGGTGGTCCTTCCAGAGAACTCCGGTTCCAACGTGAGACCACCCCCCAGTCCTCAGAAGTCTACGCATCAGTCCCACAGTCAGCACGCTGACTGGTTGGGAGGCCAGATGAAGGCACCGACTTTGAAGGTTGTCAGCTGGAATGCTGGCACCATTGAACCGAATGCCTCCACTCTCTGCGCCCTGGTGCCAAAGACAGCCTATCAAACATCCCCGGACATTCTAATGTTACAAGAGACAAACATCAGGAGTGAGTTGGACCTCCTGGGAGTAACGTCGCAGTTACAACGCGTCGCACCGGACCACCAGTTCCTCGGTTCTCAATCCTCTAAAAAAGGTGAGAGTTCCGGGGTAGCCTTGATTCTATCAGGCCGCCTCCAGCTGCTTGGCCCGTGCGAAACGTCGTTTCCTCAGCACTCTGCACTGAACAATAGGCTCTTACGAGCTGACGTGACGTTCAGGGGAACTGACATTGCTCTCACAATCCTAAATGTTTATGCACCTTGTGACACTATGAATGCCGAGTTCTACCAAACCCTTTGTGATTACATCGACATGTACCCCCCGGAACACGACGTCGTGGCCGGTGGGGACTGGAATGCTGTTGCGGTTGCGAAAATCAATCGTGACGGCTCTGAACCTGATCCAACGGGACTGTCCGAACATCTGCAACGTTTCCTTTCTTTTGGGGACCTCCATGATGTTTACACCCACCTGGCTAAGGCAAAGCCCATGCCGTA
>ULGU01000005.1:1905506-1933903 GCA_900519015.1 Yarrowia osloensis
TTTCATGTATAGGACCCTTAAATAGGTTTTAATGTTATCCCTTAGAATAAAAAAAAAAAAATCCCTTAGAATAAAAAAAAAAAAAGCCGCGATGAAAAGTTGTTTTTGCGGCTGACAGAGGAACATTTCAGCGGTTTTAACGGTTGGATGTTGGTTCAGTAGATGATATCTAATGGATCATGAACTTGTTGCATCTCTCAGTGGCTTGTTCGTGTGCCTGTGCTGTTGTTTTGTTGTGGTGTTATCATGTGTTCTGCAGAGCTCGGCCCTAGATAGTGTAGATGTGTGAGAAGCTGTTGTCCGGTTTCAAAGGGGCTATTAAGTGTCGGTGACTAAAAGGGGGCCTTTTGATTTCGAATAGTGAAGAGTAAGTGTCCAACATGCTTGTGGTGGTAGTGTGTCTCAATGTACGGGCTCTGTTGATTAGAACCAGTCCAATTGAGAATCTGTTGGCCCAGAGGATGCTATAGAAAACCAAAGGCAGGTTTATTGGAGCTCTCGGAGTCTCCATTTAGGTCTCTTCTACTACAAGAGCCTGTTTGGGTACTTCTAAACCACCCTGTGAGTGGGCAAGCTGATTCCACGGAACGTCATGGTATCATTCAGAAGCTGCTCGACTCTTTGATTTTGCTCAAGTTGAGACATGTCTTCCACTAGGCAGGATCGTAAAGTGGCTCTGTCACTCCGAAACGTATTATCACAGAACCTCTTCCGACTGTAGTGCCTGCCGCATACTTGGTACAGGACGTTATTGCTGTGTGGCGTCACAAGGCCAGGTTTCAATCTACACACTTCAACAAGAGCTTGATTGAAACTTGGCATACGTCTTCGTGCTATCAGCCGTGTGAACATGAACGTACAGTGAGAGGTTGACAAAGATGTTTCACGCACATGACAGTCCCCAAGACCACACTAACCACGCAGATTCTAATAAGAATTAAACCATTCAAATTGGAATCTGCTACTGATTCAAATTACACCAATTATTCCGTACTACAACTGTAACATAGTTGTATGATACATGTTCTCACTGTTATAGAAGTACAGTCTACCTGACTTCTTGCTGTCACAGTTCATTATCCTACACCACAACTAGTGGCCTAGAAAAGAGATCTCACGTGTGCTCTGAAGGTGTCGCAAAAACAGGACTACATGATTGTGACCACGAAACCGGAGATTGTACCGACGACTCTCTTTTCGGAGCATTTATTGATCTCAGCACAATACCCCTTGTACATACTTGTAGGGTTCAAATTAGTGTCATTTGCTAGCGCGAGTCTAGCACAAAGAAGAAATGGCAATATGCTGCCACCACAGAGCCCCAGACAGCTCCGTGACAACAAGACACAAAAAGAAATCTTCTTGTAAAAAAAAAAACAAGTGTGGACGAGACCGGGTTCGAACCGGTGACCTCAAGCATGCAAAGCCCACGCGCTACCACTGTGCTACACGCCCGCAACTTTAAAAAAGTGAAAATCTGGCACAGCAACTTTGGGGGCTGCTTAGTCATTGGCCGAATTTTTGGAGCGCTTTAAAGCGTTCAGCAGGGCTCGTAAGGAGTCAAAAACGTTTGAGTCAAGTCGAAATAAACATGCGCCATCCACCCAACACGCAGCACTTCTCCTCAACCTCCTCAGCCACCGTAACAACACTGTGTCGCTACGCTGTACACCATTGAGGGAATTGATCTTATAGATTATGCAAGAGCCGGTCTGACGGCAGCTGAGAGATTATGGAGCTGAGTAAGGCATGATAGTCAATTCTTTGGTCACGTGACAGCCCATAATCTCAATATCTTCCTTCCACCTATCATTACCACGCCATATCGTTTAGTCTGAACCGTTTCAGCCGTTGAGATCTGAGTTGGCAAATAGGGTTGTTTTGCTGGCCATGTGAGGCGATGATTGGAGTGGGGGTGAGGAAAGGTGGGAGGGGATTGGGGGTGTTTGGAGGGAAGTGCATGCTAAGAGGAGGTAAAGGGCGGTCTATGGACCAAAATGATATGTCTAATATTTCTGTAGCGTCCAAACTGAGCACTCTAGCTGGACCTTCCTCATTTACAGTCGCATTTAAACTGTGTATTTGGCTTTTCTTGAGAGTGTAAGTATGTAGTTGAGGAGGGGAGATATGTGGGCTGTATTGGGGTTTGAGAGGGGAGAAGGGGGAGACCAAGCAAGGTCGTCAATAGCGGCAGCTGAAATAGTTGTTTTGATTGAGCCGTATTTTCTTTGGCCCAAAAACCGTGACTACAGTCCAAAACCCCCACATCTCCGTCAATACGGTCGGCGCAACAAAACCAAAGCCACACGCCAACCCCCACTGTAGCCACCTCCCCAATGATACCAAATTTCCCTTTCCACTATGCCATAACCATCTCTCACCGCTTACATAAACCACACTGTCCTCACACCGTCCCTGCCCTCCACTCCCAACTTACCCTACCGCATTAAAGCCACGCATCCCGATAGCTGATAATCCCAGCCCGGTGCAACTCTACACCTCCACTTTGCGGTAAGATGGACCAGATTCGAGACCAGCTGTCCAACGTGTCGCTGTACGACGTCAAGGCGTACGTGCGCAAGGCCCAGAATGCGGTCATGAACTTCACGCCCATTGAGGCCAAAGTTCGCGAGGCCACCAACAATGAGCCCTGGGGCGCCTCCAGTACCGCCATGCAGGAGATTGCTGAAGCGACCCACAACTACAACGAGTTCCACGACGTCATGTCGATGATCTACCGGCGGTTCACCGACAAGACGTCCGAGGAGTGGCGGCAGATTTACAAGGCGTTGCAGCTGCTGGACTACTTGGTGAAACACGGCAGTGAGCGGGTGATTGACTACGCCCGATCTCACGTGGGCGTGATCCAGATGCTCAAAAACTTCCATTTTGTCGACGCCAACGGCAAGGACCAGGGCATCAACGTGCGAAACCGCGCCAAGGAGCTCAACGACCTGCTGAAGGACGTGGCCCGCATTCGAGCCGAGCGCAAGAAGGCCCGCACCCAAAAAAGCAAAACCAAGGGCTTTGGAGGCACCGGCAACAAGTACGGCGGCTTTGGCAACGACGCCGCGGCCTCCATTCAGCTCGGCGGCGGCGGCGGACCCTCGGGAGGACGATCGGCCCGGTTCTCGACCTCGGGCTCGTCGTCGGGATACGGAGGATACGGCGGAGGACGGGTGTTTGGAGACGGAGGAGGATTCGACGGCTCCGAGTACGACGGACCCGGCTACGGCAACAGCGCCGAGGCCGGTGGCTCGGGCGAGTTCAACGACAACGACTCGTTCGAGGAGTACGACGCCGGGGGGGATTCGGGGGACTTCCAGTCGGCTCCCCCTCCAGTGCCCTCCAAGTCGGCCAAGACGGAGGATCTGTTCGGATTCGACTCTGCGCCTGCCGCGACGTCTGCGGCGACCGGTGGCGACGACGACGACGAGTTCGACGACTTCCAGTCCGCCACTCCAGCCACTTCTGCGGCCCCTTCGGCTCCTGCTGCGGCCCCCAAACCGGGACTCACCAATCTCGACGATTTGTTTAAGAACATTCCCTCTAACGCCGGCAGCAACGGACTGAGCGGAGGATCGAACGGAGGATCGAACGGAGGATCGAACGGAGATCTTCTCGGAGGTGGCTCTTTCACTGCTGCCACCTCGTCGGGACCCAACTACGCCGCGTTCTCCTCGTTCCAGAGCAGCAACGCCGGCATGAGCTCGTCGACGCCCGCTCTGGGCGGCTCGGCGCTCACCGGCTCGTCCACCCCCGCATCGGCCTCTTCCACCGGTCTGGGAAGTGCTGCCGCCAAACCCGCCGCCTCCAAGTCATCCGGAGGCGGCGCAGACGCGTTCTCCAATCTCTGGAGCACCGCGTCCACGGGCGTCAGCAAGGCCAAGAAGACGGAGCCCACGTCGTCGCTGTCGTCCATGGCCAAAAAGTCCAACGAGCAGGCGCTGTGGGGTGCTCCTGCGGCGACTTCCACTTCGGCGTCGTCTTCGTCCACTCCGGCTCCCTCCAAGCCTGCGGAAACCGGCAATCTCCTCGATCTGTAGTTCTGTGCCCATGTAGACTTATTAGACCAATAATGAATAATGATTTGATGATTAGAGGGGGGGTGACGGAGAAGGCGATTGTGAGCTGCTTCACTGAAAGATGATGGCTAATAGTCGTCTCCAGAGAAGTAAATGTTAGCTCATGGTGTTTGATGTGCGAATCAAAAGGTGTCACCTCTTAGGGTGTGATACTTGTGGGTTTGGGGATACGAGATGATCTGAACGTGGCAGATGCGAATCTAGGCGTCGATGGGCATTAGGAGAGGATGCTTGGTTGTTATTGACGTCAACAGATTTGAAAAGGTGACAGTGCTTCGCTGAGGGTACGCTGGACCACTGTAGTTGAGCAGGATGCAACAGGGTGGGCTCTCTCAGACCAGAGACAAGAACACAGTATGTACTACGTTGGGAGTTTACAACCAAGAAAGTGAGGGCCCAATCAGAGCAGAAACTGCAAACGCTTGCGGGTCTATCAACGCAACGTACGAGTGAGAGGATTTCATAAAAGACACAGCAAATGAATCCTGAGAGTCTGCTCTATATTTTGATCAATAAAAAATCAGCTCAATGTTCTTGGTAACCTACCGAGATGTTCTTTTGTCTCAGAAGAGCTGCAAATCTTCTCTTTAGAACCTCTGTTGACAATCATGCGACAGATTGTCCAATAATAGCAGGAAAGCAATAAAAAGGCAGGGCTGTGTAGAGCTGTAGTATAAGTATGAGAATATATTTCTCTTGATTTTTTCTAGAAGTTCAGTTGATGATGGTGGGTTTGTGAAATTTGGCCTCTTGTCCTCTGGTACAAGTATGCACACCCCATTTAAGCACTACAAATCTCCAGAACATGCATATTTCGTGCAAAACCCTTGCTTCTTGAAATGTTCATAAGCGGTCACTTCTAAAAGACTTCTGTAATTAAAAAGCACCGGGGTATGAAGAACACCCCACTGATCATTCTTCTTTCACGTTTTAGCAAATCGGCTGCGTTGCTCCTGAGAAGGAGGCTAGACAAGGTTAATCGAATTCTGTCCCTCGAACTGACATTCGCACCCAAAATCTTAATCGAGTGTTTCCAAGCCATGATATTACATAATGGTTGTAGAAAAGTATGAGAAGATAGCCAGGACTCATATGTTACGAATGATATTAATATCGAGCCTACTTGGTATTACAGTGAGCTGTTGTGGGGTTTTCTATTATCTCAGGATTCACACCACCCGCGTTTTGGATTTCTTGGTTGTAAACTCCCAATTGGTGACTGTAGGTCTCGGATGTTTGACAAGTGGGAACGGTAGGTGGTTGACAGACAGAAACAGGACCGCCGTACTTTCGGCCTGCTAAAGACACTGAAGGCAGGGGAATAGTTCCGTCAGCATGTCTTAACCAACAGGAATTGCGTGAGGCGGTATCGGCATTGTGAGGTGAAGACATCTGTCTGACGCTTCTTTCTGGGTCCAGATCTGCTTGGGAAGGCGTAGCACGAAAAAAATCATCATCTTTGCTAACAAATAACCAAGCAGCTTCTACTCTAGGCAGCCATTCCAAAGTGCAGCCTGTGGGCTCACAACTACACATACAACAATTATAGCAATCAATCATTAAACAACTAGGGACACCAAAGGTCATGGGGGGTATTGTTTTAGTCTAACACCAGAAGTTGTAAACTCTGTACATGAAGTTCTTCTGGCTGAGGGCGTAATTTTCCTCGGCCATCTCGGCCTTGACTCTGTCGAGATCGGGCTCTCGTCGCCCAGTGTCAATGTCCAGGTCCTTGAGCGGCACCCACAGACCGTCTCGCTTCCAGATCTTCCAGAAGATCCAGAATCCCAGAATGACAGGAGCAGCCAGGAAGGCCTGGAAGAAGTCGGAGGCATCGGGGGTCTTTTGTCCGAGAGGGTAGAGGGCGATCCAGAACTGGGCCATGAGGACAAGGCAGTTGAGAACCACACCAATTACAGATCCCCAGACGCCGAAGCCAGCCACGAACGACAGCTCGCCGGTGTCTCGGCCTCGATACTTAAGGGCCATTCGGAAACGGATGTGTGCAGCGCAGATGGAGCCCCAGACGAAGATGGAAGAGAGACCAGACAGAGCCAGCAGCCAGTTGAAGACTTCGTTTCGGGTTTCGGCACCGGCAGCAGCAATGAAAGAGAAGAGACCAAAGGCCAGCACGACAATGATACCGAAGATGGGTCGACCTTCTCGATCAATGTAGGCGAAGATCTTGGGGGCCTGTCCGGACTCTCCCATGGCAGCGATGGTTCGACTGAAGCCGTAGACAGCAGCGTTGCCGACAGAGAGAACCGAAATCATAATGACAACGTTCATAACTGAGGGCAAGCCCTTGACACCAGCCAATCTGATGGCAATGACAAAAGGAGAGGCAGCAGCGTCAGCAGAAGAGGATCCGTTGAGCAGCTGATCGTTGTTCCAGGGCACAAGCAGACCAACAATGGTAAGAGAGACCAGGTAAAAGAGACAGATTCGCCAGAAGACCTGCTTGGTGGCTTTGGGAAGCATGACTCGGGGGTTCTCCGTCTCGGCAGCAGCAAGACCACACAGCTCGGTACCGGCAAAGGCAAAGGCCGCAGTGACAAACACAGAACAGACACCCTTGAATCCATGGGCAAAGGCTCCGGGGTGCTGCCACAGCTTACCTCCCTGGTAATCGTGGAAGGCTCCTCCCTTGGGTCCTCCTCCAGCGGCCATGACGATTCCAAACAGAATGAAGCCAACAATGGCAGCGACCTTGATGATGGAGAAGACAAACTCGGCTTCTCCGTATCCCTTGACTCCAAACAGGTTAATGACACAGATGACGACCCAGAAGATGGACACCCATGCCGCAGCGTTGATGTTGGTGCCGTTCATCTCATTCCAGAAATTGACAGTCATGGACGCTGCCACCAGCTCCAGAGGAAGAATGACAAACCAGCCCATGATGTAGTTCCAAGACATGGCAAAGCCCCATCCGGGATCAATGAATCGAGTGAAGTAGGTACAGAAACCTCCAGAGACAGGGAAACAGACAGCCAGCTCTCCAAGAGCATGCATGGTCAGCAGTAACATGATACCAATGACACCGTAGGCAATGAGAAGAGCAGCAGGACCTCCGTTGGAGAGAGTGCTACCTGATCCCACAAACAGACCAGTACCAATGGAGCCACCAATGGCGATCATCTGCAAATGTCGACCCTTGAGGTTTCGTTGGAGGGGAGCGTTGGCAGTCTTGAGGGCTGTGATCTCCATGGGAGTCAGACCCTCGAGATCAAGATGGCCGACATCTGCCGGGCCAAATCCGTGCTTGAACCGACCCCAGTAGTTGAGATGAGAAGTATCGGGGGGTCCCTCGGCTTTGACCTCGTGGATCTCACCCACCGAGTTGTCCATGTCGGAGTCGACGTTTTTTGTGAAAGATTTTCGCTCGTCCATTGATTGTGTTTATCGAGTCCACCCCTACACGAGTACTTATACTCTCTCATTGTACACCTCACCTCACTCGGGCGGACTGGAAAAGGCCCATTTCACTTATCTTGACTCAAGGTTCGATCACCGAAGGAACTCTGATAGGGGACCTGGAGTAAGATGAAAACGCTGCCAGCCAATGGTGTTATCTGGGGGAGTCGCTAGACAACGGCATTAGCATTGGGCTAATGCGAGCGTCGTCTGTATCGTGATGGACACTGGGACGGCTGAACTAGGTCAACACAGACCTATTCGAGGGAACGCAAAACAAGCTGTGGGGAGGAGGGGGGATTCGGGGCTCATTTCACTTTCGTTACTAATCTACGATACGTTCACTCTGGCCGATGTTGAACGTGATGGAGCTTCGGGGTTTCTTTTAGCGCAGCTCCAGTCTGTAGCGAGCGCCTATGATGAGTCTCTCAAGGTCTTGGACAATGCGTTTCAACAGGGTACTGAGCTCCTGAAGACGGTATATTGGGAATGGATACTGGAATTGATCTGAAGGCAACAAATATGTAGCTTGTAAGATGATTGAAAAGAAATATCAGCAACTAATTAATCAGTAGCAGGGGTTAGCAGATGATCGATCAGTATAGATCGTATAGACAGTATCCCTTTGCAAATAGCAACGCATTGCTATCCGTTGAGTCTGTTCTCGTTGTCATCCAGCGGTACTGTGCTCAGTACAAGCTATCATTGATGACTTTTGGTCGACAACTCAGTTGAGAATATCCACACTCTGCGATCCACCTGTTGGACCAGCATTTTCCAGTGGACTTTCCCGAAAGCGACGAGGGTGTCATTTGAGGATGATGGAGACGTGTCAGAGATGGGGTTGTATGTAATGATTTGCTCTGAAAGCTGTCTGTATTCTATACTGGCTTAGATTTGAACAATCGGAGGACTACTCATCAATCTACATGTTCTGTTGAGACTAGCACGGTTATCGGTAACTGGGTTTAGACGCCTGATCATGATAGTGACGAGTCGACTGGGTGCGATACTCTGTTTTTGATACTCTGATTTGACACTCTGATTTGATACTCTGGTTAGAGTGATAGTTAGCTGAACTCAGACGGGAGTGCTCAGATGCTCGATAGTTGTGCCCTGAGGATCAAGTTTTGCCCGGCTATCCGTAGCTGCTCCGTAAGACATTCGTCAAGCACCTCTCAATCTCCTCAGTGGGATCCTGGTTGCTCAGTACCCGAATTGTACCTGAATGATCGAGTTGATTGTAGAGTATAACAAATGGTTTAGTCTCTGCCTTTCAAAACTTCAAAGGTTGTGTTTGTTACGAAGACGCAGCCTGAAAGCCATCGACCTATCAAAGGCTCAGATCAATCTCACGATTGCTCTGGAGGATGGTCAAATTCAGAAACCAGATACGAGTAGGTGTTGATTATTAATTTTGTTTACAGCTTTGGTGGTTGGGGGTTTGATGTCAACCAGGCTGCTTTGTTGGACTTTGTTAAGGAGCTTGTGTAATTTAGTTGGGCTTACAATAGACTCTTAACCTGTCACACTAGGCCTGTTGCCGTGAGAATTTGGGGTCAAGGGGTGGTCACGCAGTTGTGATCAATCCCTCAGTACCCAGTTGCGAACAAGCCTTCAGTATCCATCTGAACCCTCGGTGCCCCAATGTGATCAAGCCCTCAGTACCCTGTTGACCCCAGTATGAGCCAAGTATTCGCTTCGCTCATACTTGGTCACACTTCACCCCACTTCACCTCGAGCATTCGCTTCGCTCATGCTCGGCACACTTGACACTAACGCCGGTTTGGAGACAGAACATGATTGCGTCCTCTGCTTTGTTTTGTGTCTGTGTTGTGGAGAGTGGTGAGGAGGAAGAAGAGGGTGATTAGAGTGGTGGTTTTGTTTTAGAGTGGTGGTTTTGTTTTAGAGTGGTGGTTTTACGTGTGTCGTTTAAGGTGGACGGTAAAGAGTGTAGTTCACGTGACTGTTGTGAGATGGTACCACAGTCTGCGAGAGTGGAGATGACTGTACTGGTATTGATGGTTTGATACTTGTATGTACTACCAGAAAGTCGTCTTCAAATGTTTGAAGGACATTTACAGTACAATACTTGTACGCCACAAACAATGATGACAGCTGAAAAGAAACCATAGACGCCGATTTCGAAGACTCTTCTGTTCCTACGACGATATTGTATTGCCTTCCTGTAGACTAATTTTTGCTGATTCTTTCAGTTAAGACTCTTGTTGGAAATAGTGAGCTGCAGAGTTCCGCTGGGGGTACCTATTTCAGTGTTGCAGGGGTGCTAGCAAAAAAAGAAAAGGTCAAAGTCGTAGATTTTACCCATGTTTCAAACCAATGTTGTTTTATCTAAATTCTTGTCCATACAAATATTCGAGATAATCTACATTCTGTGTCAAGTTTCACTTTTGGTCAGTTGGGACTTTACTCAGCTTTACTTGGCGAATGAGAATGACCGAACTCAAGATTGAACACTTTATTGAAGCACTGTCTACTATCCCAGGCTCTCAAAGAATGCATCACCAAATCTATTCATTAATACAGCAGATAAAGCAGATTCCATACAGCCCTTTCTGCTGGTGACTTTTTGCAATGAATTTTCAGGCCGTCTTGTCTTACACTGTAGGAGGTAAAGTGAGGTGTATCTCTTTTTGGCTGCTACCTTTACTCAGGTGTACAAGAGTGAGAGTAAGTGCGAGTCATGTTGGGGGCTTTTGGAGAGGCCCTAGATCGGTGAAGGGTTAGTCATGTCTTTGACAGCTTCATTCGACTTAGTCAGCTACCAGTTCACAGGTCTTTCTCTTACTGTCAAGGTGCGATTCTGGAACTCAATGCATTCAGGCCATTGACACTCTAGGGCCATATAGACAGGGGAATATTTGATATGAGTTACTCCCTCCTAAACAGATTTCGCCGATTATTGAAATGCGACCATTTTCTGCTTTACAACAATGTCCTTCGGGAAGCGTGTATTAACTTACCAGTACTTGATCTCGACACCCTTAATGTTCGCCCGGTTGGAGGCTGATTGGGATATTTGTTGAGAAATAGTCGTGCTGGGGGTGCCTATCTGGCGATAAAGCGGTGGTGGGGAGATGAAAAGTAGTTGAATGGATTAAGCGAGTATGAGTTAACAACAAATATGTCAGTTTCCCCAGCCGCTGCAGTACAATATTTCCGAGATATCCGGCATTTGTGTTCCTGTTCTGAGTAGATATTGTTGGGGGTATAGTGAAGAGTTACTTGATGGAGTCACACGACAACCAAAACAAGAGATGTGTTTGAAGAAGGGAGACTTCGAAAACAAGGGAATTGGTGTGTTTGCAGTAATGGGTCCGTTCAGAGCATTGTATGGGGAGAATTGGAATGGATGTCACATACAATAGCTACCTTAGAAGCCGTTGAACACTTCCATCAACACACTTATTGACTGAACTGATGTAAAACTTGCGAGGAGATTTCACGTGGCTGTACAAGTCTTCCGGGGCTTCCCCTACGTCCAATCACGTGACCGGAAGATTCATGGCTGAGCAGGACCCTTGTCAGCTACAATTGACACAGGTGAAGCAATCGACTGTCGCGTGTATTCTTTTTTTCTTTCTTTTTTCTGCATCGTATAATTGATGCTTACTACTTTGCTGACCTCGCTGATTGAACGAACTTTGAGTGTTCACAATGGTCTACTTGTAGGAATGAGTATCATGTGATTTCAATAAAAAAAAACCCCACGAAAGCCCTCCCCTGCCAATTCCCAACGTGTCCGTATCCGGCTCCTACCCCCAGTGTTTATCCCGCCTCTTTGGCTCTGAAACATGCTTACTTTTGATTTACTGGAGGGGGCTATGACAACAAAAAAAATACGACGCAATCTAGAGATCCTGAATTGGGTGGCTGGAGAAGTAATGAGAGGCAATTAATCACGGTGGAGTTTTGGAGGTAGAGCAATTATTCACCAAACAAAACTGCCTCATTTTTTTCCTCTCTATCACGTGTTATCCTCTGCTTAGCTCACACCTTATCCTCTGCTCAGTCTATGCACTCATTGTTTATGGCCTTGTTTACGTGCATTATCGAGGGTGCCAAGGTGGGATATTGATGGGATCGTGGGGGGACCCTTACTAGCCCTGACACGTGTTTTATTGCTGACTAAAGCTGAATTCAAGCAATCCTTCATTGTTCAAAACGCGTAAATCGTTTCTATATCTGAATCCCGATCCAGAATCACGTCTCCACGTCTACTTCTTCCCCCCAAAACTCTGTGATAAAGTTGAGCAAGAATGCTAAGAATAGATTATAAACAGAAGATGGAAGAGGAGGTGACATGTTACAGGAACAGAAGACAACTTCATGGGAGCTCAATTGACGCAAAACTCGGACTCCTGTTCGTAGTATTTGTCACGTGACCTCCAGCAAACCGCTCACCTTTTTTTCAACTCCCCCCCCTGGATCTACATACTCCAAGGGGTGAGGTGCAGGAGCCAAGCGTTCATATTCAACTCTAACCCAGAGCTAGACACGTATATATACGGAGAGCAGTCTTTAGTCCTCGATCTCTTCCGGTAGTTCACTCACCGCTCAATCGTTCACTTTTGATCACCCCCACCATGCGAATCTCCACCACTCTCGTTGCTGCTCTCTCTGCCGTGGCTCTGGCTGCTCCGGCTCCGGCCCCTGTCAACGCCATCGTCAACGGCGACAAGCTCAAGAACATTGGGTCTCTCGGCAAGCGAGATGTCGCCAAGATTGCCCAGGAGAAGGTCATTGTCAACGGCGACCAGCTGACCAAGGAGGTCAACTAGGCGACTTACTACAGCCCTCACCACAACCCTTGAGCTCAGCTCACTGTATATTTAATCAATTAATGACTTACTAAGTGGTAAGTGACCAGGTAAGGCAACTTGTGCATTGTATGGCCAGTACCAGTACAGTCTGGGAGGATAATTGGCAAGGTAGTTATGGACAACAAAACCTGTGCCAACTTCAGATTTCAGTACGACAAGAAGTCGATATAAGTATTTCATAAGAAGCAGAAGAGTCTTGCGAATCGGAATCTATAATTAGTTTCACCTTTCACCATAATAAGTTGTGGCCTAAATGTCCTTCAAAACCTGGAAACGACCTTGCCAATTCTGTGAACTTACTGTACGTGCACAACAGTCAAGCTCATACACGTCAGGCACCACGGTCCAGATTGTACCAGGGTGATTCCATTACCCAGATGACACCCTCAAACAAGTATCTTCACGTGAGTTGAGTGTGTCACATATCACAAGTATCTTCACAAACATCAGTCTCTATAAACCTCTTGAACAGATCACGAACAATTAACCGCACAGTATTCTTCCTCCCCACCGCTTGCCTCGAGCACTATGGCGACCATTAACCGACTCTTAAGAGCCGCCGCTTCCACTGGGCCGTCTTTTCACGTGATTGAATCTTTTTTGCGAAATTCTTAGATCACCTATCCTGGTGGTCGAGAGAAGATCCCAGTTTTGGCCATTTCCAACCAGCTGACTAATTAGATGAAAATTCCTCTCTATTCGCTCACAAACACCTTCAAAGTGAGGTTGCGAGCTCGCAAGTTCCAAAAATACCCTCCACTTCTTTACCCGTCGTCCACAACCCGGTTTTATACGAAAATCAAAATCTCAAGTTGACCCTGTCGAAATAGGAAATGAATTTGACAAGTGACAAAAAAACAATCAGGCATTCAAGTGAGACAAATAAAATCTAGGGTAATGCCCGAGAAACTCTTCGGAAATTTCCGAAAAGTGTCAAACGAGCTCAAAAGCGGTTTGTATAGGATCACACATTCCACTTACCGGTACATGTAGTATCCAGGGGACTTTCTGCTAGAGCATTAGCCAACAATATGAGTACCTGGATAGAGAGATCCAGAGAATTGAGAATTGAGAAAACTGGCTCTCGAGAAAACTGGCTCTCGAGAAAACCGGCTCTCTAGACTCACCATTAATGATGGAGATCTCGTATGTGTCCACTTGTAGGAACTTGAATGTGTTTGGTGGGATATGTGCAGCGAGAGAGTGAAGATTGAGAGAGTCAGTTAGAATGGCAGAGAGTTGTGGAAATCGACTAAAATTGATATCATTTTTGTCAGCAAAAAAATTCAAATCGACTAATGTACTTTATATTAAAATCGGTCCAGTCAATCAGATTTTGGCAGAATCGAACGAACACCTCGTAAATTCACAGTGTGGGCACAACCGTGAAACTATCATTAAAGATATTTTGGAGCAGCGATACTTGGGGACAGGTCGTAATTGGTATCAATCAATAGGCAATTTTCTCCCAACCTCAGAAATACGGTCGAACAACCCCAGAAATCAAAATTAGCAAGACAGGAGAAACACTGGTTTCTGACCTTCACAGCGCAAATTAACCCTATATTTGGCGTAAGAGAGTTAAAAAAAAAAAGAAAAAAAGAAAAAAAGAAAAAAAGGGAAACCTCCAACATATAAAATAAACCAGTGAATACCTCCTTCTCCAATCACATCGCTACATGTCCTTTTTCAAGCAATTTATAATCTTCCTCCACATCTTCCTCCTCGTCCTCCAAACTCAGTTACCCTACTGCATGACAATCTGCACTCAAAGTTGATCCTCCATTTGAGCATCACCAAGTTGAGAAGAACTTGGTCATAACACTACACAACATACAGACACACAGAGAATGATTGTGAGTATATTGAGCGATCACGTGAGTGGTAACGTGACAACGAGCTCCTCAACCACGTGATAAATCACGTGACAACCCTCCAACCCCCCCCCACCCCACCTAACACAGGTTCCAAACAAGACGAAAATGGCCGATCTGGTCAACTACCGACTTCGTGTGACCACCGTGGACGGCAAGCAGATGGTGGGCCAGATGCTGGCGTTCGACCGGTACATGAATCTGGTTCTGAGCGACTGCGAGGAGTTTCGGGCGACGAAAAAGTCGCTTTTGGAGGCGAAAAAGACGCTGTTGGCGGAGAACGGCGAGTCTGCGTCTGTGTCCATCACCGAGGAAAAGCGGACTTTGGGGCTGGTGATTCTGCGGGGCGAGACCGTTGTTTCTGTGTCTGTTGAGGCTCCTCCTCCCACAGATCCCACAGCCCGTTTGGGCAACACTGCTCTTGCTCCTGGGTCCGGATCTGGCAAGAGCATTAACCGGGCGATCCCTACTGGTCCCCGGGGAGCGCCCGGAGGCCCCGGATTGGGCGGGCCGGTGCGAAGCGGACCTGGAGGACGAGCTCCTCCTGGGTTCCAGGCTCCTCCCGGTTTTGGAAGGGCGTAGGGGGGGAAAGCTGAGCATTGATTACTAAGCTGAGGGAGGAGGAAGGAGGAATGAGGGGTGGAGAACTCGAACTCGAACTCGAACGCCACTCAGACTGTCATTTTCGATGACTAATAGATGAGATGTGGCTCAGGATGATGTGTGCATAGCCTCACTTGGGTTCACATTGAGCCAGAGAGATGGCCCCAAAATGAGTTCTCTTTGAGTCATCAGGTTAGTTCCCTTTCAGTCATCAGGTGAATTCTCTTTGAGCCATCAGTTAAGTTCTCTTGGAGCTCGAGATTGCGCCTCATTCAAAAACAAACCACTGAGCAGAGCGTATCTTTTTTTTATGACAGTGCTCCGCTCATGGCAAAAAGGTATATAATATAATTGGCATAATAGGAAAAGTATTGAGGTGTGTGCGGACAATTAGCACTACCGTTGTAGGATGCTGGTGGTTGGCTGATGTCTATTGTTGAAAACCATATGATAGGAGGGTGGTACAGTACTTGTACTGTCCATCTATCAGAAAGAGATTCCAGACCAGTAGATAGCTCCATCTACGGGAAACCCCAGCATCACCATTTACACTCGTGTAATGGTGAGTGCAGAAATAGTAACCTACCGGTACTGTACCGGTTCTATTTTCATTATCTATCCTGTAGGTAGAGTTTGTCTAACTGTCTGATGTCTGTGTCTCTTTATGACAAATGGGCGAGTACAGTCCGTGGGTGTACAAAGTTGGCCAAGTGTTTGCCGATTTGTCTGCCCATTTGTCTGACAATGTCTTTCAGATGTCTTTCAGATGTTTGATGGACATTTTGGCCACAAAATCATACGATGGTAGGTGAAAAAACCCGTAGATTCCGATTCGGAAGACTCTTCTGCTTCTTACCATATCGACTTCTTGTAGTATTAAAGTCTGTACTTGTATATGAGCCAGGTTCTGTTGCCCAAAAAAAAAATGATTGCCAATTCTAGTTCCCAGACTGTACCATCGTTCTGGTGGTAACACTACTGGAACAATGTGTCTTACAAAGTGAGCTATAAGTCGTCTAAATGACTCAATATCAATAGTCGTACAATACGGGTGTTCTTAAGACCGTCATCGTGTATCTTTTCTTTCGTTGAAATCTGGCAGAACATACGTCGAATATCGAGGTTGTGAGTACTGTATTGGGAGGCCAATTAAATCTGGTGTGATATATTTCTGAGGCCGTGTCAACTTGAACAAGTGTGCAGACTCGCAGAAGGGCAAGTAAGACCATGGGACTCTGGCTGGAGTTCCCTTGTCTTGTGTTGAAGTGTCGACTCCAGTATGACATATCTCTGAGGGCCATTCAACATACTTGAAGCTGGTCTGTGTAACGTGTTTCTGATAAATTAAACAGCAGCAATGGTACAGTAGAGAACTAGACAGAGTCTTGATAGCAGATGCAACAACTGTTTGCGTTTTGTAAAGACAAACCTCAGTTACGGGATTTGCACTCGTTGAAGTATCCAAACTCTTGAAGCCTGGAAAAGATCTGAAAGATCAAACTGACTCTTTCAATCGCAAGCAGAGATTGAAAGACCCAATTACGTGACATTGGATCTCGCTCAGACGTATCTCCTTCTGAAAATTTCTTGCAGCTACATTTGCAGTAAACCAGAACTGGCATCAACTCCAGGACCTCGAAATTGCTCTCATTCAAGTTTGGAGGCTGTCATAAACACTTCATTATCTGCCTGGGGTCCAAAAAAGTCGACTAAATCAGGCAAAAATCGCGGCATTACGTAATCCACCTCCAGATAGCACAGGCCACATTTTTAGCGTTTTTAAGATTCCGGCGGATTTAGCTCAGTTGGGAGAGCGCCAGACTGAAGTCATTCTTCGGTCAGAGTAATCTGGAGGTCCTGTGTTCGATCCACAGAATTCGCAATTTTTTGTCCTTTGTGGGGGATGGTCTTTTATGTCTTAAAGACAGCCTTCCCGTTAGTCTGGATTTGGCAGCCTTTCTTTTGAGTCGAATAGTTCTGGTCTATTTTTTAGCTCATGATTAATGCTCGAATCTCATTTCAAATGTTTACATAATCTGATCGTTTTCGTTTGTGTAAAAAAAATACCACCTAGTGATAGACAGCCCGACGTGGGGCTTGAACCCACAGCCTTGAGATGTCCTGAATAAGAGTCTCACGCTCTACCGATTGAGCTAGCCAGGCTTGATGGGATCCGGCAAGTGTTGAGACTACAAGAGGCAGCCAAAGTGTCTTAGTAGCCGGAAATCAACCATATTGCGATTTTGACTAGCTGGAGAGAATCTCTGTAGATCAAGGACTCCATCAATAAAGTCAGATTCATCGCACCGCCAAAATTGGGCAAGTTACATTGCATTCTGTTTTACCTGACTTTTTTCATTTAAGCATATTTTAGCCTTGTCTTAGTTTGAAAAATACGAGGTGCGTCAAAAAAAATCGACTGCAAAAATAGTGAAAAATGTGCATAAGAGAGGCATTTGAAAGAAGTTTTTCACATGGGTCAAATCAGAAGAGTGTGCAGAACTCTCCCCGAGTCTCAGATACTCATTTGCGGGCAAAATCGCGAAAAATAATGCTTTTCTAATACACACGGCAACGGTCAAAGTTTAGGAAACAAGTCGGCCGTCATAGTATAGTGGTTAGTACACCACGTTGTGGTTCTTTCAGCAGTGTCCCGTGGAAACCTCAGTTCGATTCTGGGTGACGGCAAGCCGCTCCGCAAGGAGTATTTCTTTTGTTTTCGATCCACCCTGTGATGTTATAACTTTCATTTTCCATTAGACTACTGATCTTTGTGATGATAAAACTTCTTCTGAGGGCATTTTTTTGGAGCCTCGTAGAAACCTGACTTTTAATATCACCAGAGAAATACTGGTCTTTCATTTTCAGCATCTCGTCTGGACTTTTTCGACTTCTTCTGGATCTCGGAAGTGAATGTGAAGCTGATCATATGTGGTGCTGATTCAATCGGTAAAAGTGAACATTTTTGAAGAGAGATCGGTGGGCAAGCTGACAACCCCTTCTTGGATGGTTTATGAAGACTCTTCGCTGATCCAAGACGTCTATAAACTTCTTTATCATGCTCACTACTGGCTACACAAGTATCTATACGACTTTAAGCTTGACTTAAGACAGCCTTGAACTTGATGAAACCAAATAGATGCTCAAAAGAACGGGTGACATGTGATACAAGTACTCGTACCGGATAGCTAACTCCAACTCACTTGTTCTCACCGTAGATGTCCATCGTTGTCCTTTGATCAATGTACAACTGAACTACAATACTTGTGGGACGAGCCAGAAACCACTGAAGTTCAGCCAACGGCAACAAGTCACTTGTTTTGCTCTCACGATACGTTTGTAAGGCATTTTGAGCCAGTTTTGTCGCCTTCATTAGTCATCACACCACCCAACCCCCTGCTCCTACGCTGCCCGGATCTCACGAGTCCGCAATAGTTTAGTGGCTAGAATTTCCGCCTGTCAGAACTCACGTTCAGCACGCGGGGGACCGGAGTTCAATTCTCCGTTGCGGAGCTTCTTTTTGCAGGTATCTTTGGTTTTCGTCGAGACATCACCATCTTGTCAGGTATGTACATACCGGTACGAGTACGGTCAGATACGTTGCAGTGGAAGGGCTGTACTTGGGTGTACTGTAAATCGACCAAAAATGCTTCTTTTTTTCTCTGGACATGAAAGATCGAATGTTGAGCGCCTTACTCTTTGTTCAGTAGCTCCTCCAGACGTCCAGCACTTACCTCCTCTTCTGATTGAGTTCCGATAAGGCACTTGGCGCAACCTTATCGTCCTCGGAGATGATGAAAGTAGGAACATATATATCCTCAAAGTCAAACTATAGCCATCTACAACTGGCATAATTTGGATCAATATCGAAGTGCGAAAAAAATGGTGTAAATGTGAGTAAAAACCGAGTGAGGAGTTTCTGATGAAAACCATTTGTTTGATGATTTGATAGCTCCGCATGGATCAAAGAACTCAACTTTTTGAAGACGTGAGTGACAGCGTGACAGCCCAGAAGTGCCTACCACCATGTTGAGCCAATATTTGAAACATATTTATGGTCCCATTGTTGAATGGAATGACTTTACGTGGGTGAAAATCCCTGGATACCACTGTAGAGACAAATCCATCAGTGGGAATGAATTTGTCAACTCGCTTCTCCCGACGAGTCTCTCTAATATAGAGCAGATGCTGGTTGTTGGAGTATCCCAGTAAATGATCTGTATAATGTATTTGTTGTATAAGTTTTACTCGGTCCAAGATGTGAGTGTTGGACGTGGGGTCTGAAACGTGGGCTTCGGAAGATACGAGCAGCCAGAGTACACCGGAGCAAGGAGACGGCCGAGAGGAGTAAAACACACCTTTGAGAACCGCAATAGCTAGCCTGGGGCGTTTCTTATAAACACTTGTAGACACATTCACGATCTGAACACCCTTGATAACGTCCATACTCGGTTTCACAGAGACACGAACAAAAGCACCATCTGCAGAGAGAACTTGTCACACAGCTGCGATAGACACAAAATCAACATCAGGCGATTCACCAATGCCCCAAGAACAATCCCAAGTCATTTATCCACTTCTCTCGCTTCCCAGGTGTCTTCTTACCTAGATACGGGACTGGACTCGTTTATTCTGGTCTGCATCTCGACTCGGCAAATATGACACTGTTTGGCGATGAGATTTACAATCCTGAACATGTTCAAATTGGTATTTCCAGGTGTCTATACTGGGCCGCTGAGGTAGAGACGCGAACAACCAACTAAGTCTCAAGTCAGCCGACAGCCACCATCCATCAACTTGAAGTTCAGGACCAAAAAGCGGGGGTTGCCCGGCCAACTAAGTGGGGGAAATGGACCAGATGATCGTCTGGAAGTGTTTAAGATAGACAAAAAGCTTACCGAAGTACTGCGTAGCTCATTTTACATTGGACGGAAGTGCTCTTCAAACTTATACATCCAATGAGGGGCGAGTTGTCAGTTCATGGACTATCTGCCTGGTCCGCCTCAAATAAGGTTACAGTTATTGTCAATTTAGAAACAATGCCATTTTTTTAAATCATGGTCATTCGACCATTATCGCCACCACTGTAGGAGAATCAAGCGAAACTCAGCAGTGTCTGGTATTGGAGAGCTGCAAATGTCCACGCACAGCTCTTAGTGACCTCGAAAATCAAGTTACTTGTCTTGACATGAAGTTAAACTATATGTCAGCGTATTTAGAGTGTAATTGATGAATTGAAGCCCTTGTGAAAGACATGATATTGTGTAATTGCACTACATGGTATTTGTCTGGCTCATTTTTAATCGATACGCCCTGATATGACTCTTCCAAAACATTCTGCTGCGCCTCCTTTTCCGCATAAAGTACCGTGCTTTTAAGGTTTCATTTGCCACCCAATACGAGTAACCTTAATTTACCTCCATAAGCGAGTCTAATTACAATACCAGCTATAACTCACCCTAGTCATCATATTTTATACAGTGATACACAGACTAGCAGACTGACAGTACTCAGCTTCACTCACTTTCCGAAACTCTTCACAACTACAGCAGAATTCCGCTTCATATCAACATTTCTGGAACATTCGACAACGCTCTCTTTCTTTCGTTTATGCAGTGATCGACACTAATTTCGCCACTAATGCAACAGTGACGATGTGATTCCGAAATCAATCCGACTCCCTGAGCAATATAAAAGACCCTCCAATCGCCCTGTTTTTCCATCATCAGAAGTCGACCAGTCTCTCAGCTTTCGCAGAGGATTCGGCCACTTCGAGAGATGCCGACACTGCCGAGCGAAAGCAGTGAAGCAGTCTTTGTCTTGCGCGAGCGGACATTCTTATCACTCCTACCATGACGCAACTTGAATTCATTCCTGTTGCCGAGTTGGAGAGTCAGCACACCTCTATTCATGCATCTACGAGATGGAGCTATGACGAGCAAAGATTCGCAATCTACTCATGAGCTCCTTCTCTCAGATGGTTCGCAACCACGGGTGAAACTCCCAGCATGAACAACACTTTGGGGTCTGCTCTACTGGTCCTGTCGCAAGGCAGTATTCCAGAAGTTGCGGAGTGGAGGCTGCAAAGCCACTGCTACGATGCAACTGTTGAGACTGATTAAAACCGTGCGTGAAGAACGCATGAGCGAGTAACTAAGACGTGAAGCTGAGCGTGAGCTACGAAGCTGCCGAGTGAAAGAAAACCCCATGGTACATGCACTACGAGGACGCAGGGTGATGACGAGTTGGAGGCTTAGCAAGCCCCTCAGGAATCCTGACTCCATGGATATGAAGCTACGACGGGCACGAAACATTGTCCAAGAGCTCTCCGACAGTGAGGGTAGCTCCCTAGGGTGCAATTCCCTGCATGGATAACCACACCTGAATGCTTTGGAGGGATGGACTGTCTTCTATACCGTCTTATGTCCACTCCATCTGATGCTGACTTGGTATCAGTACACCAGGAATCACGGTTAAGAGACAGCTGACACACGATCCAAACCTGATCCAGCTTGTCCGCCTGAGCATAAGCGTCTGAAAAGACCGCCACTGAGCAAAGTGTTTGTGCCCAACCTGCCAAACCGCCAGAGTGAAGAGCCAGTCCGAGCCGCAATGAGCCAGAACTTGAGCCGCCGACCGACAAATGCCTACCGCCAACACTACGACAACGCTGAAAAGCCGCCTGGAGCTGATGACGGTGCAATTCCACCAGCCACCAGAGCAGGAGACGTTGACGCGACTGAAAACCGTCAAGTTATGCCAGCACGAAAGTGACACTGTGAAACGATGACGCCAGCGCAAGGTGACACTGTGAACTGTGAGAGCAGAATGCCAGCACCTTTTGAACATGGGCCAGCAAATCAGTAAGAGCCAGAGCCATGTCGATGAGCCAATGAGTGCCTTTGAGCCATAAGAGTTAAAGTGTCATGCCAATGAGAGCCAGAGCCAGCGTGCCAGAGCCTATAAGCGCACAAGAGTCTAGAGACAGAGCCGATAAGAGATATCAAGCCAATGAGAGCCAGAGCCAAGACAATTATCAGGCGTCGGAGATCTTATAATCTGATTCGCATTCAGAAAGGATGTAGGCAGTCGAACCTCGAGACGAGGATGTAGACGGAGCCGAACCTTTTAGTTTTTAGAAGAGAGGATGTAAGCAATGAGCTGAACCTCTGGGATAATACATTATGGACCACAGAGTCCCTCCCAAATTATCACTCGTAGCTGTGTCGTGTAGCAGACTGTAGAATATTGTAGAGTTCCTTCAATACTCAAATGTGGTATAGCTAGACCCCGGAACATGGTTTCTTATCGCATTTGACCATTTGCACATAAGATCATCTAGAGCACTGTAGTTTTCAGAGTATTAGCTGTAGCTCTCAAGGTGGCTGGCTCTGGAGTCTTCTGAGTGTTCTTGTACCATGTGGCCTTCCCTGTATAGCTAGAAGTCGCTGTCACCATGAAGTCCTCAACTCCTAGCACTGCAATCGTCATTCTCTCAAGCCATGCCCTGGCTCTTCGACTTTGCAGTAGCCCTGGTCGATAGCTGGAGCTTACACGAGCTCATATATGTAACTATTTTCTGCATCCGCATACTCCAGAGCGACTTGTTGGAGACTGCTCTTCCGAACTCTTGCCATCGTAATCTTAGTTGACGGCTTTAGTTAGCAGTTGTTGGAATAAGAGTTCTGCTGGGGGTATCTATTTCGGTGTTGCAGACGTTCTAGACATGCAAAAAGTACTTCATTCGAAAGCCCGTGATACTGTTCCAAACAAATACCTACAGAATGAAGCCTCGCGTCACACAATATCTCGAGATATTCACGTCTCCCTGAGGCTTACTGAGGTATGGTTTGTTGGGGTTTTACTTGATTGAACTTTGTTTTTAAGCTATATTTAGATAGTGAAAGCAAATAACAATTCAGACCTCGGAATTTGGGTTGTCAGTTTGGCAAAGATTTTGTATGGGGAAAATGTAGGATGAAAACATGAGTGGATAGCCCTGATCTGGGGGTCTATAACCATGTACTTATATCTACACCTTCTCTATCTACATTTGTCAATAAACTACTGTACCCCAACTCCGTGTCGTAACGCAGGGCTGATGCGAGTTTTGGTCAATTGTTTGACCCAACTTCGTGTCGTAACGCAGGGTTAGAACGACCGTCGGTCCAATCTCAATAATAAGACTGCCTTTAATTCGCTCGAATCTGTACACCGTTCGCTCGAATCTGTACACCGTCTTAGAATTGTAGTCAGATTCGAGCGCAGATGTTCGTCTTTGCTGACATAATCAGGTGGTACATGGAAGACAATTTGAGAAGCCAAATGATTGTGTGGAAAGCTTGGTTGGTAGGTTTGGGTAAACGAAGAACCACTATGACAGTATCAGGCGCTGTAGTGACGCCACCGCTTCAACAACTCTACCGTTAGATTCAGCTCAGCTGGAGCTTCATTTTGGTGCCATTTGTGTACGCTCCCGTTGGTCCAATGTCAATAACAAGGCTGTCTATACAATTGTCAACGAGGTTCGGATCTATCGTCGAAATCCTTCAAACTACAGTATAAGTTTTCAGATCCCTGTAGTTGGTTTTCCAGACAGTTGATCGAGTACAGTCTGGGAGATATATTGGCAAGGTTGTTTTGGACAACAAAACCTGCCATGTCTGCAGACTTTAGTACTACAGGAAGTCGATAAAATAATGTCATAAGAAGCAGAAGAGTCTTGCAAATCGGAATATATAATTCTTTTCACCTATCACCATAATAAGTTGTGGCCTAAATGTCTTTCAAGGTCATGAGCGAAGCGAATGACCTTGATTCGTCCAGGACATGAGCAAAGCGAATGTCCTAGTTTGCCCACGTCCTGGATAATACAAGTCCTAGTTTGTTCATGTCCTGGATACTGTACAGTAGTACAAGGTCACCGCTTCGCCAGAGTAACGTTTAACAAGGTCATTCGCTTCGCTCATGACCTTGAAGTAAACCCAAGTATTAGCGCACTACAGATCTTAGAGTACTTGTACGAGTGGAGGAGCCGAGGAGCTCTTTTAGTACATGTCGTCAATAATGAATCTTCAAAGTTGTAGAATCAGTCAACTGAGGGCATGACTGAGAGCTGTGGAGCTTTTTGGTGTACAGCCTCTGAGTCGCGGTGAAGCTTGCTTAAGACACCAAACTTTTAGTCCCGTAAGACACTGTAAGAGATGAATGGTATTTACATACGGCTGAGGGTTTGTAGAAGCTGTAGAGCATTCTTGTCGCTGCAGAGCTTTCTGAGACTCGGTAGAGCCTTTAGAGTCACTGTAGAGTGTACTTGTAGAGTACTGTTTATAGAGCTTCTAAGTACAGATCAATATCAGTCACCTTAGAATCCACAGCAACCTCTACAAGTCACTTTGAGATCGCCGATCCACTCAAAAGCATTTCAAATCACCATATAGCTCCATTGAGTCACCGCAAACCTCTTTAAACAACAATATAGCTCTACAGATCCACTTTTGAGCCTTCTGAGTCAATTTTGAGCTTTCTGGGTGCAAATTTGAACCTCTAAGTCCATCTTGAGCTCTCCAAGTCCATCTTGAGCTCTCCATATCGAGCTCTCTAAGTTGAGCTATCTAAGGAGCAATTCTCTCAATTCGCCAATCATCCTTCTCCGAGTCTCTAACATAAACCACCCGATCATGAACCCGGCTCTCTCGTCCTTGCCAGAATTCCCATTCCAGAGGCACCAAACGAGCTCCTCCCCAGAAATCGGGGACCGGGATTTTTTCGGTGGTTTTGAACTTGTCGCTGACCTCCTCAATCTTCTTATCGAGCACAGATCGGTCGGCAATGACTTGCGACTGCGGAGACGCCCAGGCGCCAATCTGCGAGTCTCGCGGCCGTGATGAGTAATACTCCTGGGACTCCTCGGCTGACAACAGCTCCACGTGACCCTCGACTCGGACCTGGCGCTCGGACTCCTTCCAGAAAAATGTAATGGCCGCCCAGGGGTTGGACTTGACGTCACGTGACTTCTTGGAGGTCCCCCAGTTGGAGTAGATGATGAGTCCTCGGGGATCGAGTTCTTTGAACAGCACCGTTCTCGAGGAGACTCGGCCCGAGGGCAATTGGGCCGTGGCGAAGTTGACGGCTTCCGGAATGGGGATGTCTGCGTCCTTGGCTTGCTGGAACCATTTCTGGAACTGCTGGATGGGGTCTGGAGCCACGTCTTTGACGTCCAGAGTCGCCTGTTTGTATTGATGGGTGGGGTTGGCGGAGATGATTTTGTCGAGGTTCATTCTGGCGGTGGAGAAACGACGTAGATGAAGGGAGATGCGTGACATGTTGGAAGGAGAGTGGGAGGGTGTGGGGTGATGTGGGGAGTGGGTATCTTAAGTCAAAAAAAAAAAAAAAACCGAAAAAAACCGAAAAATACCAAAAAAACCGGATAAAACCAAAAAAAAAACCGAATAAACCGTGGACGTAGCTAGTTGGGGAAAATGTGGATGCAATTGGTGACTGGGATTGGGGAGCAATCGTGAGGAACTGGTTTTGAGCCGATCCAGAGCGGCATTAGACATGTACAACGCCTGGAGTCTAAATAGCCAATGGGAAATGATCAGGCTGTGGGAGAGGGTGTGGAGGAGGTATCGGGGGTGATGGAACTGGAATCAAGTGATGTTGTTCTGGTAATGTCCCATTCTGAACTTCAGCCGATTTGGACTAAAGTTGGTTACTCTAGAGACAGTCGAAATCTCTGTCCTCGAGTCACTTTGAGTTTGGCTAACAGTGATAAGTGAGCTGATTGAGGGAGTGTGACTGAGACATGCAAGTACCGATACTTGGTACGAGATGAAAACAGTATCACTCATTTTCGTTGCGGAAATAAAAAGCTGGACAAAGAGCTGTTTTCAGCTGATGGTCACAGAGCTGATTTTGGCTAAGCGTCAAATCCTGCCGTTTGAATAATACTGTCTCGACCAACTGATACAGGACTGTCAGACATCCACATCTCCCTCAGTTGGGTCAATGAAATGGAGTCTGAACCGAATCAAACACCTCGGAAAGATGATGTGCGTTATCTAAAACATTTTTCGGCACCGCGTGAAGTCTGGGCAGTCATTACGATTACAGCCTTGGTCTTGAGTTGCAAGCAGACAAGCCACTCAGGTTTCAGGCTCCACAGCCAGCAGATTGTATCACTGCAAATAATAGTTTTGACGTGGAGCCGGTTTTTGACCAAATGGAGCTCTAACCAAATGACAATCAATCAGTCAACTCGCCAGAGGATTGTCTCAAGTACAGTACTACACAAGTACCGATACCAGTACACATCGAATCTCAGCTACAGCACATGCAGTTCTGTAAAGAGACTGAGAAGGCAAGTCAGCAAGTCGGTTACATCATTGGACTCATAATTTGCCGCCGACTCTACTGAAATTGCTTCTACAGACGCAGTACAATTTATCGCAACTCTACAATCTCCATTCTGTGACCTTGTGAAACCCAACAAACACCTCGTCTAAGCGTACTCAATGACAAACACGCTACACTGCTCGAAATATTGAATGGTAGGAGCTTTACTTGGACTAATTTTTGTTACATAACCGTAGATTGGCTATAGAATGGCTTGCTTTGTAAATTGACAGCACCTCTGGAACATCGAAAGACGACCCCCAGCGCAACTTTTCTTTCAAGTAAAGTTCAAGTAACTGGCAGATCATGAGCGAATGGTCTGTGATCGAAGGACCCATTCGCTCATGGTCTGTGATCGAAGGAACCATTCGCTCATGGTCTGGTATGTGATAGAAATTCGCATATCTGTGATTGAAACTCGCTCATGGTCTGTGAAAGAAATTCGCTCATGGTATGTGATTGAAGGACCCATCCCGAAATGTAGTCAAGTTAAGTAGTGTACCGGTATTATGTTATCATATAAGAAAAAGACAGATCATTTGCTTCGCTCATGATCTGCTTTTCATAAAGTGCATTTTTCCAGAATCGAACTGCGTGCCCGACGAACGATTACATAATCACTATTGGCGACTCCAAAAACATGTCATCGTTTCAGACACGTCATTGTGTCCGTTCTGCCACCCCTTTACCCATCCAAATCGACTCTTCCTATCATCCCCATGCCTTTACCATTTTTCCCGATCGGAATCCTCAATTTAGCTACCTCCTCAATCTCGCCTCCGAAACTCAATCTTGTCTGGTCAGCTTAATGCTGTCTCTGGTCAGGTAAATGATGTTTCTGACAGTGGTTCATTTTTGGTGGAAATTGGTCTATTTTTCTACAGAACATCGCTGCAGTCTCTCGTACTACTCGTATCCAATTTGTTTACCAAAACCTCCCCCAACCCCAAACTACACCCCTCCCCAGGCACTTGTCATAACCTCAACGTTTCACATGCATGTCCCAATGTGCCATCTACAAGGTACAATACAGCAATTACCAACAGCTCTCTCCCCCAACATGTCCACAAAACTCGAACGAACGATTGCTCGAAACGACGAGAAGATTGCCGCTGGCGAGTTCTACGACGCGCACCAGGGCATCCGGACGGTCGCCAACCGATACGTCAAGCAGAAGGCGTACAATGATGCGATTGAGGTGCTGTACAAGGGCGCCGAGTCTCTTCTCAAGGCCAAGCAGTACGCCTCGGCCAGCGACCTGGTGCTCTACATTCTCGAGGTGTACACTATTGCCGAGGTCCCCGTGGACTCTGTGTCGCGAAACCGGCTCATTTCGCTGATCCAGCTGTTTGACGTCCACGAGCCCACTTTGGTCAAAATCAGCAACGAGGCCGAGACCTGGAGCGGCAAGTTTGGCCCCGTGGCGTCCGGCGACGCGCTGCTGCACAATCTCTTTGGATCTGTGTTTGCCAAGGCTGATGAAGGGTATGAGGCCGAGAAAAACCTGCTTTTGGGCACCAAGGAGTCGGCCCCTATTCTGGGCAAGCTGCTGTTCGACTGGTCCGCCGAGTCCAAGGACGCGCCCCACGATGCGCCTCTATTCTTGTCCCGGGGCGTTTTGGGCTACCTGGGCACCGAAAACGTCCGAGACGCCACCTCCTGCGCCCAGACGTTTTTGAACGCCTACGACGCCAAACACAGTCCCGCCACAAACAACGTCGAGGCCGCCGGCGACTCGGTCATCACCACCTACGACTCCGTGCCGCTCTTCAACTTTCTGCAGCTGCTGATTCTGGCGTGCCGGTCGAAAAACCCGGAGACGCTCAAACGTCTGCACGCCCGGTACGCCCAGCAACTGGCCCAGCTGCCCGCCTGGACGCCCGCGCTTGAAAAGATTGGCCAGCTTTACTTTGGTATTGTTCCCAAGAGACAGGGTAACATGTTGGAGGATTTGATGGGGTCGTTTTTCAAGTGAAAAACGGAGGAAGGGGATATAAAGGACGGAAATGACGAAGAAAGGAGCTTGTTGAAAACTCGAGAGTGACGGAAGAAGTCAGATAGCTCGATAACTCAGCTAGTAGTACTCCGTAGATAATGCATTTGAATATGGTTAGAGAGGGAGATTACGTATTACTTAGTGCTACTTGGGAGTTTAGTTAGGGGGAGGGGGGGGGGGG
>ULGU01000005.1:1933921-1983706 GCA_900519015.1 Yarrowia osloensis
GGGGGGGGGGGGGGGGGGAGGTTGAGAGGGTATACAATGTTGGAGTCTCGGTCACTCCTCACTCACTGAAAAACAATTTCAGACTCCTCTGGCACTCCTCACTCACTCCGTACTCCCTCACTCGCTCTGCTCGTTCGCTCGTACGTCGTTCGTTCGTCGTTCACATCTAAAACACACTAAACAGTTGATGGGATCATTTCAAGGTCACATTGATCGATTATCGGGCTGTTCGGCCTGGGTTATTTGAGGGCGTCAAATCCCTCTACCCCTTGCCTGAAAATACGTATATTCGGGACAGCGGCTCTCTTCAACCCCAGCGAAATCGACCGAACATATGCCATGGGCAGACGACCAACAGTTACTGGCGCCATCGCTTAAAAATACTGAATAAATGAATTGTATGTATGTATGTATGTTATTTAATTAAATTAAATTTTAATTAATTTTAATTAATTTTAATTTCCGTTGATATTCTCCATTTAAAATACCTCCCAACATGCGAGATAAGAGATACGAGATGCAGAGTGAGTGAAACGGAGAGCAGTCGAAAGTGAGAGATTATTGATAAATGGAGGATATACAAAACTACAAAAATGGTCAAAAATCGCACCGTAATCCATGGCTGACCCCATTTTGGTGTGCCCCTCACCAGCCTCTTATCATCTTCTCATCATACCACCTCAGCCGGATTACGTTACAGCGGGGTAAGACTTTCCTGATTGGATGTAGCAATGGAAATAAACACACTGTCAGCACGCCAAAATCGACGCAAAGTACACCAATCAAATCCCCATTGTCCACCACCGCAATGACGAATCTCCCGCCCGAAATCTGGTTCCTGGTCTTCTGTCACTGCAACGTCCAGAGCATCGTTAGTCTCGGACAAGTCGACCGTGTTCTTTTCGATATCTTGAGATCAGAGAGTCTGGAGAAAGTACTAGAAGAAGCAGTACTCAGTACATGTCCGTTCGTGAGTCCTCAGCAACTCGATACGACTTGTGAGACTCCAGAACCTCGCTTCAGTGAGTGGTTAAGATGTGCCCTCGTACTCAACGACAGATTGAAGAGACACACTGTTTCTTTGAGCGATTACGTCCAAGGTACCAGTCCCTCCAACGAATACTCGTATCTCACCGATTTGCACGGTCTCAGCACTACCCAGTACTCTCCAGGCATGCTGAAACTCCTCTCAGCCGACGACTCGAGTTTCACAAGACAAATGGTGCTAAGAAAGGCCAAAGGAGTCCTGGAGAGGTTGCTGGCAACAGAGGGACAAGAAGAAACAAGATTCTACGACAATGGAGTCCAAGTAGTGGCTCAGAGAGGTAGAAAGATGCTGGTGGTCAGTTGGAAAGATGGTAAACTTGACTTTGACAATGTTCACGTTGAGAAGAATGAAGAGGGAACAGTAACACAACTTACAAACCATACACTGGTGGTCAAATTAAGAGACTCAACTCACTCTTTCCATCTCTTGCACAATCGTCAACTCTTACATCTCTTCTCACTCAATTCAGCTACTCCTCCACTGGTGTTTGACTACAACGGATACTTGTGGGTGATTCTAGACAACCAGCTGTTTCCTGTTTTTATCTCAGTCTTTGAAAACAGCTGCGTCTCTCGCTCAACAGGTATGAAACCCCTCCACTTACCTGAAAAACCAATCTCCAGCTCATTTTGCACTTTTGCAGAAACCCCCTTTCGACACAGCAACGGAACGAACCGGTTCTTGTTGCTCTCAGAAAACCCATACACGACCTGCGATCTTTTTGTGGACCTGAAAACGGGCAAAAAGTACGCCAGTAGACCCCTACAGGCTCACGACAAGGTATATCCTGTTATTGATAGACAGACCCTGTGTTTTGTCAAAAGACCATGAGCGAAGCGAATGGTCTGTATTTGAAGGACCAGACCATGAGCGAAGCGAATGGTCTGTATTTAAAGGACTCATCTCAAAATATAAACAGACCAAGCCAATGGTATGTATTAGGACCCATCTCAAAATATAGACAGACCAAGCGAATGGTCTGTATTTGAAGGACCCATCCCAAACAACCTCCTGGTGGTTAGTGTAGATGAGGAAGAAAGGAGGCTCAAAACAAGCTGCATGGGGACCTACAGTGTGTACAGTGCACAGAGGTGAGACGAGAATAAGAAGAGGTGGTGACTATAGTGTAGCAACTGATATCTCTGACTACAAGCCGTCCAGTTTATCCAATCTCTTGTGTCATTATTATCACTGAATCAATTGTACACTGTCTTGATGACTGACTAAGATCAACCCCATCTCGCAATAGGAGGCTCCATGTCTCAGACGTTCTAAACGCATATAATAACGGCTAAAGACCCATGTCAAGCTGGCTTATCACAAAGCAGTCGGTTTGACAGTTTTCTCGAGGTTTGACCTCCCCACCAGCTCTCACACATGCTCTAGTTTCTTTTGCCTATACCCCTGCCAAACAGTCTGTGTAGACCCACATTTGCACTGAAACACCCAAATCCAATCGAAATCGATCGGAAGCAAGTTTGCGTGGTTTGTCGTCATGCGTTGAACACGTGATTTTTCTCTCTTTGAAAATACCCGCACTTTCGCGCCTCTGGACAACCTCTCAGTTCATCCAACTTCCGCACAATTGGATTGTGTTTAGGTTCTGTTTAATTAAGACCCTTTTGGGAGACACTCTGAGACATGCCACGGCTGAAGGATTGGTTTGTTGGCCTGGTGGGGGGTGATGGAGATGTGGGAAATGCTTGAGTGTTGGAAGGGCAGCTTCAAAAACACATTCATCACTTTCTATCTTTCAAATCCTCCCTCACTCTCATTCTATACAACTGCTTGCTTTCGCTTCGCTCATGATCTGTCAGTTACTTGAACTTTACTTGAACTTTACTTGAAACAAAAGTTCCGCTGGGGGTGGGTTTTACGTGTTCCCGAGGTTTTGACGACAAACAAAGCACACCAGTATATAGCCAGTCTACGGTTGTGTAACAAAATTTCTTCCAAAAATAGCTGTTGCCTTTCAATATTTCGAGCAGTCAGATCATGAGCGAAGCGAATGATCTGTGATTGAAAATGCTCATGATCTATCTGTGATTGAAAATGCTCATGATCTATCTGTGATTGAAAATGCTCATGGTCTGTGATTGAAAATGCTCATGGTCTGTGATTGAAGGAACGTTCTCAGAATGTTCGCTCATGGTCTGTGATTGAAGGACCGTTCTCAGAATGTAGACAGACCATTCGCTTCGCTCATGGTCTCTCGAATATCTGGGAGTTTTGTTCCGGACAACAAATCTGTCATATCTGCATTCCACCCATCACCCTCTTATCTCAAGCACCCTCTCTTCTCAAACACCTTCCTATTCACCCATCCCCCCACCTCCACCCCTCACTCCTAGCTCTTCCTTTTTTCTCGTCCCTCAGCTCCCAACCCTCATCTCGAGCACCTTTTCCTTCACCCTTCTTGACCACTCCCTGTCTTGCAATCAAGTCCCTGTTCAAGTCCTCCCGCCACCAAGATTTGAGCAGGTGGTCCGTGTATAAGTACAAGTACTTGCACTTGTAGGAAATTATAAACATTCGACCGCAAGGTCGTCTTCAGTCAGTGCAAATAATCTTTCTTTCAGAAGTGTCAGTTTTAAGCGCACTGTATCCTTGGGTGCAGTCGATATGTTCCGTCTGTTTGGAACGCATAACTCAAGAATCCACATGACCTTGATCAGAGTCTTTTTGGGATGGGATTTTTCACAATTTTTATTGAAAGCTTGCTTCGTCACGTGACCAATTGAATGGAACTGATTCTAATGTTTCAAACCCACGTGAAGTCGATATGTGTGATCACATTTGGTTCGTTCATTGACGTGAGACTCTATAACTTGACCTCTATATTGTAAGAGCATCACGAGGTTACAGTCGCCTATTTATACTTGTATGAACCTGTTCGGGTATTGTTTTCCGAAGTGTTTGATACCTGTAGTCGTCAGTGTGAACTCCACCAATAACATCAACGATATATTCAGACGTTGAGTGCGTATAGACATAGAATGTGCACAGAGAGGGCTACTGCACTGGTACTCGTACTGTACTGAACTAATCTCCTCAAGGAAGACTCAGCAAAGACGCACTTCGGTATCTTGACTCTACAAGTACAGCCTCTTCTGCCATTATTTGAGCACTTCGACACCCTAAGAGGAACCTGCATACCTCCTTCATCGAAAAACAACATCACCTTCTGCAATCGGCCATGTATAAAACCCGCGGGTGTCCAGATCGTCTTTCCGGAAATACGGGGCCATTTGATGAGTTTGCTCCTCAGGATCAGGGTCGAAAGGGTCTCCTCTGTAAGATCTGCCCGTGAGCAGATCTCCGATCCAGTCGTATCTTCTCCAGGGATGAAGAACAACGTATCTGTCGAGACCTGATTCTTTGTTACCCCGAAGGTGAGTCGTCATGGTAGGTCGCATGGGCCCAGCGTGGAGGACTGGAAAGTTGGAATTTACAGCCAATTTTGCCTGCTGCCCCACCCTTACCTTTTTCAATACCACCATCGATAACAAGAAAGTATCAATCACTCGAACCGGTTCCACCGAGAACGTGAGTGACTCTGGTTGAGGTTCGTAACGCGATCATGATCCCTCTTGAAACGCGAAGGGTGACAGCTGAGTAATGTGAAGCTGAGTGATTGTAGCATCGTGCACGCAGGAAAAACTCGTCTACTTGTACAGTACTGACACAGTGATTCCTGGGCACTCTCTATTAGACTCTGTCCATGAGCTCATAGAATGCTTGGAGCCAGGACATGGCCGACGCACATGCCTTCTGTAAAAGAATTCTCCTTGGAGTTTTGATGCCCCCGTGATAATAAGGCCAATCTAACACACTCCGACATTCTTGGCAAGTAGCAGTCATCCACAGTAGAACAACCTGACACCGATCAAACTCGCAGCTTTCCTGCCTCCCACAAGTCTTCCCTGAATCGCGAGCAGCTTTAGTAGAGCGGCAGAAACAAAACTCAGAAGCGACATCAATCGAGCATCTTCGGTTGGACTGAAGCTGTTCCGAGTGACCTCCTCTTGTCTTACTACAAGTACAGTAAATGTACTATAAGTGGATGTCGTGAAAGCAACAAATCTGGTGACACGACTTGGAGTGGAAATAGCAGAATAGGAATCAATCAGAGGAGCATAATGAGTGAAGCCGTCTGTGTCGAATGTTGGTATCGTCTGTCTGTATCATGATGGGTAATTATATGGGTGCCATTCCATTGGTATCGGTCGTCAAAAAAGTGCTGTTAATGCAACTTCCTGTTGAAAAAGTCACCGTATCTTTCCGTGCTACAATTCGAGACCAAGTTGTCTCGCGTCGACGCAACTCAGATAGGACGCTCTTCAGCACAAGGAGATTAACCAACGCCCAAGGTCTCAATCTACACAGCTGCGACGAAAGACGGCGACTTTGAGATACTCCCAAAGCTCAGGAGCTGGCACATTTACGATACCACACGCTCGCTCATGAGCTACAACTACGATACTGCTCTGCAGACGCTCGCACATTGTATATAAAGATTCTTTTACCTGAGTTGAATCATGATTAATTGAATATAATAATTGAATAATGATATAGTCCGCTGTTGAAAATAATAATTAAATAATGATATAGTCCGCTGTTGAATATAATAATTAAATAATGATATAGTCCGCTGAGCACATGAGCGAAGCGAATGTGCTCATGTTGTCTGTTTGTTCTCCATGCTGTGTGTTTGTGTCAAGAGCCTCCCGACGTCTCGTGAAAGCATTGAACTCACTCCAGTCCCATTTTTCGTAGCTGGCGAAAACGATATCTCGTCGTCTTCAGTCTTCGAGACGAAACAGTTACAGTTTTGTTGAAGAAAAAAGTCCGCTGGGGGTGCCAATTCGGTGTTCCAGATATGTCAGCAGCGTAATAATGGTGTCAGAAGATACAGTGGCCTTTCTGTATACATTATTTGCTTTGTTATAATCTCGTCCAATACATAATTTCGAGTTAGCGACGTTTTTCCGCCCAAAGCCGGCTATGCTTACTTGGAAGCTTACTTACCACGGCTTGCCGCTCCAGGAAAGCGGATCAAGCTGTCTAGATCGTTGGAGAACTGTGAGAACAGACAATAATTCTGAGTCGAATGGGGCGGCTTCAAATGGACGTTGCTTTAATGAATTCGACTGTCTGAGACAGTCTAAGATGTGAATACTTGCTCCTTAGATGTTTCTAAATAAAGACCCACTTCCCATACAGTAGTTGAGGATATTAGCGTATATTCAATAGACGACTTACGACAACGCAAAAACTCCATCTTCAAGGACTGCTTAAAATAAATCAGTTTATTGACCATCTGTGACCATATTGACAACTTTTGAGTACAGTACTTGCAGCTATTCTACAGTCTTCAGACAAATAGCTTCGAGGTTCTCTCTTGGATGATCCATTGGTCGTATCATTCCTCTTTAACGACATGCCCTCAACAACAGCATGTACAGAGATGATTCACAACGCGTCTACTTCCATCCTTGGAGCTCCAATCTATATGAGCTGGGAAGGCTCACCTAGATAACCCTGGGGAATTTCTAGACACCTTACGGAACAAAAGTTGGTCTGTTTGAACTCCCTTCTCCCCGTAGCCCACTAGTCGTGTCAGCCCTCATTTACGGTGCATCCTCAGCTACAGTAAACAGAGCGTGACTAAACTTGAGTGGACCACAGAATCCAAAAGTGAATTTTTTATAGCATGAAATGGTCAGCAAAAAACATTTCGTCAAAATCTGCTCGTCAAATCACGTAATATGATCATTCCCTTCTCTTCACTATATTTTATAATCACAATACATCTTTATATTACGTAATAGATGTTGAGAGATCATATTGTCCACGGTGTGAGGATGGAGCGCGTAGATGTATTTGAGACAGGGTAAGCGAAACAATGGCGTCTCGAGGTCCAGGTAACAGGACTTCAGCCCGGAAGCAGCTCTGATCCTCTTCCTGCACACGCTCCTCCTCATCCCACTGGAAATCCAGCCCCCATCACTCAATAGGATTGATATAAGCGCACGCTAAGGTTCCATCTCATGTGGCCTGCATTATCAGCGCTAAAACCAGAAATACATCATATCGCTTGTTCATGACCCCGCAAATTAAGCTTCGTGAAAATGGCCTCATTATCTGTTGAGAACGACCTATTACGTGTCAAGTTTATGGCACCTAATCCGGGTTTCAGGTTGATTCGACATTTCGTGAAAAAAGCTTATTTTAACTCAACAAAGTTCTTGACATTCCGCATAAAAGCGACATATTCCCACTAGTTCTTTACAAACTCAGTCGGGGATTGTCCCAGCAGGAGAAGAGGGCATCGAAGTTTGCATTGCAGGTCTTTGACTGATGAATACTTCAGGTCTCCAGACGCTACATTAAATCCCCCACTTTACTCAACAGTTTTTGACGGTAACCTTAATATCTGTAACCCCTCTTTTGTGAGCCTGGTGAGCGGATCTGTGGGTCATGTGATGGTCTTGTAACCGCAGAGGTTCTGAGCACCATGCTGGTCTGGTGCTTGTCGTTGGGTCGTAGTGTTTAAACCAAGATTAGTTAAAGAGCGCCAGGATTCACTGGCACCCACTTTATGCCTACAGTACAGTAGGCAGTAATTCGTTGACAATGAGTAGAGAGCTCTCTGCATGGAAGAACGCCCGAGCATGCTACCACACCACTTACCCAGCTGTGTAGCAACAACGGAAGCGCAGGAGTATATTACTAATACTCAAGACAGCCTCCAAAGGCTTCTGGCCAGGCTCATTCACTCGTTGTTTCTCTTTGTAGCTCGTGCTGTTTACAGTGGTCCAGCTCTTCAGGGCTTTTTCCAAATGAGGACAGCTAACTACGGCAATAAGTAACCCTATTTATTAGTTACACTCTCAACTGGCGACAAGTGCTGCACCATAATAAGCAACTACAAGCAATAAACGAATGCTATCAACACAAAAACATACCTGGATGATCTGATGTAACCTATCAAGCAACATCAATGTTGTTTCGCGTCTCTCACACTCTTCTTGGCCTTTTTATCAACACATTTCCAGCTACCCAAAGGCCGGGTAACCCCTAAAATGGGACTTCCACATCACCTGAAAGCCGCTTGAGAGATGATACAGATCAGAGAAACATACTGTAAGACTCGTGGGACCCCAAGCTATCCTCTCGACCACTTCTTGAGGGGATCTGAGGACATTTTCTGAAAACTCCGATTTTTGCAATTTCGCCTGATCTCTACTCAGGAAAATATTCAGATTCCGTCATTTTCTGACCAGCAGAAAATTAGGTTTTCGGCGAATATCAGCCTAGGGTTGATAAAAATATCACTGGCACAAAATTCAGAGTGCACTCAATTCAACGGTACTGCTCCTTTACCTACCCGTCGCCTCTAATGTGGTTTTATCCTCTTGCAAAGTTGCGAAAAAAATATTTGACCCCTGATTCGGGCTTTTTCGGTTTTTTTCGAAAACTCCCAAATTCGAGAAACCTTATTTTCTAAGATTTTTCTCAAACTCCCAAGGTTGGTTCAACTTTTGAAATCTGAGAAATGGATTTGAGAAATCAAAATCTGGAAAAATAATCTGAACGCAGAAATTGAGCCAGACGTCTATACGTGTGAAAACTGCAGATAGATAGCAAGAAGAGATCTGTGGGAAGAATATGACAGAATGAAGATGAATAGCCACGTGACGTCTATAATAGTCGTGTATCGCAATGGAGTGACCATAATCAGTTTATTTGATGCTGTTCCTCATTTCCATGACTGATCCTTTAGTCAACAATGCCTTCACTAAGCTGCAGTCTGCTTGTTGGGAGATACTCGATAAATAAGGTTCTCACAAAAACTCGTGGGGAGTACCCCATGAGGGTCAGGGCAGAAAACTGAGATATTGATTTCTGAAGAGAGGGGAGGGCAACAAAGACGGGAAATGATTTCGACGGAATGAAGACCATTTGGATATGGCTGGGAAGTAGTCACACTTGACGCACTATCCAAATCGACGCAGTAGTATTGAATTTTCCTTTCATCGTCTGTCGTGCGCAAATGCTCGATAAACGGCTCCTTGCAGCAACTTATGACAAAACAAAAGGCACCAGAGGCTGACTGTAATCCATATTTGTATATTCAACTATTTTCTCTGTCAAAAATGTACTTTCCATGTGCTGTTATGAGGATTTCTACATTTTGTCTGTCTGCAATTCTTCGTTTTCGAGACGTTTTTCGGTTTTCATTTTTATAGGAAACCTGAATTCATCCAGTTGAAATAAGGTTTCAAACAATACATTCACTGCTCGCACAACTAAATATGACAATGATTGATAAGCCAGTTAATACTACCAAGTCGTAATTGGTATCAATCTGCTGGGATTCATCTCACAAAATCTGACCTAGCGTGTGAATAGATATTCCCAGTCGTTTGAGAAGAATGTGGGATATGTGTGCTCAGCCGGTTCCGGCTCTTAACCGAATGGGAAACATCTCGCTACTCGACATATGTCGGGGCCCGGAAAGGCAAGCGAGTTCGACTCCTGCTAGGAACAGTGCGCACACACAATCGAACCAACCGTGCATCGTCGTATTTGAGACTTACGCGTAGAAATTGACTCCTCCCCCATACTACGCCTTCGATCGTCACTGTGGAGCCGGTTCCCCACCCCACCAGCCTTTCCAGAATGGAATGCTGGAGTAGGATTGAAGACTGGAGTAAAATCACCGCCAAGGCGGCGGGCTGCTCGGCCTGGGTTACTTGAGGGCGTCAACTCCCTCTACCCCTTGTTCTGAAAATTACGTATATTCGGGGCAGCGGCTCTCTCCGAACCAGCGAAACTAAACATCGAACCCTGTAGCTGGCGACCCAGTGCGATGTGCTGGGTAGCCAGTTTGAGACCAACAGTTACTGGCCGCGTGCTTAAATATACTGAATAAATGAATTGTATGTATGTATGTATGTATGTGCACAGCCCATATCTGAGTAAAGAGGATCACTGCAGTGGGGGGAGTATAACGTCTACATGGCAACGATGGCTCAACAGTAGAAGTACAGCACCATTGAATACTAGTCCTGAGACAGAAATGAGTGTTTTTTCAACACAAGAAACCATCTCTTGCATACGTTTGTCGCAGCATAAAGTACATATTATTTAGAGTTTCCAGCACTACGAATACGAGGACATCTTCAGTGACTACAGAATTAAGATTAAGGTTATCACAGCATAGATTACCAGTTCTTTTTGTGTCTCTCCCTCATACACCTCACTTTGAGTCAGAACGGCATCGTCAAAAGAACCGACACCGACTCTGTTGAACGGCAATTTGCAGGATTCTCAAACACTTACCTTCGACATTTCGATCCTACTAACTCGTCCGATGTCAGACCCTGTCTTCGTGTTGTGACAGACGTCTTTCGTGGTTTCATGAAGCTCTTTCAAAAGAGAGAAAGGGCTCCAGCTCTCTTGGACTTCTGTAAGCGAACAAACCATGGAGATCAAACGAACAGTGAGTATTCCGTCTTGCAGCATTGATGCGTTTTACAGCGCTGATGAGACCTTTCGTCTTCCATGATACTTTTCATCTTTAGTCGTTGACAACAGGGATGTAGTCCTGTTGGACAGTAAAGCTCTTAGACAGAGCGTGCCTTAGCTTTGAATAGCTTTTCTTAGGCCCAATCTGTCCATCTTGCCACTCTTCCACTCAGGTATCAAGAGGTCTTCATTGTCAATAGTATCCCAAGCGTTGCATTAGGATACCAGTCATTCTTCCATCTCCCAAGCAGTAGATCATAAGTTATACTGGAGTAGCAGCACCTCGACCTACAAAAGCTACTTGCACTAGTCAGACGGATAGTACTTCTCCACAGTTGTTGCTTGCCGTATAGTCTCCTTCAGAACAATGCATGTTCGCTCACACAAGTCTTCGAATACATTAGAATTGATTGAAGATCGAGACAAGGTGTCTTAAATACCTGACTACGGTTGAAGAGACTCTGCAGAGTCATTCTCGACTTATTCCATTCACTTGAGTTTACTCTTGTACGACTCTGTCTTTTGTGTGTCAATCCTGGAGTCACACCCCCACACAGGATACATCTAGACACGACCACTGGATCTCAATCGACACAAAACTAGCACCAGATTGACAGAAATCACCCAAGAAACACGGGAGTACACTTTTTGGATATCTCCCATGGTTATGAGAGATCTTCTGACAACTCCAGCATTTCTCAAAGGCCGGGTAACCCTCAAAATGAGAGTTTAACCTCCTCGTATGGCTGAAGCAGAGATCGCAGAAATGAAAGAAACATACCAATACGCTACCTGGACTCAGTGCTATCATCTAGACCACTTCTTTCCCCGAATAAACGACATTTTCCAAAAAATTCAGATTTCGCAATTTCGCCTGATCCCTACTCAGGAAAATGTTCAGATTCCGTCAATTTCTGACCAGCAGAAATTTAGGTTTTTCGCGAATATCAGCCTAGGGGTAATGAGAGTAACACTTTCACAAAATTCAGAGTGCGCTCGTTTCAGCGGTACTGCTCGTTTATCTACCCGTCGCCGTTATTGTTGTTTTATACTCCTGCAAAGTCTGCGAAAAAATATTTCACCCCTGATTCAGGCTTTTTCGGTTTTTTTTAAATTTTCGAATTTTTGGAAAAGCTTATTTTCCTGGTTTTTCTCCCAAAGTCCCAACCTTGGTTCAACTTTCGAAAACTGAGAAATGATTCTGAAAACTGAGAAACGATTTTGAGAAATCGAAACTCGGAAAAATTTTGAGGAAAAAAAAAATTCATCCCACCAAGACAGGCAGAAAGACATAGAAGGGCACGTATAAAGACTGCGAACCAAATGTATACAGACTGAAAATAAAGAAATAGTCACGTGATCGATACGATGGTTATGCCACGTGATAGAGTAACCAAAATCAATCTATTCCGTACTGTTCGGTGGTTCTGGGACCTTTTTGTAGTCAACAATACCTCCTCTGACTCGTTATTTTCTTGTTGGGAGTTACCTGGAAAAGTAAGGTTTCGGTCAAAAGTTGTGGGCGACTCCCCATGAGAATTTGAGCCGAAAATCAGTATTCATGTTTTTGGGATGGGGAAGATGTTTAAAGCATGGTAAATGGCTTCATTCGAATGATACCGTTTTCAGCAGCTCGTATATAAAATTAAAACTTGAATCGCTTAATTATTGACGCGTTGGGGTCCACTTTACTGCTCGTTTCACGTCTTGCATAAACACGCTACACGAAGCTCTTAGAGGTGCATTATCATGAAAATAAAATGTTCACAGGATACCTGGACGCTGTACCTATCTACCTAGGCATTTTATTTGTCCAAAAAGAGGTTTTTGTGTACTGTTATGGGCATTTTTGAATTTTGGCTCCATTTTTTGTGTTGATTTCAGGCACACTTTTTTTCCCAGTTTTCAAAAGTTGCGGCTCAAGGGTCAAATTAAGGTTACCTACCAGGGAAAAGGTATCGGTTTCGTTGATGATGAATGGATTTTTCAGAAGCTACCTAGTCGTGATTGGTATCATTTTGATGGGAGTTTTCTCGCACGTCTCCTGGTGGTATTTATAACTGTCCGAATAGGTCCCTGTTCTTTCTTGTCTTCAGCTTGTGATGCCTTTAATGGCTACATTGCACGAATGACGATGTATTTTCACTGCGTGATTTACAGAAACACCCACAGAAACCCCCCTGCCACAGGCCACTGTTTATCGTTCTAAAAATCCAGCTCTAGCACAGTCCACCACATATTTGTCACATCAGAAACTACGCCACATTTAGAGTTCTACGTTGTGTGATTTTCACTATACTGTACACCTGTAGTTGACAGAGGGTTCATTCTGGGGCACAAGGAAACAGAGTGAAATGTCGAGATACAAAATACCGCTAGATCCATTTAATCTGTAGTACTGTCTTTCGTTTTTAACCCCCACAATTACTTCTCCTGAACCCCCCCCCGTTGAGTTCAAATATTGCACCCATGAACTCTAATATGTATGTATTGACTGTATATAATTTCATAAAAACGCCGGTCGAAATGTCGAATTATTGCCTTATACGGTAATATTTCTAGCGAATATATCTTCCCACTCTAAACCGTTCATGTTATAAACACATGATTTATCAGTGAGAGATGTAAAAACAACATCGACCTTATTAGCTATAAGGTTCACCATAAGATGTCATAATTAAAGTTTACAATCATACCATGTGACCATATCGTACTCCATCTCCTTAATCACATTATTCGACACAGTTCACGACAACTGAGATGATATCGACTAGTTCCATCTACTGACAGTCAGTTTTAGCAGCATCGAGGGCGAGTATTCGTGTCTCATCTTATTCAGATCGTTTTTCTAGTCTGGGTTGAACTCTGACAGAGCTGATTATCAGTGTAGATGTCTCGGACTAAGAATAGGATGACTTTGAAGATTGTTGGAGCTATTGTCACCAAGCCGGCCAGGAAAGGCATGCGAGAAGGCCCATTTGCTTTTCTCCACTCCTTGATTAGTCACGCCCTTCTCGTTAACTTACACAGACATTCACATGGCCTATTGTTGGTAACAATTGTTAGTTGGAAAATACCCTCAGCTGTTTCCACTAAAGATACTATATTGAGTAAGACGACTATATTGAGTAGGATGACAGTGTAAGATTGCATACTCCGCCCTGTCTTGGAATCCTCCCGTGCCCTTACTGGTCATTAACGATGTGCTGATATCAGTACGGGATACGGCACGAGTACCGGTAGCTGGTAGCTATGTTATATTTTTTGAACCACTGCAATTCTCCTGATCCACTAATACTTGTCGTACTGAAACACCTTTGAGTTCACATAACGCATCTATAAACTCTAATATGTTATCTATCATCAGTACATAATTTCTTAAAAGCGGCGGTCGAAATTATAGATTATTGCCGTATAAGGCAATATATCAGTTCACTATATCCTCCCACTCTAAACCGTTCATGTTATACGCACATGATTTTGATTCGATAAAGATTTAAAAACGACATGGACCTTGTTTGGTTTAAGGTTCATAATCTAATGCCACCTGTCCTTATCGTACTCTCCACCTCCTCAACCACATCATTGGAAACAACCACAGTCTTAGACAGCTACGATGATACCAGCAAGTTTCCACTACTGTCAGACAGCTCCACCAGTATCGAGGGCGAGTATTCCGGTCTCATCTCCTTCGATTCGTTTTCTAGACTGGTTGACGTCCTCCTGCTCAGTTACGACGGAACATGGCTGTGAATGATCAGCGTGGATGTCTGGAGATAGAAGTAGAATGAAATTGGAGGTTTTCAGAGCTTCCTATCACCAATACAGACACAGAAGACACGCTTGAGGGCGTATCTTTTGTTTTCAACTCTGGGTCATCTTTTCGTTCTCCCTCACAGCCATTCCCAGGACCTACGGCTGGACGCAATCTCTCGCAATACTTGGTCCCCACGATATCCAGTTGAAGGATCTTCATGAGCTGTTTCATCCCTGATATTGGGAAATATGAAGGTGTTTAGTTGTATCCTTGCTCCTCTCTCGGGAGCCCTCTCTGTCCCCACTGGTCATCTTCCCTGTGTGGGCCACAGTACAGTAGTAGAATGGTGCTCAATATCTACAAGTAGCCGATCTACTCGATGCGAAAGGATATTCACTGACGATTTATGCCTGGGATTTGACTTTACCAGTAGAGAGCTGACTAGAGTGAAGGCTGTACATTTAGTTGACTCGTTGAAACTTCACTACAGTCTTCAAGTGCAATGGCTTCCGTCTTCGTCACGCATAAAGATGAGACTCAACGATTCACTAATACAAAAACGTCACACTCGTCGAACATCATACAAATAATGACGCCCCAACAAAGCCCAACAGCTGAGCTTCCGATTTGAGATCCAGCAGAAGTTCCTCAAGGGTGAAGTTTTGTGCTGATCGACTCAAGGGAGCAACTCATCTGACTGACTGTGCTTCTTAAGATTGTAGTGCCTTTTATTGTACTGTAGGTATCTTAGCCTCAAGGTCATGACCAATTGATGTCTTCTCCGGGGATGGACTCTAACTATACTTCTTAATTAACGTTAAATATTAATTAGCACCTACATCAAGTAACCTTAATAAGTGTTACCCCGCCGGCTTGAATACAGTGTTCAACGAATGATGCACTGTAACACGCAATAAACCTATGGCGGCTAGGAAAATACATAGGAATGATCACAATAATGTCACGATAGTTCACAAATTGTTCCCACTTCCATAAGTACCTTGATTCGCCTTTTATCGTCATTTCCTTCGTATAGTCAAGGCCGGGTAACCCCCTTGCCAGACTTCTCAGCCTCCCAGAACGAGCCACGACCATGGCAGAGTCGAACCGATTGTACCTGCGTGATTCTCATGATTTGAACATCCCTTTGGAGCCACCTCTCAGAAGTTTCGAGCACTTTTCTCGAAAATCCGAAAATCCCACAAACCGCCTGGGTGTGACTCGGGAAAAAATTGAAATTATGGCGATTTCTGGCCTGCTGACTAATTACATTTTTCGCAAATAACGGTCTAGGGCAAACAAGTACAGCACCATCACAAACTTCAGAGTGTGGCCGTTCTGATTATACCTCCGGTATATCTTCCCGTCGCCGTTAATATGGTTTTCTCCTCCAACAAAGTCGGCGAAAAAATATTTGACCCTTGATTCGGGCTTTTTCGGTTTTTTTAAAAAACTCGTAATTTCTGTAAACCTTATTTCCCCAGATTTTTCCCAAAGTCCCAAGGTTGGGTCAACTTTTGAAAACTGAGAAAAGGATTTGAGAAATGGGAACTCAAAAAAAAATTGGCGGTGAAAAATAAATCGGACACCAAGATAGGAGTGAGTTCATAGAATTAGTTACTGAATGGGAATGATACAGCTGGAAAAGAAAGGAAAAGTCACGTGACCGACGCCATAGCTGTTCCTTACAATAAAGTGATCATCATTCGACCACTGGGTGTCGTTGTTTGGTTCTTTTACTCACGCTATTGTCAACAATTCTCTTTCTGTGTTCCAAATTGTTTGTTGGGAGGGTCGATAATAATTAAGGTTTGGATCAAAAGTCGTGGGCCACCACCCATGAGTTTTGAAGTGCAAAAACGAGAGTTGGAATTTTGAAGTGATGGGAGGTGCTAGGAATGCAGATAAATGTGCCAGACGAAAGAGAATTCTTGTAGAAACAAGTTGATGTAATTGAAACTGGAATTTCGGCTCAATCGAAGCAACTAAATTAGTTTTAGTGCTCGTTCTCTGTTTGACTTTGATGTGCTTAAAATATGTCTTGGAAATGTATAATCGTGAAAACAAGAGCGCCGTAGCGTGCCTGGTGTCTGTAACCATCTACGGTGCTATTTTGTTTGCCCGTAATGTGAAAACTGTGTGTTGTTTTGTCGACACCAAGATTTTGGACTCATTTTTGGGTCGGTTATTGGACTCCAATTTTTCCTCAGTTTTAAAAGTTGAACCCACTCTGGAGTTCGTGGGTGGAATTAAGGTTTTGATTGATAAGAATGCTGCCAGAAATAGCGATTTCAGTCATGAGTAATAGGAAAATCACTGGATTGCAGTCAAAGTTGGTATCATTTTGATGAGAATAATCTCACACGTGCACTGGCATCAATGTAAATTAGGTACGGCACCCGGTGATAGAGATTTAAAATATAACCATATATTTCCAATTAGAGAAGGTACGAGTGCAAGGTAACATGACTTCAGGGAGCCGTTGTCTGTGTTTTTGGGCTTTTGTAGATATACCAGAAGTAGGACTTGTCATAGTAATGGCGTCATATCAACTGATGAACCAGTTATAAAACCACCACCCCTTTTCCTCCCGCATAAAGTACGAGGTAGTTAGAGTTCGGTTTCAGACATTAGTACTGGTACTAGAAACCTTACCTACACTAGTAAATCGAGAATAAGGTTATCACTGCATAGATTATCTGTCCTTTTTGTGTCTGTTCCTCATACACCTAACTTTTAGATGCAACAACATCCTCAGCTTCCGTTACAAACGCGATTCGAGCGAGACAGATTCATATGAGCACCATCAGCAGAGTCAGCAGCAAAGCCCCAGTGTCAATTCCCTCGCCTGATGCTTGTTGCTGTCTCTTGTTGTGATTGAGTGAGTTCTCTGGCTGACTGGAGTTGGTAAACGCAAGACAATTTAGCTGGTCAAAGGTCCATCGAGATTCAAGGGATACCTCGAGTATAGTCAGATGTGGCAGATGCTCGAGAAGAGAACGAGAATTCCAGTCAGTGATGTAGGTAAGAAGAAGCACTATTGGATCAACAGTAATCATGCAAACAGATAAGAAACAATTTCATTACTCGCTCTACATAATACTGATGGCTCATGCTCCTTCAATGTCACCCCCATAGCACCGGTATCAACACTTGGGCAAGTGCTGTAAGATGGCATTTTCAGCGATGACCAGTTGTACCAACGCATCAGAGACAAATCAGTATCTTCCACGTATGAGCGTCTGTCATAAAATAGATGGCTGCGATTCCTAGACTACTTGAAACCAACTGTTTCTTGATCTCGATTGTTGCACACTTGGTACACCTGGTGCCTTGCTCTCATGTTTCGTATTCAGTCCAAGACAGTAGTTGTCATACACACAGGTTTGCTGTTGTGGGTCGGCAAGAAGTTTGAAGAGCCTCCGGGATGATAGATAACAGCAGCAATTACGCTCTCCTTTCAAGCTGTCTGTATAATCAACTTGATTCATACTAAACTGATACTCATCTTGCTGTCTGGTTCTTTTCAAGGTTCTCCACACACAGGCAGACCTAGCCCAACGCGACCACTGACTTAAAAGTACACGTTACCTACACGGATCCCACTGAAGACCACCAGAGAACCCACCTGTATACCATTTGGCTCTTTAGCATCGGTTACAAATGATATTCCGACAATTTCCGTGATCGCTGAAAGCCGGGTAACCCCTAAAAAGTGACTTCAACTTCACGTTACAGATGCCCTGGAAATGCCAGAGCTGGAAGTAATATATCAGAGAGCTCTTTGGAGTCTGCACTATCATCCTGGCCGCACCAGCTGGTGATCTGACGACATTTTCAGAAAAACACAATTTTCTCAAATTCGCATGGGAAAATGTTCAATTTTTGGCGATTTCATACTTGATGACTAATCACATATTTTGCAAATAACGGCCTAGGGGTAGTATAAATGGCACAGTGACAAAGTTCAGAGTGTGGCCATTCATGCCATACCTCTCTTGTATCTACCCGTCGCCTCTAATGTTGTTTTATACTCTTGCAAAGTCGCTCAAAAAATATTTGACCCTTGATTCGGGCTTTTTCGACTTTTTCGAAAAAGTCCCAAATTTTAAAAACCTTATTTTATCAGATTTTTCTCAAAGTCCCAACATTGGTCCCAACTTCTGAAATCTGAGAAAACGAAAACGAATTTCAGAAATGAGAATGGGCAAAAAAAAAGGGAAGATTAGAAATCGTGAACGTAGGTATAGCTAGGGGAAATGGGTAAATATCACAACGGGATAGCGGGTGTATAAAAATGAAAAACAATACATGCAAAATGATGCCCAGCGCAGCAGTTCAATAATGTCAGTGAATATTTTCGATTCCATCAGCTGTGCAGCAGTTCTCGAATTTTTGCAGCACAACAGTACATCCCAAAACCCCGCAGAAAAGAACATAGGCGTCTGGAAGAAAGATTGGAGCTCGTGGAAAGTGATGTCCACAGATGTGAATCCCTTAATAATTCATACCGTCATATTTGTGTCCCTACTCCCTCTCTTTGGAAGCGATTTAGTTGTCACACAACATGTTTTGAGTTCAGATAATGTACCATAACTAACCTTATTATTTATGGAGTACATATTTTGTTGAAATGGACGGTCGAAATGTTGCAAAATTGCCGCATTCAGTAATTTAACGACACAATATATCGTCCTACTTTAAATGGACCCGTGTTTTACACCTGACGTCATTCGTTAAAGCTCGAAAACTGACACTCAAAAATAAGGTTCTGTACCTGACATTTGTTGTTCCTATCGCCTCTTACCACCTTATCAGGGCCAAACACATCTTCAGAAGTGGTAATAGTACACCGACGACTTTCTTAAGATGACTACATTAATATAATGAATCGACGGCTAAGATCAGAGTCTGTTTCAGCTGGTCAGATGTTTTCGGGACGCTTACTAACAAAAAGGACAAGTAACCTTAATGTGTTGTTATCCTCTTACTGGGTCATGCATATCCAAGATCCATTACAGCAAGACTCTGAGATACCGAGAGATACACGGAATCACCTTGAGTGTTAGCTTTCAACAAAATCCCTTTATGAGTAGTTTTATAGTCCTCAAATAACCGTTAATACCGCTGTTAGGGCAATCATCAATAATCACACCAACACCTTCGAATTCTGATAATGCACTTCTGTAAACTCTATCTTCCCATACAGTACATATTTTGTTAAAATCCGCGGTCGAAATTGTGTAAAATTACCGTATATAGTAATATTATGGGTCAGTATATCATTCTACTCTAATCCACTCATGTTTATACACCCGATTTTTTTCTTTAAAGATGTAAAGATAACATCAGCCTTATTTAAAAATAAGGTTCACAGATGTACTGAAGATGTCCTCTTCTCATTCTCTCCATTGTTGCACACCTCTTGATGCTAAGACGTAGAAGAGCAAGGATGCTCTAAAGCTATATGACTAGAGTCAGAGCGTTGAGTGCTATCTTTTATGGAACAGGTTAGGACCTTTTCTCAATGCTTTTTCACTGTGATATACTTGGCGCCACTCGAACCTGCAGCCAAATCATAGGCCTCAATTCAGTTTATCCATCTTGTAAAGTCATCATTCTAGACAGTTCCAAAGCTGAAAAGCTACTTGTAGTTCATCAGCGAAGTAATTTGTTGTGCGGCTCAGTTGTATTACTCGTATTGGAACTCTAAATGCCAGCACTTTTCCAACCTTAAATGATGCGGAGATCATGGAAGTGATGTTTTCATCGGTATTGTATACGAGATTGGTAAATTGTCACTCTTTGAATATGATCAGAAGTTTTTCGATAGCTCAACCTGCCGCAGTCATTTTATCTTCACTTTTCAGACCACTTTGACCACTTTTACCCCTGAACATGACATTATTTTCTTTTCAGCGCCTTTATCAGACGCAATATGAAATAATGGACTAAACCGTTAGATCCACCTAGCTCGTACGAGTCTAGCGGTACCACTATTATTTCATTATGAAGCAGTTTTGAAACAACAAACTCCTCCCCAAATGCCTGCTACCCACCCGGAGCATCACCAAGGGTCTAGTGGTGTAATGGTTATCACGTCTCGCTCACATCTGTTCTCATCTGTGCACCGAGGAGGCTCGGAGTTCGATCCTCCGCTGGATCATGTGACCTGGACACAGGTCTTATGTTTTTCCCCGGAGTGGGGGAAATTGGTGAATATTTGAAATCTGAAAAGTAGTCAAAAATCTCGGAAATTCGAGACTGTGAATAATTTGGGGTCGTAGAAAACGGCAGAATCATTTGGTGCTGATTTCGAGCAGCTTGTGACTTATTTTGCACTGCGTGGCCCGTTTGTGTTCCTTGGTGGTTTCAAGCTATAGGTTTGGATGTCAACAATTAGATGGTGTGATTATGGTGTTTTGTTCACGTGTTAGACGGGTTGCCAAGTGGTTGAGGAAAGACGGAAAACAAGCCACTGAACGGAGTACTGTAGACCACCAACACAATACAATGCATTACTCCACTCTTTTAAGCAGTGCAAACAACACAACCACTAACGAAGAGTATGTTTTTGCTGTGGCTATATATATTGCTGTTTTTTTCCCACTCATTTTTGTCGCCAAACTCAAAAGCAAATAAGGTCGGTATATTTGACAATTAATTTGGCCAATTCAGAACCGACGGCGAAAGGTCCACCAGGCTAGGTTATGCAAGTCACTAAGCTTATTTGGCGGGGGATTTCCAAGTCAGGAAGCTTATTTAGCTGTGAGGTATGCAAGTCACCAAGTTTATTTGGCGATATAGAGTTCAAGCTAATGCTGTATCTATAGAAGAGCAGAGAGACTGTCAGAATTGCAATATTTCAAGTCAGATGAAACTGTAGCACAAACATCAGTACTTTTAGGTGTTTGCTTTCATCCCAGGTGACAGTTGAAGTTGTGGAGTTCTACCTATCTGTTCAACTTGGCACTTTGTGGTGTGCTGATGAGATTGAAATCGAAAGCACACACGTTCATAATTGTCACTAACAACGGTATTGCATCGTCTCCTCAATAGGAAGTAGCCGTATCCGGTATCGTTGAATTTAGAATTTTCTCACGAATGCTATGGCTATACTGTAATGCCAATTTATGGAGCACAGGTCCTAGACAACATATGGCCCAGACTTTTTGGTAGATGAACAAGTGAGTGCTTCCTACACACACAGACAACGTGTTTTGTTACGTTTCCTTCACACACAGACAACGTCATTTGTTACGTTTCCTTCACACACAGACAACGTCATTTGTTACGTTTCCTACACACACAGACAACGTTTTTGTTACTCTGTCTGACATAGTTGTACTTGTATCTCTATTCACGTTGCTCTGAACTCCATTTTGTAGGACTATCGTGCTGAGTCAGAGTTGTTGGCGGATCAGACAAGTGTCAGATACACAGCATAAGATGGAAGTGTCTACAGAACAAGACGGGTGTGTCTTATTTGGTGGGAACCTCAAGTAGCTGAGCTCTGGAAAGCGACGTCTCACACCTGAAACGTGCTCTTGTAATCTCATAACCAGCCTCATGATTCGAGAAGAAAAGAGATCGTGATAGGATGTTAGTAGTGATAGGATGATAGTAATGATACTGGGCTGAAGAAAGGAACTCTGCAAACACCATTCATGGCGTTCTTTTTACGATCGGTGAATCGTGTCATGCTAACATGTGTCGGAAACCCTCGCCATTCATTCTTCCGGGTGATGGTAATCATGCTCGATAGATTTACACCTGTCATATCTTCCGTCATGTCAACTGTCTGTCTACCGTCTGTCTACCGTCTGTCTACCGTCTGTCTATCGTTAAATGACTGTAAATGAGGCATCAGCTCTTCAGACGTGTTGGCACTCCGGACCTCCAGACCTCCGTTCATGTGTCATCTCTTCAGATAAGATACTGCACTCTCCCACATCCAATCTCACCTCCCGTCACCTCCCAACCTCCCCCAACTAAGCTCAACTAAATCCCCATTAATCCAGCTCCCAGCAACTAATCTTCAACACCTCAAGAAAACACCACCCCTCCAAACCACACCTTTCAAGAACAATCCACTGTTAGAAAATGGAACACGTGGAAACCTTGATTGATCACTAATGCACTACTGTACGACCCCCAGTGATGCAATTGGTATGTGAGACGTGATCATGACTAATATTGACTCTGCTCTAACGCACAGTGAAAAGTTTTCACCCTAAAAGTCCTTTTTCCATCATCTTCCGAGCTCTGATGATTATATAAACCGTACATCCAGCCTGATTTATTCCTCACCTTTATCGTCTATTCGGAGATTGCTGGAGCTTCACATTGCACCTTCAACCTCTTACAACAGACGTACACCGACTCGTTCGATTGCTTCCAAAACACACCACTATTTAAGACCCACCACCAAATAAATCAGAAAAATACCACTCCAACAATCCATAGACACCTCCACCTCCTATTTCCACCTCACTCCACCCTCATAAAACCCCGCCACAAAACCGCCCACCAACTTCCACCAAACCCAAACACGCATAAACTCCCTTATCGTACATCACAACACCTGTCTCTTCTTCCTCTTAACCACACAACACAACAATGTCTCTACCTCTCGACATCTGGCTCATTGTGCTAACTTACACAGACCTGGCCAGCACGCTGACTCTGGGTCACGTGAACGCAGAGTTCCACACGCTGCTGCAGTCACGTGACTTTGAACCCACGCTGGCCGCCAAAGTGCAGGCTGTGAGTCCGTTCATTCAGCCCGGGGAGGACGGAGTGGAACCGGACACGTGGTACGAGTGCGGTCACGTGGTCGTGGAGAGGGTTCGGCTTAGTCATCTGGAGTCACGTGACGAGATCGGGTCATGTGACAACCCCGAATCACGTCACATACCCGCTCAGCATCTCACGTACATCTCCCTCGAAGACTTCATCTCAAGTCTGCCCAACCAGAGTGACGACGAGGAGGAGGAGGAACACGTGATCCGGCGTGACTTATCATGTGATGTGGACGATCTTGACGATTTGTCCGAAATCGACTTTCTGTACGATTCCGAGTCTCGGCTTGCTGTGGATTTTCCTCTGAAAAGCAGTCATGAGCAGATTTTACGAAAATCCGGATTCCTCGGGAAACTTGACGTGTCCATCTACAACAACTATTCGGAGCTCATTTACCAGTGGCAGGATCATTTTTTCGTCGTCAAGTGGAACGAGTACATGTCTTTGGATCTCGATGATTTTTTTGCTTTCAATTTGGACAAGGAAGAGGGAAGTGAGATTTGGTACACGGTGTTGCAACTGGCTGGAATGACTCTCATTATGAAGGCATACACAGATTTCACCAGTCCGATAGGAATCGAAAGAAAGCATCATTACACGCTGTATCGGGTTGATTTTGAAGGCAAGCAACTGGTGGAGTTGTTTTCTTCCTTCCAGGTGTCTTCGGATCTGATTGGAATTTTCAACATTACCGAGTACAATGGGTTTTTGTGGATTGGACTGGGCACAAGGGTGACTTTCCCGTTGTTTGTGTACCACGACGACAACGACAAGTGTCACGTGTCTGTGTGCACGAGTCTGGTCATAAGGGCTCCGGCGTACCAGTATTCGGCAGTGGAAACGAGCACGATAAACTCGCGGAGTCATATGCCCGTGATGGTGCCTCATCGAACCAGTCTGTCCATGCATCAGAGACACAGGAGGTATGTTTTGGTGTCTTTCAATCCGGAGTATCGGTGCAAGTTGGTGATTGATTTGGCCACGGGAGTGAGGATTCAGTGTGAGGAGGAGGAGGAGGATTTTTCGTTTGGAATTAGTCCGGCGTTGGTGGGGGGGAGGTTGGAGTTTGTGGCAAAATAGCTCCAAACTGGAATCACGAACGAAGTGAGTGATTTTGTTTGGAGCGAAGTTGTGAGCACTAACGAACAAACTGGAATCACCAACAAACTGGAATTACGAACGAAGTGAGTAATTTTGTTTGTGGGTGATGTCTGAAGTCAAGAACAAGAGGGAGCTCTAACGAACAAACTGGAATTACAAACGAAGTGAGTGATTGTGTTTGGAGCGAGGTTCCGGAGAGCTGCGTTCGTAATTTTGTTTGGAGCGAGGTTCCGGAGAGCTGCGTTCGTAATTTTGTTTGGAGCGAGGTTCCGGAGAGCTGCGTTCGCAATTTTGTTTGGAGCGAGGTTCCGGAGAGCTGCGTTCGTAATTTTGTTTGTAAGTGGTGTCTGAAGAGAGCAGTAAGCTGGAGCGGGCACTCTGAGTCACTTTGTTCGTAATTTGCTTGCAAGTGGTGTCAACAGTAGGCACTCTGAGCTCTCTGACTCACTTCTTTCGTAATTTGTTTGTGAGTGGAGCCTGAAGTGTAGAGCAGTAGTGAGTACTCTGACTCGCTTTGTTCGTGATTTTGATTGTGAGTGATGTCAAGAGTAGTGGCAAGTCTGAAGCTTCATTTTCGACAAGTGATTCGTTGAAGTCACGCTCTTAGCATCAACTCTTGATGCCCGAGAGCGTACTGTACCATGAGTACGAAATCGACACAGTTCATATTCTGAGCCCTACTATTTCTGCAATTCAGTGCACTAGAAGAGCTCCACTGCCTTGACCAGCTGTGCAGTGGTCTGAATAGCTCAGTCCTCCCGACGATTGATGGGCGCATTATGAATAGACCCATTGGTGCCGTTTGCGCTTTTCAACTTGGTTTATTTAAGGGATGCCGTTCGATTTGGTCTGGCTTTCGAGAACGTCACTTTTCGGGTGGAACCTAGGGCTCTGTTTGGTTCGGGCTCTGTTTGGTTCGGGCTCCGTTTTTGTATCAAAGCTCCTCGTTCTCACCTGGTGGACATTCCGATGGGTCTCCCTCCATCTACAGTTACAGATCTGATTGCACGCGCCTAGGCAATTGAGATATAGCTACAGAATGTGATTTGAAATGAATCTTCTCAAAGATGATACAGCATATGACTCCCACTACCACTCCAGATCATCTTCCTATCCTCCAAGTGTCATTACTTGAATGAATAGGCTCACCTTCAGCTAACACGACTCAAGTGAAACGAAAGACCCAATCAAAAAGGGGAGCGGTCAGAAGACAGAAGAGAACCAACTCCAACTTTGCAGACTCTCTTCCCGTAGATAGTCCGCATTTTTTCGATTCTAGAGAAATGCATTTAGCTATACATTACGCAACAAGCATCCCAGACTCTTGTTATACTTGACCAAAATTCCGTAATTGTTCCAAAACTATCCATGTCTCATTCCTCCATGTCTCTGTCCACCTTTACTCATTCCTCCTTTCTCGTTCCTCCTTACTCATTCCTCCTCAGACTCTTACACGGTTCCGTTTCTCCATGCCAACGGCGTATCAGACACAGCTCTGTCAAACAGATGAGATGTTCTGTCTCTGGACGTCGGAATGTTTGCCATTCTGACCAGGCATTCGCTCCAACTTCCGGATCGCGTGGGAATTTTTTTTTTTTGATTTTTTTTGATTTTTTCGTGTCAAAACCCACAATCTCACCCCCGATCTCCACCAGAGGACGTGGCGTAATGGTAGCGCATTGGATTTCGGTTTGTTTCGTGCAAACGACGTCCTCCAAAGGCTGCGGGTTCGAGTCCTGTCGTCCTCTTTTTGCCCTGGCGGTTGGCCGGGACTTGTATTTTCGGTGGGCTGCTTTGCTTCAGGTTATGACAGGTGGGCGGGAACAAAACGGAACTCCTATGAATCGCCCTGAAGTCGAGAATAAATGGTACTGTAGCATCCGAAGCAGCGTCGCAATCCGAATCGGACTATAATCTCTGATGAAAAGCGTTTCGTCAATCTGTTTCTAGAGACAGTCAAACAGTGGATGCTTGGTGGTGGAACTACATTCCGGTACCGTCTGGAAGGTGAATTGGCCATGAAGTTTTCAGGTGTTTGAAGGACATTGAGGCCACAACTTACTACGGTGATAGGTAAAAAGAATTATAGATTCCGCCTATCACAGATCATGAGCGAAGCGAATGATCTGACTACATCTTGGGATGGGTCCTTCAATCACAGACCATTCGCTTCGCTCATGGTCTGACTCTTCTGCTTCTTATGACATAGTTATTTCGACTTGTTGTAGTACTAAAATCTGCAGTTATGATAGGTTTTGATAGGTTTTGTTGTCCGTAACAACCTTGCCAAATATCCTCCCAGACTGTACTGTGTATAGCCAAAGACCTACTGTAAAAAGAGTCGCCAGGTTCTTAAGTAAACATGTCTTAGAAATAGTGTCACTGCTGAGAGGTCTTAAAATCTCTGAGGGAGCTGTAGACTACCGGTACTCAATCTCGCAGAGTTCGCTTGTAATCTCGAAGATTGGAGGTTATCGTCGTCAAACCGAAACCCGAAGTCCGTCGATACCATCAGATGGACTCTGCTCGGGACCTTGTGTTGAAAACGAAAAGATAGACGAGCTGTATGACGTCAATGGCAGCGACATTCATACCTATCAACTGCTTTGGTTCATTCTATCTCCAGTCCTCTTTCGTCAGGAGCGTATCGAAATCATGGACCGACTCTTGTAGCCCTGACAGCACCTAAGCTACACCCTACAACCTCAACATAACATCATCAATTAACTAGATACTATTGACATCTTAAATTTGGCAGGGCACCGAAGGTGGCTAAGATTGCAGCTGCCTGTACTTCGCGCTATATCCTCCAATGCTTCAACTGATAACCGCTTAGTCACGGCAAACTTGTCAGACCCAAAGCAGCCCAATGGTGGCCACATTACTAATCACAAAGTGGCCACTCCTGCCTCCCCCCCACTACCTCTGCTCAAGCTGAACACACCACTCGCCGCCCCAAGTAATGGTCAGCGGCTTGAACCGCTCGATTTCAAAAATCTTCTGCGGAAGACCCATATCGATCAGATAATGGGTATGCTTGGACTGGAGCGTGTCTTCCAGAGGAATACCGGTACTCACGAGCACAACCTTGGATTTCGACGATTTCGCCACGTAATCGGAGTCGACACAAACAAGAGTGGTCTTGGCGTCAAACACAGACTGGAGCTGTTGCTGGGCGAGTTCGGACGACAAAATGGCCACCTCGGGAGCTCCCAGTTTGTTCTTTCGAGCAAGATGGGCGAAATCGGCCACAGAAGCAACCACCTTGCCGTAACAGAGCTCGAAAAAGTTGAATTTGAGCTCAAACGAGGGCTCATAGCTTTCTCTGGGCTTAGTCAGCAGCGCCACGACCTTGAGCCCGTGGTTGGAGAGATGGGAGGCTGCTGACAGCGCCTTTTTGCCCGACTCCGAGTCGCCCACCAGAACCACGCAAAACGGCAGCGGGTTGAAGTTGGACGACGAGCCGAACCGGGCGTTTCCACCCGACAGCCGAATCACGAGTTCGGCGAGCTTGACGCCGCAGTTTTCGACCAGAGATGCCATGAACGGCGCGACGAGCCGCATCACGTCGTCGTACTGGTCACGTGACGCCACGGGCACGTGCGACGAGTCCGATAAGGACACAAAGTGGGTGGAGGCGACCTCGGCGTCTTCTCCCTCGTCGTCCTCGTCGTATCCGTCGTACTCGTCGTCTTCGTCCTCATCGTCGTCCTCCTGGTTGTCCTCGATCCACCGACTCTGGGCCGACACCGGTTTGAGCACCATTTCGTTGTGGGGCACTTTTCCCGCGTTGGCGGCAAAATCGTGTTTTTTGGCGGAGTCGTGTTTTTTGGCAATCTTGTTGTGGGACACAAGTCGCTGTTCCACGGGCACATTGTCGGACTCGCGGATCTCGTCGAAAACCTGTTGCTTGTCGAACTTTTGCAGATTGGCCTGGAAGTCGAAATCGCCCGTGAACGACGTATCGGTTTCCCAGTCCGCGTTGTAGTTGCTGTTGTTGTGGGCATTCTGTTTGTGGCTGTTGTTGTTGTTGTGGCTGTTTGTGTTTGTGTTCTTCTTCTTGCGGTTGAGCTGTTTGACACGTGTCACCAGTTCCTGGTCTGACAAAGAAGAGGACGATTCGTAGCCGGCCTTGGGAGGAGGTTGAGAGTGGGCAGCATGAGGATGGTTATGGGAGAAACCGCTCAGTTCGGCTCGATGGGCGTCAAACAGCGAGTTGACGGAGAAGCCTGGGGTGGATTGGGGTCCAGATCGGGTTTGAGACCCAGATCGAAGATGTTGCTGTTGATGGGGATGGGTTTGTGACACAGAACGAGAAGGAGGCTGAGTCTGAGAATGAGACTGCGACTGATTCTGACCCTGCGAGGGCTGATGCTGACGAGGATCAGGCAACTGGAGCTCCTGCTGGCCTCGCTCAATGACATTCAGAGACTTGATGGCGTCTCCAGGCAGGTTGATGGGTCCATTTTGAGTGCGTAACGACAACATTCCGTTTTCGACCTTGGTGACGAGTCCCTCGCGCAGACCCTCGGCGGTGGTGACCCGGACGTAGAGTCCTACAAAGTTGCTCATTTGCAAGGTGTTGAGACAAAGGTGGTGTGGTGGGAGAGAAGAGAGACGATGGTAAAGTGTATCCGAGTGGTGAGAATTGAGGTGGGAGGTTGAAGTTTATTTGAGGAGTGGAGGGGAGTGGTAAAGTGGGAATTTGTAGTAATTTGAAAAAAATTGAAAAAATTGGGGTAGCAGGTCACGTGACTGATAAATCCGGGGAACTATTTATTCGCAATTTTTCTGGTCAGCTGCCTTGAAAATTGATCTTGATGAAGAGACATGTCTTTCTGTCTATTCCACTGTGGGGATAGTAAAAACTGAAAAACCGTTTTGAGTGGTGTGGTATGGGGGAGGCGGAACGGAGTAGAGTTAGTTGGGAGATAGTGGAGATTTACTTGGGAAGGAGGGGGGATGGTGAGAGGCTTGATTTGTGGGTGAGGAAGTCGGTTGAGCAAGAAGCGTTGATGGGTGAGTTAAGTGAAGGTCTGGAGAGAAGTTCTGGTGTCACACGTTGAACACCGTGAGAGAGAAACGAAGCTGTCAGATGTCAGAGGATACGATGACTGTGTTATAACGCTGTCAGGTCATGGTAGTGATGTGAGACCGACGAGATTGTCTTTCTTACTTCGATCAGCAAACAAGTGAATCCTGGAAGAGTGCAGTCCACAGTATCATATGTGAAGTGATCATAGGTTCACTGTGCTTGTAGCTGTGGTGAGAATCAGTAAGCTCCCTTGAACGATCTTTGAACCAGACTTTGCTCCTGATGGAATCATGTTGTAGCTCTCCAGTTACTATACGTTTCCAAGAAATGCTGTGCATCAATTTTCAGAGCTTCCGACTGTACCAGCTACTTTTCTTGAGTTTCTTCTACAGGGTGGTCAGACAATCTGAACACGTTTCCAATGAAGTCTCTGGAGGTTCGCAGGCACCTTTAGGTGCCGTAGGACCGACCCAGGATGGATCTGGACTCAGTAACCATCTCTTGGAGTTTCTACAGCACCTAAAGGGGCCTGCGAACCTCCGGATGATGTCTCTGGTCGGTCCTACGGTACCTAAAGGTACCTGCGGATTTCGTCTGAAGGGGTCAGTCCTACGGCACCTAAAGGTGCCTACGAACCATCAGTACCACTCAAGATGCTCAAATATTTGCAAGGCCTCTCAATGGCAAACGTCCATAATCCATTGATTCGTATATACATGTTTTTCTTTGTCCATGGAGCTGTCGTGAGGTAGCAGGACATGAGCGAAGCGAATGTTCTGTGACACAAATGGAGCAGATTGAAGAGCTCATGAGAGAGCTGCACATTGGCCTACAACCATCATCGACGCGTCTAGAATGAGTCCACAGCTCAACTCTGACAAAGTCCAGCCCGGTCACCGTCAAAGATCAGATCTCAATTTCTCTTAGCTCACAGCCATCTCAATCCACCTCGGATCATCTCCCCACCTCAGATAAACTTACTGAGAGGCTTGGAAGTGTTGGCAGACACGTCCTTGGTCTCCGAGGTGTGCTCTGCCGCCTCAGGCTCAACAGTGGAGTCTCGGATCTGGTTGAAAATCTCCTGGACGTCCTTGGAGGGAGCCGAGGCGGCCCACAGCTCCTTCTCTTTCTCAACGTCGACCTTCTCTCCAGCCTCGACCCGCTTAATCAGCGACTGCAGGCCGTCGATCTGCGTCGCCATTTTGCGGTCCAGCTCGTCGTAGTCGTGTTTCGCCATGGACACGTTGATGGTGGCGGAAAACATGAAGCCGATGAAAAACAGCATCGGCACGTACGACGTGTCAATGTAGCTGGTGAAGCCCGCAAACGGATTGTTGCTGGTCTTGCGGTAGCCTCGGGCGAGATTCGGGCGAGACAGTGCTTTTGTGCTTCGTCGGAGGATTGAGAACATGTTGTTGGATGGTTGGATGGTTGGTGGTTGATGGCTGATTTGGCTGTAATTATTCCTGCATATTACTGTAACTATGTGAATGTCGATATGCATGAAAAGGTTTGGTGGAGAAAATGAAAAAAGTTGGAAAAGTCGTGTTTACAATTACCGAGCCGGAATATAAATGGATTCGGACTGAGGCAGCTTGGAAGAGCATTATTGTGGGAAAAAACAATCAGGTTGCCTAACAAAACCATCTCCTTTGAGGATTGTATCTTTCCTGTCAAAACACGTGCCTCTCCCAACTGAGGTAGTGGAGTTGTAGTTGAGGAAACAACGACACATGCTCAAAAATGCAATTGACGAACCACACATCGGTTTTCCAGTCAACAAACCCATTTGACGCTTTTTGGTGCCACCACTCCCTACCAATTGTCTTGCACCACTAAGCACAGGTCTCCAACTGTCCAACTGTCCAACTCCTTAACTGTCTAATTACCCTTGACACCTCCCCTCTGGTGACGTGACAGGGACGGGCAACAGTTTGTGTTTCTGTGATTTTTTTAAATTCCTAAAAAACCGACACAAACACAAACCCGCAGTATATATACTCTTTTGAGTTCCCTTGTTTTTCTTCCTCTCCAGCGTACTTGTACTGGTACTCATTTGACATCCATTTCTTCCCTCCCATCATCCCCCCCTCCTCCTCCCAAGGCTGAATAAGTCTATCCCCAGTTTCCCCCATGCACCCAAACTCTGATAGGTGGCACCCAACTATTCGACACCCCTCCAAACACGTCAATTCAGCTCGAAATCCCCTCCGACACAAATGCGAATATCAATTCCGCCGGTCACCCGCACGCTGCTCGGTCTCACCGTCTTCTCCTCGCTTCTGGTGCTCTCACTAAGGTATCTCGCCTACATCAGCCTTCCAGACCCCCATGACGTGGTGGTTCCGTGGCTCCAGCTCGTGCCCACGCTGTCCGTCATGTACCCCTGGACGCTGCTGACGGCCACGTTTGTGGAGACCAATTTCTTCTCGGCGCTGCTCCAGCTCTCGACCCTGTGGTTTGGCGGCGCTTATTGTGAAAGCGTGTGGTCCAGCAGGGGGCTGGTCAAGTTTGTGGTCATCCAGGCGGTCGTGCCGAACGTGCTCGCGGTTCTGTGCGCGGTGGGCTTGTTTTGGCTGACTCAGCGGCCCGAGGAGCTCATGGTCGACTTTTCCGGCGGCACCGCGATTGTCTCGGGCTTTATCGTCGCCTTCAAGCAGCTGGCTCCCGAGCATCGTATTGTCTTGTTCAAAGGAGTGGTCAAATTCCGCGTTCTTCATTTGCCGTTGATTTTTCTGGTCGCAAATACGTTACTTGGTCTCCTCTCGTCCGTTTACGTAATCCACGCCTGGTGAGGCTTTTTTGTGGCGTGGGTTTACTTACGTTTTCTCAAGATTTCCTACGCCGACCCGGTTTTGCCGTTTTCGGGGTCGTCTTCAAACGCAGCCAACGCGACTCATCATAATCCCCACGGAGTGCGAGTCCGGGGAGACGCCGGAGACGCGTTTGCGCTCGATAAATTCTTCCCCGAGCCCGTGGCGTTTGTGGTGCGCAAAGTCTCGTATCCGATCTGGACGGTGCTGGTGAAACTGGGCGTCAAGCCGTTTGACCAGAGCGAAATCGACTCGTCCAATCAGCGGTACCAGAGCAAGAGAGCCGCGGCGATTCAGCAGCCGACTTGGAGGTTTGGAGTGGCCCAAGAGCTGCAGCAGACGCAGAATACGAGGGCAGAGGCGGAGAGAAGGAGACAGTTGGCGTTGAGGGCGTTGGATGAAAGGATGGGCAAGTAACTGCGAGCGAATAACTGACGAGCGAATAATTGACATGCGAAGCGAGTTAGTTATTTGAGCGTTATTTGTCATCCGAAGATTGAACGAGAATCTGACGTGTTTTCATCCCACCTCAGTGAGACTAAAATGTTTAAATGGACGAGGTATTACGATGCAGTCTTCTCCATGTCAGGGTCCTTCATTTCAGTGATTCCAAATGTCTGTTTGACCAAAGTCACCACTATTCACTTCTGTCTTCACCATCACCGAGATGATCAACTGAGTATCCGCTACTTGGTTGTCTTTGTGATATCTCGAACTCCGTTGGCTTGAGCTAACACTATACTTATCCATGGTATGTTGAGTTCTGCGCTTGTATCAAGACGAGGAATTATGAAGAATGAGGGACATTGAAAAAATGTCCACCGAAACGAAAGAGACATATTTATAGAGCCGAAAATACATTGTATATACTGTTGAGGACGAGATCGAAGGCGTAGCCTGAGAGAATGTCCTGACTCAGATTCTTGGGCGGGATTGGAGTGAGAGAATGTCCTGACTCAGATTCTTGTGCATATAGCCTGAGAAAACTTATATAACAGACATCAACGACTTACATATCACATACTGGGAGGACGTTCCGATAACCAGCCTCTGCTCTCTATTAGAGAGACTCGTCAGGAGAGGCGAGTTGACAAATTCATACACACTGATGAATTTGTCCCTCGAATTGTGACCGTGGGTTGTCACCCGCGTCTGGGGGAGGAAACAGTGAAGTGCTCGTCAGTATTCGCTCGGCAGTATTCGCTCGTCAGATTCTCATCAATAATCGGATGACAAATGACTGGCGAGCATCTAGGAGTGTCAGCTTTGGTACCTGTTTAGGAGTATCAGCTTGAGAAGACATACCGGTGCTGGTAGCTCGGGTGCTTGAGCACTTGCTTGAACACTCTCAACACTGGCACTCTGCTTGTCTCATTCGTCTCCAACAGGACTTGGTCAATGTCGACAAAATGTGAATCGTTTTAGAATGCTAACGAAGCGATATACAAGGACTTGTAGCCATATTATGACCTCATCTGACAACTGGAGTCTGGTCTTCGTCCGACTACAAGTAGCAATACTTTCAGAGGTGGACACGCAAAACCGCACACTCAGAGGCCAAACGCGCTAAAAAATACTTTGAATACGAAAAAATCTGATAAAATTGAAAACGAGACATGATATCCTTCAGAATGTTGAAGTGAGATTGAATATGTTACAGAGTGGAGCGGATGTTTTGTTATCTTCTTTGGAAATGGAGTTCTCTGACCCCTAGCGGCAGATATCCTTCGAGATCGAAAATGAACACTATAAGGAATAAAAAGCTTCATAATAACATGATCTGCTCAAATTCATCCTTCCTTGAAGAGTCACTCTTAATTACTGTACACCCTATACAGCTTGTTCTCCATCTCTGCTATTTTATTTCTATACACCGAGTAGAAGAGTAGCACGCCTCAGGATTACCTCCAGTAGAAGAGTACGCCTCAGGATTGTACACTTCAGGAATGGCTACTTTTCTACTTGGTCAATTGAACGAGCAGGTGATTCTGAGCCTGATGGCAACACTGTATAAAATAACCCCGTTGAAAAAGATCAAGATTCTTCACTGTCACGTCGCTGATTTGTGGTCCTCAAGCTCTGAACTCGACACTCTCAAGGCGATCCACATGCAGCTGGCACACGCTGTCTCAGTTGTTCAACTGTCGCGGCTTTTGATAACTTTGACTTCGACGAATCTGACGAGCGCAGCGAGTTAGATTCTCGGCGAGTTTTCATCCGAATTGTTGGTGAGTGGATTAAGACATCTATAGACACAATTGGGAACTACCGGTAGCATCACACTCGACTGCACTAACAATCGATCTGATAATTCTGTCAGCATGTGTAAGCGTGATGTTGGTGCGAGTTAAATGTCGATGATTAACTGAATGTCACTGATCACCCCATCAAAGCTCTCATTTGAGTCGATTACGAGCACCACACCAGAATTGAAATGTTTTCAAACGGGGGTTGTTTTTTTTCTATTTTTTTTTCTCTTTTTTTTTGTTTTCTTTTTCCTTTTTTTCCAAACCGATCCACTAAGACCCCGGCTAGCGTGTGATAGGTGTTAGATTGAGCGACTAGGGGACTAGTGAGTTTATTTGGGTGGTGGGGGGAAGCCATTCAAACGGTACCAGAAGGAGTGGTATTACGAGTACTCTGAAGGTAACCGTCGAACACAAATCATCAACTCGTGTACTTGTAGTCCCCCCTCTTCCTCTAGACACTTTCTATATACAACCCACTCATGCATCTTCCTCCCCTCCTTTTCAAGTCGCTTTTTCTTCTCCACAGACCTCGGCATTTGGGACGCACACGCATGATAGGTTGCTCCCAATAAACTTTGACGGCTTCACGTCTGTCACGTTAGAGGAGCGACGAGGTGGTAACACAGGTACCGGTAACGACGAGATAGATAGACACACGGAAAAGACCGGCAGACACAGACGGACACAAACAGATACAGCACAGACAGATACAACACAAACAGATACAGCACGGACAGATACAGCACGGACAGATACAACACGAACACAAACAAAAACACCGTCCTCATTCACCCTACAACACTCCATTACACCACACACTACAACTAACAGTCTCACTACCACACAACATATCTCGATCACTCCTTTCACCATGCTCCCGGAAATCATCACGCCAACGGCAGCCCGAGCACTCAACGTGCCCATATCCGGCCGGATCATCAACTGTGTCACCACCCTTCCCTACGAAATCTACCGCGAAGGAGCGGCCTACAAAATCCGCCCAAGACGGGGCAACTCGGCTCTGTACTCGGCTTTGGACTACATGCAGTCCGGCGACGGCGACACGACGTGGACGTCGTCGTTGGTGGCGTGGACGGGCGAAATTGCGCTTCCTGCGGCCACGTCACTGCCCGACCTCGAGCTGTACCAGAAGCTCACCGAGGAGGACAAGGAGCAGCTGGAAAAGGAGCTGACGGAGGCGCAGGGAGGCACGCCGACACACCCGATCTGGACGGACTCGGGCGACACCGTGTCCACGGGCTACAACGAGCAGTTGTCGCCCACCAGACGATATGCGGAAAACATCCTCTGGCCCATCCTCCACTACATTCAGGGCGAGCCGACCGACGGCCGCGACGAGAAAAAATGGTGGAGCGACTACGAGGACCTCAGCCGCAAGTACTGCGACAAGGTGCTGGCCATTTACGAAAAGGGCGACGTCATCTGGATCCACGACTATTATCTGTTTTTGCTGCCCAAGATGATCCGCGAGAAGCTGCCCGACGCCCGCATCGGCTTCTTCATGCACGCGCCGTTCCCGTCGTCCGAGTACTTCCGCTGTCTCGCCAAACGCCAGGAACTGCTCCAGGGAGTGTTGGCCTCGAATCTTATCTCCACCCAGAGCGAGGCCCACAAACGGCACTTTATGAGCGCGTGCTCGCGGATCGTCGGCGCAGAAACAGCCACGCCGACGTCCGTGTACGCCTACGGCCAGTCTGTGTCCGTTGTGGCGTTGCCGATCGGCATCGATACCGCCAAAGTCGAGGCCGACGCCTTCACCGACGAAATCTCCGAAAAAGTCCGCGCCATCCGCCAGCTGTATCCGGACAAGAAGATTATCGTCGGCCGAGACCGGCTGGACTCGGTTCGAGGCGTCGTCCAAAAACTGTACGCGTTTGACGTCTTTCTCAAACGGTACCCGGAGTGGCGAGATCGGGTGGTTTTGGTGCAGGTGACGTCCCACACAGCCACGGGCACACGCAAAGTGGAAAAAAAAGTGGCCGAACTCGTCTCCTCGATCAACGGTCGATATGGAGCCATCCACTTTTCGCCTGTCCATCACTACACCAAACACATTGCCCGTGAGGAGTATCTGGCTCTGTTGCGGGTGGCGGATCTGTGTCTGATCACGTCGGTGCGGGACGGCATGAACACGACGGCTCTCGAGTTCATTGTGTGCCAAAAGGGCCACAATTCGCCGCTCATCTTGTCCGAGTTCACCGGATCGGCCGGAAACTTGCCCGGGGCGATTCTGGTGAATCCGTGGGACGCCGTCGGGGTCGCGGAACAGATCAACCGGGCGTTCCGAATGGGCCAGGAGGAGCGGCTGGCAATTGAGGCTCCCCTCTACGCCCGGGTAACTGCCAACACGGTGCAGCATTGGGTGAACCGGTTTGTATCGCAGGTGATCAGCAACACGTTCCGCACGGACCAGTCGCATCTCACGCCGATTCTCGACAACCACAAGCTGGTTGAGCGGTTCAAATCGGCGCACAAGCGGGTTTTTCTGTTTGACTACGACGGCACGCTCACTCCGATCGTGACGGATCCCGCAGCGGCTACTCCGTCTGATGGATTGAAGCGTGACTTACGTACTCTCGCCAAAGACCCTCGGAACGCGATTTGGATCATTTCCGGCCGAGATTCGACGTTTCTGGACAAGTGGCTGGGCGACATTGAGGAGCTGGGCATGTCTGCGGAGCACGGCTGTTTCATGAAGAACCCCGGGTCGTCGGAGTGGGAAAACCTGGCGGCCAACTTTGACATGAGCTGGCAGAAGGACGTCAACGACATTTTCCAGTACTACACGGAGCGCACGCAGGGCTCGCACATTGAGCGCAAGCGGGTGGCTCTGACGTGGCATTATCGGCGGGCGGACCCCGAATTTGGGCTGTTCCAGGCCCGAGAATGCCGTGCCCATCTCGAGCAGGCCGTGGTGCCCAAATGGGACGTGGAGGTGATGAGCGGCAAGGCGAATCTCGAGGTGCGGCCGAAATCGGTCAACAAGGGCGAGATTGTCAAGCGGCTCATAGCCGAGTACTCGTCCGAGGGCCAGCCGCCGCAGTTTGTGCTGTGCATGGGCGACGACCAGACGGACGAAGACATGTTCAAGGCGCTGAAAGACGTGCCGGATCTGGATAGCGGCAGTATTTTCCCGGTCATGATTGGCCCGCCGGAAAAGAAGACGACCGCCAGTTGGCATTTGTTGGAGCCCAAGGGCGTGCTGGAGACGCTCAATGAGCTGGCAAAGCTCGAGGGGGAGGGGGAGGGTAAGGGAGAGGGGGAGGGTAAGGGAGAGGGGGAGAGTAAGATGTAGACAGGGGGAAGGACAAGACTGACAGTCTAGATTTAGATAGCATGAATAGAATGATAGATGGAGGGTGGAGGGTAGAGGGATTGGGTGGATGGATTGGCTGGTGTGGATGGATTGGCTGGTGTGGATGGACTGTGTGGTCCAGAATGGAAAGGTCCAGAATAAAGGTCCAGAAATAAAGGTCTGTGTCTTGTACCGGTTAAAGGAACGAGCCACCATGAACATCTAGACTTACAGGGGATAAAAAATGGCATGGGGAGTATTACATCATTCTCTTCTTCCACGTGACCGGACCACTTGGCTACATGCCTGTCGACGAGGATTGGTTCCTAGAACGGCACAACTTATTCATCACAATCAGTCGAACACCAAACTACAGTAACCCACTCTTCAGATCACCAACCGTCTCAAATCTGTATGAACTCAGCTCTTACATACGACTATAAAGCCTGGACTGGAATAGGGTGTGCTGAGTACAAGTTTGGCATTGTTGGAATTGCAGAAGAATTCCGAATCGATTGGTACAACTCATGTCCAAAACCACCCAGTCAATCCAATACCAGAGACAGTTAAAGATTTGAACTCTTCATGGCCATAACCTTGAAGTGAGAGTCTGTGATACAAGTACATTAGCTGGTCAACAGTTTTTATTTCGCCACTATACCAGCAGCTCCATCTACAGTCACAATTACATCTTTACCGAAGACACCGTTCGAATTTTCAAACACTTACAAGTACCCATCACAGCTCTTGACATCCCAATCTTTGTAACCACTCAATATCGGCCACTCAAATCGGCCACTCAAATCGGCCACTCAAATCGGCCACTCAAATCCGCCACTCAAATCCGCCACCTTAATTAACCAAGCGGCCTCCCTAAACCGACCACCTTAAACCAGTCATAACAAATCAAAACACACAAAACCCCTCTTCTTCTTCCACACCACTTTCACCACTTGATCCAACCAGACACAAAACGAAGCAGAGGACGCAATCATGTTCTGTCTCCAAACCAGAGTGCGTGTCTGGAGGGGTGACGGTGGTAGGAGGGGGGATTGATTATGGGTGTCGGTTATATTGGTGCCAGTTCAGGTGTCGATTGTGTGACATCCCCTCTTTTAAGTGGCCACAATCAAAGTGCCACAGATTACGAGTATGTCTTCCCTCCAATTAATCTACTTGTTCAGTTCAACTAAACTTCACCATTTTGAAAATTTAAGGCCGTGATCCCTGAAAGTCAAGGCATTTACATCGAGGGCGGAAATAAATGATATGATCTTATTGCTAACTCGTGGCAATAGTTTAAGATGCAGCTCTGGTCTCGCTCCAGCCCTCTCGCTATCTGGTGACAGATCACTCTGAAAGTGTTCTACGACTATTGCTGTATCAATCAGCTTAGGGTAATTCACAGCCACCTCAAAAGTGAACATGTTCCGTGTGGCTGTAATCGAACATTATGTAGTCCATCTACACAGCCACAGACTGCTCCAACAGCGCGCTGTAGCCTTCTCAGCACATTCCTTGGATGCATGAGTGGGACGTAGATCATCCTGGTTACCCACATGTCAGGAGAAGATACAGTCTAGATTTAGATAGCATGAATAGAATGATAGATGGAGGGTGGAGTGAGGTGGGATAATGGGAGTTTTGTCTTTACTCTTACAACCAAATCTGGGGATGAAGGGAGCTACCGGGAAGGTGTTTTCGCTCCAGATGCTCTGATGTTGCAGGATCGGGTGCAAGAAGTGCCTCTGCTGGCGTCTGTGGTTGTCTGTTGTCTCTGAGCGGACTCAGACTTTATCTGGAGCTGTCTAGACTGAGCCAGAGCTGTCCATACTCCAGACAGTCTAGAACTCAACCTCAGATGATATCGCAGAGAAGAGCATGGAGATCATGAGCGAAGCGAATGATCTGTGATTGAAGGAACCAACTCAGAAGATTTGCTCATGGTATATGATTGAAAGACCCACCTCAGAATGTTCGCTCATGATCTGTGACTGAAGGACCCATCCCAAAGTGTAGGCTTGTAGTTAAGCGCATTACTGTTGACGAGTTGGACAAAGTCATCCAGGAGCAGTCAGAGTCATATAGCTACAGTAGAGTCTTCCAGAGGTCCCAGAGCCACTCAGGTCTCTCTCAGACTCCCCAGAAGTCGTCTGACTCTCCAGAAGCTCTCAAGTCAGATAGAGTATCACAAAAGTTCTCAGAGTCACGTAGAGTCTTCCAAGTCACTCTCAGAATCCCTCAAGTCAGACCCCAGAGAAGTCAGATCACCTCAGAAGAGTCAGATTTGGACTGAAGAGTTTCGTCTCTCCATCTCAAGGAGTCTCTTGTTTGGGGTTCTCCTAACCGTTCAAATACTCACGATTCACAGCATGCCTCTCAACATGATCTCTCCTGAGTAGGACTTTTCACAGCCGATATGGGGACAGTGGGCTTTTGTTTTCATGGCGGACACTGCTGGTGAAATCAACCGAGGGAGACCCAAATATATATCTACTAGTAGCAGCTTTGTGCCTGACATTAACCTCAAGGGTCAACTAAGCTGGACGTGAGTGGAACATCTGACGATATGATCGGTTCTGACGCTCAAAAGTTCATCACAAGTTTACCCCCCTAGAAAGAGTTACTAGGTCGTTGTAAAAACACCCCGGTCAATTGGGCTGTTGACTGATTGTCATGTGAACTAGCAGCTACAAGTCTAGTGTACTCGTATCTACTGCTCGTGTAGCCATCTAAGCAACACTAAGACTATGGCAGAGACGTGGAGGGGATTGTCTGGGGGTCAGATGGGTGTTCATGCGGTTTTCATGGCCCTTTTCAACTCTCGGAACTGCTTGGAAAACTGTGAGCTCCTCTGAATGTGTCAATGTCATGATATGCACACCCCACTATGTCTGCAAAGGAAGATGGTGCTTGACTTTAGACTGCTCACTCAGATGAAGACAAGCGGGATTCATATTGCAGGTGCAAGAATGCGCGATGGACCACAAGTACAAGTACAAGTGCGAGTATGTTAATAGACCACCAGTCTCTGTTAGGCGTATACTGTACCACTGGTGATCCAGGTTCCTGTCCCCAAGGCGTAACGAGCCAAAAAGTTGAGGTGACCCCCACTGAGCGTCATCCCACCTGTGCACATCTCACGTGACCCATTCAATAAAGATGTGATGAACCGATGTACAAATAAATGCATCAATGCAAGACACTTGGCATGTTGCGTGTGGGGTTGACAAGTGTAGTCAGATGCTAGGATGGAGCTGGGACGCGGTTCAAAAAGGCTACAGAGATATAAACTGGATGGTTGTATTTTCTGAATCGAGGGCTTTCAGATGACATAGGTAGCTATCATTCATCACTCTGACCCGGTTCAACATTGACCGTCTAGACTTGTCTCCAGTGTACCGTACAGTATATACCAGCAGCTCAGCTAAAGACGAGAAATGCACACTTTTATTGGCAGCAATTGGGTGGCGAACAATGTCACGTATTGGGTGACTCCATCGGGTGACACATCCATCTGGTGACAATGACTTCTTGGCTCTCAAAAGGAGGTCTACTTTCTCTGCAATCCACACAGACTCAACGTGCTCTACAAACACAAGTTAAAGCTGGAGAGTGATGAAATAGTGCAAGCTACAGTAGCTCTCTCATCACTCAAGTCTCCCATTAAGACTGGAAGTCTGCAAGTGACACAGCTGCCTACCGGTAGCGGAACATACTGCGCCAATTCCGAGGCGTAGCCGAGGGATTGTACACAGAGTGGAAGAGTAGCACGCCTCAAGATCGTTCACCTCAGGATTGGCTACTCTTCTAGTCGGTGTAATCCTGAGGCATGCTACTCTTCTAGTCGGTGTAATCCTGAGGCATGCTACTCTTCTAGTCGGTGTACAATCCCTCGGCTACGCCTCGGAATTGTCAATTCACCTCTCCTGTCGAGTCTCTCTAATAGAGAGCAGAGGCTGGTTATCCGAACGTCCTCCCAGTAAGTGATGTGTAAGTCGTTCATGTATTTGTTATATAAGTTTTACTATATTCAGCACAAAACCGAGGTATCCAAGCTCAAGAAGTACCTCACGGACAATTATGGAATGAAGCATCTTGGTCCAGTCTATAGGATGAGAGCTCAGATTACGTCTGGCTACAAGCAGTCCACTTGTAGCAGATCATGAGCGAAGCGAATGGTCTGTAATTGAAGAACCCATTCCAAAATGTAGACAGATCATGAGCGAACCATCCCAAAATGTAGACAGATCATAGCTCGTATCTACAGGACAGACATCAGTCAAACACCATCATCACGTGCAGTTAAGTAACCTACCGGTTCTATTTTCACTAAAGTCATAGTCTGAGCGTACCGATGCTAGTTGGACAAGCACTCGCAATCATACTCTCTTGACATGGAGGGCTACTGTACATCACGCAGATGAGCAAGGACTTGGACATTCCAGTGAAGCATAAAGTCCTCGTCCCCATTAACCCCAAATATCTGGAGGAACTCAAGAAAAATCAGATTGGTTCAATTTATTTGCGAAATATTGGATTTAATTGTAGAAAATCGAATTATTGGAAATCAGTTTTAACCGCTGGTACCCAAGAATGCGGGCTTCACTAACGAATGCAGTCTTCTCAAGGTCAATTAAAGTAATTAAAGTAATGAATTAAAATACACACACCGAGTAGAATTGGCTACTCTGCTTGGTGTACAATCAGGCGTACACCTACTACTCTGCTTGGTGTGCAATCCTGAGGCGTACACCTAATTACTACTCTTCTGCTCTGTGCACACCTACCACTCTTCTAAATTACTCGGTGTACAATCCCTTGGCTACGCCTCGGAATCGTGTACGCCTCGGATTTGCGGACCACATCCGAGCAATCGAGTTGCAGGCTCACTCTCAATAATGAGCTCCCCGGCCCAGAAAGAACACCGCTCGAAAGCTCGAATTGCGCTGAATCCAGCCATGTTCTCTTAATCTCTCTACTGCGACTGTATCAGGAGCTATAGAGTCTCATTACCAGGCAGCCCGTATACAAGTGTGCATTTTCCATCTCAGGCCAAAAGGGGTACAAGAACTGTAGCCAAGGAATGTGCTCACTTGGATAGACGCATACAAAGACTTTGAACTTGGCACTGGGTCTGGACCCCAGTTTACTCTTTATCACTCTCTCTCTCTTCGCCCTCTCTCTCTTCCTTCTCACCACACCTCCATCGCAGCTCAGACGGCATACGGTTAACACTCAATGGTGCACTTTTCAGTCTTCTCCCAGGTCAATTAAAATAATGAATTAAAATACATACACCGAGTAGAATCGGCTACTCTTAGAATAATCGGTGTACAATCAGGCGTACACCTACTACTCTGCTCGGTGTACACCTACCACTCTTCAAGAATACTCGGTGTACAATCCTGAGGCGTACACCTACTACTCTTCTGCTCGGTGTGCAATCCCTCGGCTACGCCTCGGAATTGCTCCTCGGAATTGCCTAAATATCCAACTTGTCCCTAGCGGGAGGATAAGTTCTGCAGATTTCCTCGTAAATCTCGGGGTAGCTTACCCTCAACACCTCCGGATCACGTGCCAGAGCGAGGAAAAAGGTCGAACATCCCGATTTCAACGACACATTGGTGATATTACTCACCTGCAGCGCGATCACAAACGCCAGACCGACCACCGGGGCGTAAAAGCCGCCGCCAGAGTTGTAGGACGGATCCGTGTACTTGAGGAAACAGTAGGCGACCAAAGCCGCTGCGTAGGCCACAAAGGACGCTCCAAACGACAAAACGGAGCCGATGAGCGAGTCGTTGACCATGGCATCAATACCTCTTGTCTGCATCAGCTTCCAGGTGGCCTTGGCGCTGGGAACATAGGCCTTTCCGTACAGAGCAATGTACGAGTAGGCGTAGTGGTTGAAGTAGGTGACGAGCCAGTCCAGCACGCCAAAACAGCACTGCACGAAACACAGCAGCACCGTGGCGAGCGTGTCTCCGGACTGGCGGGCATCCTGCTGCAGAACCGAGAGAATCTGGCGGATGAAGTTGATGATGGAGACGATCAACGAGCCGAGCGAAATGGATCCAAGAGAATAAGTGACGGCCCGTCGGAACGAGCTGAGAGCCGCGTGTTTGGGCATTCCCTGGTCGGATCGCGAGCAGTAGTACCACGATCCATACACGCCCGAAATGGTCACGTGGATGATGTTTTTGATCACCTCCGTCAGATAGTAGCCGCAGAAGATGGCAAACAGAATGAGTCCAATGAGTTTTCCGTTGGAACAGGAACCCCCGGTGGTCATACAGCCTGGGTTTCGGCTGTCGGGGTCGTATTTCACGTAAATGGAGACAATGGTGAAGGCGAACCAGGTGCCGAAACAGGCTCCGACGACGGTTCCGACGGCAGAGATTACGAGCACCGAGGGGTTGGCTCGCGTCACGTCAATCAGCGTCTGCAGAACAATGGTGGCAAACGGGATCCGCTTACGTGAGCACCAGAACCACCAGGTGGTCAAAGCGGCAAAAATGATAAACACAATGCCCGCAGAGTAGTAGCCCACCACCAGATAGTAGATTGCTGTACCCCAGGAAAAAAGCAGGTGCAAAATGTACGTGATCCAGATGAACTGTTTGGTCCACACTCGGGCGGCAATAAAGTAGAGCAGAGAAAGGACAATGGCCGTGGCCAGCACAAACGCGTACAGAATGAGCGTGTGCGTGTTGAGCGAGTAGTCGTTTTCGCCCGAGTAGATGCCCCAACCCTGGAACGAGTGGGTCTGGGCATATGCTCGGATGACAATGATACTGAGAGCGGTGTATCCCGAGAAGATGAGGGCTAGAATGACGAGACCGATCTTGTCGTTCCATTTGGGTTTTGAGACTGCAAACGCTTCGTCAAATGTGGCTGCGTTGGGATTGGGCTTGTAGTTGTAATCCGGGGGAAAGTCTGGGGTGTATGGGGGGGGTTGCGGGTTGGGGGGGTTGTAGGAGGGGTTGTTCATATTGTCCATTTGGTAGCCTTGGTTGTGGCCATTGTTGTTGTGACCAAAACCGTCTTGGCCACCCTGGTTGTTGTAACCACCTTGATTGTTGTAGCCATTGCTGTTGTTGTCGTACTGGTTGCTGTCGTACTGGTTGTTATAACCACCCTGATTGAAACCCCCCTGGTTATTCCCGTACTCGGCATTATACCCAGATTGCTTCTCCTGCTGCTGCTGGTAGTGCATATTGGGCTGGTACGCGTTTGCGGGCGCCGCCAGGTGTTTTTCCTCGTCGTTCATGTTGAAGTGCGGCTGGAGATGGGGAGATACCGTTAGATGTAGCTAATGTTTAGTTGCAGGAGGAAGAAGCAAGAAGCACAGAAGCAAGAAGCACAGAAGCACAGAAGCGGTGGAGTGCTGACGTAGACTCTGGTGACACAAACAATCGGTGAAAAGTGTTTGTGTCTGTTGGCAAAAAGTTGCAAAAGTTGGTCAGACGAAATTATGTTAAGGTGAGAGTTAACGTAGCTGAGTTCGAGTTAAGGTGGATGAGCTTGAATAACGTAGAGATGGAGCTTGTGTGAGCTTGCGTCTGTTTCTTGTCCCTGTTTGAGCTCGTCGATATCGGTCTCTGTGTGTTGTAAAGTCGGTTTTCAGTCAACTGTCGACAAGTCAACATTGCTCCCTTTCAGACAATGTGTTTGTACAGGCACAAGATGCAGGGCTGCATTCCGTGACATTCCTGGAAAACAAAGAAGCTCAATGCGGCTGATATAGTTGGAGAGGTGGAGCTTAATTATTGGGCATAGGGGAAGAACAAAACTTCGAGGTGGAAAGAAGACCTATCCAGAAACAAAGCGCACTTTCAAACTCCCCAAATCAGTGCAAGCAGAATGGTACTACTTTCGACGTGTTTTGACTGAAACAAATTAATCAGCGATCAAAAGTCAAGATACCGCGTTGTATCAGCACTGACAGTCATCAGGGTCACACCAACCGTATTTCAGGCTGCTCCAACGAGCAAATACTTACTTTTACAGCTCTGATAGTCTAAAACACGTTCATTTGTTCGACTGACGTAAAAATATCTATACCTTGAAAGAAACAGACTTCTCACCAACCAGTCAAATACCCAACTGGTTCCAGTTGGAGCCAGTAAATCAGTATTTTTTTTCTGCACCATCACATGAACCATGTGACCACCACATTCACCACGTGATCACCACATTCACCACGTGACCACCACATTCACCGCGTAACCACCACATTCGCCATGTCATGCCCACCACCCCCACCATGTCACCTCCAACTTCCTCTCACAAACAAAGTTCGGTCATGCAGGAGTCATCGCATACATATTTTCAGGCTACCAGGCTACAACAGTGAGTGCTAGGTTTTTTGTGAGCAGACGAAACTGAGATGACGCCAGAACAGCTCAATTGACGGTCCAAAACATCCGTCCCATTCTCACTCCCCTAACCCTGACTATCATCTCAAATATACACTTGAACAATGGCCATTGTTTCTGCACCCAGAGCTAATGTCGTTGCAGTTACCCGGCTCGGAGGGAACTACCGTTTTGGGACGCTGCATAACCCTAACCCTAATAGACCCCAATCTGGCTCCCCTAACCCTACCTCAAAATTATGCATCATTTAACTGCATTATACGAATTCTTTATTCCAAATAATTCCCGATGTTCCAAATAATCCAGATAAATCAAATAATCCAGATAATTCAGATAATTCAGAAAAAATCAGAAAAAATCAGAAAAGTTCAGAAAATTCAAAATACGCACCTTTCAATTCCACCCCTACTCAAGCCTTTGTGTCTGCACATCCATAGTGAGTTAGTCCCGGTCTAAAGACCGTCTAAAGACGTTTAAACACGGCTCTTGGAGCCACCGTCTGTCATCTGACAGAAAACGTCCGATTCTAAACGAGTGTCAAAAAAGCCGTAGAGAATCCGGCAAAAAAGCAGCAAGCTCAGAATCGTCTCAGGGCTCATCTATAACCCATACATGTGGTTCTCGTGGATAGCTGCGGGCAGCTGATATTGATAAATGATCTAGACGGGCAGTTATGGCATTCTTCGCTTGTGGTAGCTCGCAAAAGAGCGAGGGGTCTTGCTGTAGGCTAGTTTTTGGTTTCAAGCCAGTCTGGGGTTTGTGTTTGTGGATTTGGATCACTTTTTCCGAGTCCTCGAGCTTGCCGACATTTATTTGGTATTTTCGAGCATTTCTCGCCATTAAGCTGGGATTAACAGTACTTTAATCTGATTAATGTCGTAATAAATGGAAAAATTTGCACTTTCAAGACTGAAGATATTGCCAGCTCTCCCCTACTCTGCTCGTATATTCTAGACACATATCAGACTAAAGTAGCACGCACTAAAGCTGACATATTACGATCCAAATCCGAGGGTCTAAAAAGAGGGGAACATAAGACCATGTTTGGGCTGACTGGAGAAGCCGAGGCTAGCGAACTCACGTGACGGTCGGACATGGCCCTCCGATCGTCTGTCTTCTATCACTTGCCGCTGTCTTTTGCGGGTGCCATTGATTGTGTAGTTGTCGCTCTGTGGCTTGCACAATGTGGTGCCCACTACCTTGCGAGTGTGACCCGCGACACTGGCATGGTGGTGCCCGCTTCAAGGGTCATGTGACGCCCACCTCAAGGGTCATGTGGTGCCCACCCTGCGGCCAATATTGCTACTGGTTCTTGTACTTTTACTTAGTCCAGTTACCCGAAGCCGATAGAGCAGGTTTGTAAGACATTAGCCACAAGGCTGGGCTGGATACGGGATTATGTTGCGGAGGTGGGTTTGTGGCCGTAGACGTTGGCCGTAAACATTGAGGCCGCCACGTAGCTTTTGTGGCCGTCACATAGCTCCTGTGGTCACCACATTGTTCGTGTGCTCATCACATGGCTCAAGTTGTGGCCATCACATGCTCAAGTTGTGGCCATCACGTTGTTCAAGTCGCGACCATCACACCACTCGTGTAATCATCACACCATCTTTGTAGTGGCCATCACACCATCTTTGTAGTGGCCATCACACTACTCGTGTGGTCACCACACTGGTCATGTAGTCATCACATTGCTCAAGTTGTGGCCATCACGCTGTTCATGTCGCGACCACCACACTGATCATGTAGTCATCACACTTCTCATGTGGTCACCACACACCACCTACACACCTCATAAATAACAAATTCATTTACTTCATTATCCTTCTATCCTGCTGCTTCGTTTCGGCTCCTAGTGTTCTCAGGCCGACCCTGGTGGTGAAACAGCTGGCGGCGGCGGGACGCGCAGTCTACTTTTGCCAATTGCAGGGCTCTCGACTGGCGGCTGCCGCCGGTGATTACATGGCTCTCCCTCCCTTCCCCCTCTAATACGACGACAGGCTCACGTGCGGGCTGACGGCCTTGAAAAACTCATCCTTGTTGAACGGCCGCGCCAGCACCTCGTTGACGTAGCCGCTCTGCAGCAGAAACTCGAGCTTGGGGTTGACGGGGCCGTCGTTGATCATGATGATGGGCACCTGGCGGTTCATGGACCGGATCAGCTCCACGGCCGAGCAGCCGTCCAGCCGCGGCAGCACCGTCTCCATGAGCACCAGCCCCACGTGGCTGGCCGACGTCTGCAGAAACTCCACCGCGTCCACGCCGTCGGGAATCACCTCCACCACCTGTCCGGCCTTTTGCAGCAGCGCCGAGCAGATTTTCACGCAGTCCGAGTCGTCCGACGCAATCAAAATCTTCTGCACCTCGCCGTTCTGGTGGATTTCCGTCGACTCGGGCGCTTCGGCGTGTTGTTGGCCGTCGGGATGGGCTTTTCCGTTGGAGTCGCGCCGGACCTGTGGCGGATGTAATGGCAGCCACGTGTGGGTTGTGGAGGGCCACAAATGCTCGTCGTACGGGGCCTGGACGGCTGCTGCGGCGGCGGCGGCGCTCGTGGGGTCCGTTCTGCGCCGCTTAATGTGGTCGAACGACGCCGTGTCGTCCTGCGACATGCCCAGCCGCTCAAAACGGTACTCAAACTCCGCGAGCATGGAAAACACGTGGTTCATGGTCTCCTCCTTCTTCTTGAGGCTCTCCTGCAGCCCCGACAGCTTGCCAATGGCGTTGGAAAAGTCTTCGGACAGCGACGTGAAGTGCTTCTGCAGGCTCTCGTGCTTGCGCTTGAGATCGCGCAGCTCGTCCTCCAGCTCGCGGTACCCCGCGGGATCCTCGGCGCGTCGTTTTTCGGGCAGCTTGCGGCGGATGGAGTCGATTCCCGAGGTATCAAACTGCAGAAAGTTGGGGTGCTTGAACTCCCAGCCGTTTTCGCCGTAGACGGGCTCGCCGTCGTCGTTGGTGCTCTTGACCTTGTGGAAGTCGTACTTGTTGAGCTGGCGCACAAACGACGAGAAGTTCTTGTGGCGAAAGTGGCGGGGCAGGGTGGTTTTGGAAAACTCGATTGTGTCCGAAATGACAAACGAGCGCCCGTCGGGCGTCCAAAACACCGTGTTGTCGTTGCCCTCCTCCAGCATCATGTACAGCTTCCACACAAACTCCGTGGGCGGCGTCGCGGTCGTCTTGTCGTCCTCCATGGTCTCTCAAGGGGGATATCCTGGCGAGAAAGAAGTCCTCCAAACGCCTTTATATCCCTACTAGTGGGTTAGGCGCACGTACAGCAGGTCAAGCGAGGCTGTTAGCTCGGGGGCGAATGGTGCCTCAGGTGGGGTAGAGGTGTGAGAGGTGGTGGAGATGGAGATGATGAGCTTTTGAGCTGCGATTCTGTTTGTGTCTGTGTTCAATCACAAAAACCGAAATTGGGCGGGATTCAAAAGAGCGCTGGAGAAATGAGGTGGCAGAAACGTCGTCGGGCCTCCTCGCGCAATTTTTTTCATATTGCTGAGATGCCGGGAGTATAGCACGCTTTGTGTGCCAATATGATAAATGGATAGTTACAATAAGAGAGCCACCGGGTGGTGCACAAAATGGTCTATTGCATATACGAGTTTATTTGCAAAAAGAAAAGTGGACTGGAGTTTAAACTGGGAGGTTATTTGGGGGGAGGAAAGAGGAGGAAATGGCCAAGAAATGGAAAAAAGGAGGAAATGGCCAAGAAATGGAAAAAAGGAGGAAATGGCCAAAAAATGGGGGGGGGG